>DF239297.1:13360-124026 GCA_000507305.1 Breviolum minutum Mf 1.05b.01
CTTTGACGAACTACAGGTTGGACTACGTAGGACAATGTTTAAATTTCCCTGTTATGTTAATAGAGGCCTATGAGATGCAATTCCACTTCCTCGAACTACACCAGACAAACATGTAGAACTCTCATCAGTGTGTGACTGCACCTTTGTCAATGCAGCTGTGATAATATCAGCATGTGTTTTTCAACTATTGTGTTTTGCCGAACGAAGACTCCAAACAAATTGGTTTGGATGATTTCAGAACTGCGTTAAATCACCTCAATTTTGGTGTTTGAAATTGAAAGTACTGTCATTTACTCAGACATTATTCTGTTTTGCCAAGGGTCTACCTTCTGTGTTTGGTTCACAACAGGTTTTTGGCAGAATACCTATTTTTTTCACGTTACCATTTACAAGCCAACAAAACCACCATGAGTTTCTATCGGTTGGTCTTGAGTCTTGTTTCCTATAAATGTTTTTCTTTGGTTTTGGCAACTGGTGGGCGTCCGTAGGAATTTTTATCCTCCTAGACGACCAGGACTATGAGCCAACACCTGGGTGAATATACTGGTACCTACCAACAAGGGGTACGGGTAGGTTGCCAGAAGCAGACAAAATCTGTTGATCTTGACTTGAAAAGATGAATTTCTACTCTGGGAAAAGTGGGGATTAAGGGATCAATATGATATATAAGATGAAAATCGTTCCTAGTTTTGCCAACCAGTGATACAGGATGAACTATTATTATGGAATGGTTGACCTTTGGTGATCCCAAAATTTTCATCCACAAATCAACGATTCCAAGCACGCCACGTCAAGGTAGTCGCAACTTGCTGGAAAGTGTGGAAGCGTATTTGGTCCAGGATTGGGTTCGGACGTTAAAACGGAGAGAAGTGGGTGCCGGGTAAAGAAGCAAGTCACCACCACCACCACCACCACCACCACCTCCTAAGTAAGATTCATCTAATCTTTGCGAATAGTAAACATGTACCTAGGTGGTACTTTCTGACATTTATCAATGTTTGGATAAATGTTGTAATTGAGTGTATATATTTACATGGCTCGCGTTCAGAATTCCCGTGCATATTGTGTATCTATTAGTTTCAATTGACTTGAAACACAACCTTGACCATAAAGGTGGAAGGTGGTGTGTTGCTTCAGCCGTGTTAGTTTTCCCATAGGGTCTACTAATTCCCAATCTTTGGGAAACATTATATCGTACCTGCAGAATTCGTCGAACATTTCCAACTTCGAACTGATGATGTGTGATTGCAGGGCCATGACAATGACAGATGATTCTTCAATGGTTGGCCTCTTCCGCAAATTTTGGTGGTTTGGTAGGGGTTTCATCCTCCCAAAATGGCCACACCAACCGAATCCGCTGTTAAATTCAAGATAAGATGATTGTTTATTGATGAAAATCGGGCTAACCACCGAAAAAGGTTGTACAACAAACCCATTATTTCAAATCGTGGTTAAGTATACCTACTCTTACCACAGGTGATGGTTTTGTTTCATATTGTTGATGTTCAACCTCGAAACTTGGGGAAGAAGTTTTGGAAATTTGACGAGCAATACTGTTGATGGTTCAGAAATCCGGCGATCACCACCTTGTATCTATGAAACCCTATGAAAAATGGGATGTTGTCCATACCAACTTTCCGTCAACAGTATCAACAAAGGTTTTAACTGTGTTGAATTCACGCACCGGAAACAATGTTTCGCATCAGGACTTGCAGCGACTTGGAGAGTCCGGATACCCAGCAGTTCTCCCACGGATTTGAGTGAGAAAGGGGTATTGCTTGGTTCGAATCCCTTGGCACATTGTTGGTTGATGATTGGTTGAGGTTTATTCTATGTTTACCCCAAACCTTATCCAAACCTTTGGGGAAATTGACCAGATTTGACGTTCGCATATTTCTTTGTTGGTGGGTTGGTTCAACCACCAACTAGTTAGGGAATAATATGAAACCCGCTTTTTTTTGGTACAGATCATCTATTTTAAAAGATATGAAACTGAAGACTTGGAGAAATGATCCAGCCATCCACCTGAGGCTTGCCATGTGCCCAAAAAACCAACCTCCACCTGAAGGTTTTCAGACAACGGCGCTACAGTAGTTAAATGTAGTTCAGAAAAATCCATTAAGGTAAATTGAGAAGTCCCATTTGAGGTGGTGAAATTCTGTAGCCGCAAAAAGTCACTTTTGTTGATGGACAAATCCAGCGATGACCGCGTGGGATGGTGAAGATTCGTAACCCTATCAACAATGAGATAAAACGGTGGATCATATCCTTGTTTTTGCGCATGATATGTTTTTGTCCGCCAGCATCAAATGCTTTTCAACTGCTGAGTGATTTATTTGGGGGATGATATAATAAAAGTCATGGCACTGGCCCAAAAAAAACAGGTGAATTGTACGGAGAATTCTCTCGTTTGGGTGACTTCTTAGCGCTGTTTTTCATCGCCGATGCTCAGGTCTCAGATCTTACCAAAACGAGGCGAATTCAGTGGAAATTGGAGAAACGCCCCAAACTTGGGTCGAAAAAGAACTATATACGTGTTTCATTTGATGTTTTTTTTGGAGACTTGAACTTGGAAATTTGGATGTTCTTTTACTACTGACAACTGATGATTTTTGGGAAAAAAAGGGGTATTTCCTTTCAAATATATGGATTTCAAGTGTTCTTTCAGTGTTCTTTCTACGTGAAATTTCAATGGAGTTCATCACTCTTCCTGGGCATTTTTTGTTTTTTTATCCAAACATACTGGTAACATCAACCAGAGTTTGTTTGTACATTTCACCTGGGCAAACCACCCAATGGTTTTGTCTCTAAATTTCAAAACCATTGGACCATCTTGGGGAAAAAAGCCACCTCGTCGCTACAGAAACATCCATTTGAGATTTCAAGGTATGGATGCTTAATGGCTTTGTTGACTTCAGATTCTGTAGCCTTGACATACCAGCTATAGATGCATATGCCCAACCCAGGTGGGAATCTAGTAAAAATGCAATAGTCCTGGTGGGACTGACATCCTGGGTCGGTGGTTGTTCGGTGGGAGTTGAAAAATGTTACCTCCCAAAACCAGTTCGTATGAGTTGTTCTCCAATGCCAGTCATCAGGAATGATCACATTCATGTTTTTTTTTACCTTTAAATCATCTAAAGACGCCAAAATGGTTGTAAAGGATGGTTGATTTAGATCTTTTTTGGTGTGTGTGTTGGTTTTATATGTTCTTTTCGTGAATTTCCATGAGATGCGGCAATATGCTGGGATTTATGTGATTCATCGCCGAGAACCTGAACCGAGCAGAATGTCATGGTTCATGAGATTTTTCTCCGTCGACACCTGCAGCTTTTGCCAGAAGAGATGAGAGAAATTCGAGAATTTTACCAAAAAAAGTCTCTATTATAGATGAAGCTCCAAAAAGCAAAACTGCCCAAACAAGGAGATTTTTTCTGAGACGGTTGATGGTTTTAGAAATTCGGCCAGCTGATTATTGACAATGTTTATCCCACTATTAGTTTTCTACATCCCATTGGTTTTGATTCATGTCTACAAATAGCTAGGCCTCACAGTGTGTAAACATTACGGGCAAAAGCACCACAGTGTGAACATCACTCGAAAGCGTCGATTGAAATTCAAATCTAGCTTGTTTGCACCTCCTGTAGATGGTTCAAATCAAACCACCAACTGTTGCGTCCAATGATAGGGCTGAGATAGCAACGTCTTCTTGTAGTATAATGGAGGAAGATCAAGATAAGCAAAATCAAAACAGACCTCAGCTGCAAGATGTCAGTGGCTGCACAAGGTTGTCATCATGATGGAGGAGAACTGTAGTAGTGTGCTTTATTTGTTTCTGTCGGTTCAGCAAGACTGCAGTAAAACTGACCGTTAAACCACATCAAGCTGGAACGGCTGGACCTGTTACAAGATGTGTCTTTCAAGAGGGAAATTACTTTAGGATCTTCCCAAAAAGTTGTGACCTACAATGGCAATCAATGTCATAGAATGCCTGAGCTAGTGGTGTTACCCGGTTGAAATGTAGTGGGGATTGAAATGTGCTGTTTGTTCATACGACCAGATCATCGAGCAAAACGTTGGAACGCGGCAATTCTAACCACCCCGGAAGCCAACCCCGGAACCCGCCAACAATGAGATTCCCTGTCGATCGATGAATTGAATCTGAACATCGCACCTTTTGAAGGGAATATTTTATTGAAAGTTCATCTTCCAGTTTTAGGTCTCATATATCCATATTATATATTTTCCAAGGTGTATTAAAGATTAGATGTCTAAAAGCACTTAGGTCCTGTTGATTTGGGTCCTGTTGATGGAGGCATTTAGGATTGCCATGAATCAAAGTGGTTCTTTCCGCTAGAGAGTAGGAGCACATCATGGAGAACAACAATGTGGCGCCAGCACGAAGAAGGACGTCATTTGCTGTCGATGTTGTTGTTGTTGTTGTTGTTGTTGTTGTTGTTGTTGTTGTTGTTGTTGTTGTTGTTGTTGTTGTTGTTGTTGTTGTTGTTGTTGTTGTTGTTGCTCTTGTTCTTGTTCTTGTTCTTGTTCTTGTTCTTGTTCTCGTTGCTGTGATTGTCGTCATCCTCCTTATTTTTGTCAAACTTAGGTTGTTGTTGATGATGAGATTTATCTATCTTACTCTAGAGCCAATGAACTGCCAAACAGACTCATTTATAAAACCCCCAGGTCCAAAAACATGCACCAATTTCCAGTTGTTGTTGTCCATCTGGCCCAAGGTCATTGAAATTAACATATCCATCCATTGCTGGGTACTATGGAAGGGACATGTTTAACATCCCAAAAATTGCCTGGAAATTCAGGGTTATCAAGTTGATTTGGGTACAAAAGCGGCAAAGATTTCTTGGCATGTGACTTTTGAAGGAGCTGAAGAAAATCATGTAACTTAGGGGGCATTTGTGTTTGAATCATGGCTTGTAGTTGGCAAAGTAGACAGGGGAATTGCAAGAGCAGAATTTCTCCACACATGTACGCTGCAACCTCAAGCTTGAGAGCATTGCCCCCTGTTACTTCCACCCAGCTTGGTTAAAATAACCCAGGTAATGAACTACTATTGTTTCTGCCCAGGAACAAACTCTTTGGCGTTTGTTCCTTCATTTTGGTGGTAGAGATGTGTGAACGCTTGTGTTACTATACCCTTCAAGGCGGGGTCAAAGCTACTTGTAAAGGAAAGGAGCACCCAAATATATTCAAATCATTGTTTTGGAACTGCAAGGTTTTCCAGGTGCATGATTGTTTGAGCTTAAATGTACACTAGAATTGATGATATATAATGACACGGATATAGAAAGATACATCATCTATTGATATCAACTGGTTTTATTTCCAGATTTTGTCCATCAATGATACAATCAAACCTTTGCAAACTTCAGTGTATGTACTATTTCACGTCATGTTCTCCCGTTGTAACATAGATTGGTTGCGTCTTCCCCCAACGACCTGAGAAGGCACCTTCAGCTAGAGAGGGCACGTATCATTCCTTTAGGCAAGGGGATAAGATCTGAGCATATTTAGTATGGATTGTAGTACTAAAAAAGATCTGAGCAAAGATTTAGTGTGGATTTGAGCATATTTATTATGGAAATAAGATTTAAGTCATCCTTTTTCCTAAATGATTTGTGCTTTCCGAAATCATTCGGGGGTTGCACATATGTTTTGCTTCATGTTTGAGTTTCTAACTCTTGCAGGTTTCAGGTGTTTCATCTTGAGAAATCAAAGGATGAAGGTTGTGAACTATGATGACTCGTTGGATGTTGCTTGATTTTGACATGGGATTTTTCACCAAAGCTACGTAGGTTCATAGGGTTTCGTTCAAGAAACTAGTAAAGATACTATAGCTTAGTCTTTTTTTTTAAACAGGTGAGTTACTTTAGGCGTTAAGCTAACTTCACAGCATCTGGCAAAAGGCGGAAAAAAAAAACAAACTCTGCAACCATGTGTTACTCAACAGAGTCAACAGGTGTTTTTTTTTACCAATCCAAACAAAAATGGCTGTGGAAAAATCCAGGTTTCCCAACGGTTGACTCAGCTGGTTGGTTTCGTTCCGATTTCGTTCCGAAGGTTCTCAACGAAATTACCTGGAAGATGCAGGTGGTACAGGACACGGGTGAGATGGAGGAATGTTTTGGTGAAGGCCAATGGGGGTCCTTTGAAACAAGGTTTCAAAAAAATGCCGGGTTTTTAGGTGGAAAAATATACGAATTATATCAAATTATATAAGTGTGTATTTTTTTGGGGCGGGGAAGTGGACTAAAGTGGTTCATTCCCAAAATGTGTGGTGCATTGTTTTTTTTGTTTTAAGGTTCATGGGATTTGCTTAGTGTACAATGACAAAGATGTATACTCCTTTGAAGATGCCACACATGTTTTGTATACTTCCGCTGCTATCGTGAGTTCGTAGTTGGATAGTTGCCCCAGAGCCAGTTCTCCTTGGAAGAGAGTTTTGTGGTTGCCTCCTCAAAATCAGAGGGATGGAAAATGGAAATAGGCCAGAAGAGGAGATACCGCAAGCTGGAATATGCAGTGATGTTGGGGAATGCAATTTTGTAGTTTAGGGAGAGAGTAAGTTGTTGCAATAGTTTGATTTCAACTTCCATGTCACTTATTTGAGTGCAGAATGACATGGCATCACCATGTGATGGAACAAAAATGATCTTCCTAAAATTGGAGGAGATTAATTGGAGGTTAATTTCATGGGAGTTTAAGGGTACCAACTCAACAATCAAAAAATTGATTTGCTTCTACCACTCTGGATGGTTCCCTTCCAAATCCCTCATTTCGTGGAAGGAGCACAACGTGGGATGCGAGCTTCTTGGACCTTGATTGATTTTTTGAACAAAATTCCACACCTTTGGATGGTTGTTTTTTTTGGAAATTGTTTGAGTAAGGAGTCTGTGATGAAGGAATACCATGGCAATGGAACATTACCATTTTTAAAGAGGAGATACATAATCAAAATCTTCAAATGTTGTTTGATTTTCCATGGTCATATTAATTTTGGCGGGGGGTACATAAAGGTACACAAGAGAGCAGCTAAGTGCATTCTCAGTCTTTTGTTTTTTTTTAGCGATTTCCAAGCTCACTTATCTTGAGAATATACCAGGGATCTCTAAATAGGAAACCGTTGAGTGTCAAGTTCATGGAGTAGCTTCAGGTGGAAGTACCATATATAGACATATATAGTTGCTAATAGTGTTATGAATGTCAAGCTTTAATTGAAGAGCCAGGAAATAGTTCTCCAAAATGTATTCAACACTTAAAGGTTTTGGTAGATTACACTGCGAAGTAAGGATGGGGAGGTTTGGGATTGAGGATTCATGAAAACATCTTGAAGCTTACCTAGGCCTCAGTGGCTTTTTCAGTGTCAGCATGCTGGAGTATCTTGGCGGCAACCCAGAGCAACGGAAAAAAAACTGGTTGGAGATGAATTATAAAGGGGAATGATATTGAATTGTACTACCTGTTTCTTTTTTCGGATTATTACCCATTCTTACCAGAATTCCTACTACTGCAAAAAGTAGAATGGAAATGGCTCAAAAGAATGTACTATATGTTGTTCTATTGGAATCAAAATGCATGGCCAACCGCCCGTAGAGTAGTACAGGACTTGTATAGAAGGTTCCCAATGAACTATTACTCCCCGGAAATTTAACAGTTCGCCCCTGAAAATTTGCCTCTCCAAAAGGAAAATAGTCTTCCAATCATCATTTTTCAGGGGTAACCTCGCTGTTCAACTACGGGGGGCCGTAGAGAACCAGAAGTATCATCACACCTTGATTTTGTTGGGCATGCCAACTGGGAATAAAGGTGTTTTTGATATTGAACCTTTGCTTTAAAGAAAGGGCTGGTGATATGAAGTTACTGGAAGATTCTGAAGGACGTTTTAAGTCGCATTGATGTAGTACTGTATGTATTTTCTTTGCGGATGGGGATGGGAAAGTTTCTCAAGTATCGACCCAAGCCATCAAAAAAATTGCTGGCTTTGCTGGCCACACATTGCTTGGAAAGCTCGCCAAGTCGTTGTGGGATATGTTTTTTTTTCAGATGGGACGCACCCAAAGAAGAGCGTAATTCGCGTAACAGCCAATTATTAAACACAGGGATGACAACTTGGATATTTTGTCTCTTTTGAAAGTGACCTGGTATTTCATCAAGTTTCTGATTAGCCCTTTCAAAAACTGACAACAACATGCTTAGGTAAAAACAAGGAGTTTTTTTTGGGCTCGTGGAAAGGATGGGGACCTGGATGTAAGTTCGGTTGCAATAGTTTATCCTATAAATGTGGGCGTGCTGGGCGGGGCCGGCCATTCTACGAACTACCGCATGTAAAAAGTTCAACGATCTTGAAGCGAGTTGTTCAAGCTGTTGAGGTCATTAGCACATTAGCAGAGCTTCGAACTAAAGGCCATCCTATCAATCAAACCCGAGAACTTAAAAAGGTTGTATTTTGAGACTTAGTTGCAAGCAATGGTTCAATGTTTTTTTTGAATCAACCTCTAACTCCTTTCCCAAAGTTGTGGCGATTCGCAGGTATGGTTTCATATCTCTCCTGTATGCTGGGTGGTTATCTGGCAGATAACCGCTTGGGGCGCTACAGGAGCTGTTGGTGCCTGTAATCCACACCTTTCTCCTTTTTTGTTAAGCCTAAGAAATTTCACATGGTGCATATTAAACAAATGGAAGATGATTATGTGAATGCAGAACATCGTACATTGTTCCTATGATTTTCCAACACATAGTGACATAGTTACAATGAAGCTTCGTATTCGTAAGAATTTGTGGCTGAGAAACGCTAAAAGCTCAGCCAATGATGATAGTGGACAAAATTCTGCACCTGATGATACTGGTTGTACCAAATGATACCACTTCAATTTACAGGAAGTTCATTATGCCAATTGGTTAAGGTCAGAATATATCCATCAACATAAGTTAAGTTTTGTTAATGATATGTCCCTCTTGGTGAGTTTTCAACATCTCTCCTCAGGGGCTTAGCATTGATGGTTTCCTCTTTTCTCGCCAGAACTATCCTCTACTTTGCTGCTGTCTATGTGCTTGGTGTACCTGGGTATAAACTGCTGCGGGGCAGGGCGAAATTTTATTTCAAATCTTTGTGGAACTTCCTTTGAACCGCGCGGTAGAAATGTATAATATGTAATGTCCATTGTACATAGATACTATTAAGATAATGTTGTACACAACTTCTGTTATGCATTGATTCATGTTTGGTTTATGAATTTGTTTCTTGTTTTAGGCAATTTTCCACGGCATTGTTGAACAACACTTATCAATTGTGTAAGAAGAGGCCTGTTCACAATGTTTCATGGGGTGCCTCAGTTGGTTGCTGGTTCAAATCTCCCATCACCTTAAGAAAATGACACCGGGATTGACAGCTTCATCACCCAAAAAGATGGGACCACTTTTTTTCGCCAACGCGACAAAGCCATCAACTATGACTATTTCATGGACAGGTCCAGAATGGGATTTTCAACCCTGTGGATTTGACCACCGGTGGCTGAAGGTGGTCATCATTGCCATTTCAGCCATCCCTGCAATCATGAAGACCTCGCTTAGTGTGCCCATCTATTTGCAACTTGATTTTCCGGTCGATGTAGCCGTTGAAAGGTGGGGGGGGGGTGTTTCCATGGGGTAATTTGGGGGGGGGGGGTAGGTTTTTGGGTTGAACATGGTTCAACAACTATCCAGTCATCTATATAGCAACAGGAAAGTACTTCAGTTTTATGAGGATAAGAATCCCCAGTGACCAACCAGTGTTTCTTGGAATGTAACAAGGGTTTGAACACTGCGCAAGTCTTTCGATACTCCTGTATTGAGTACGTTGTGGCAATCTAATATATGTTGTTGCATATGTTCACTAGGTGGTGGTTTCAATTGTGTTTCACTTTTACCCCCACTCAAGAAACATGATCCAATTTGACAAAGACATTTTTTTAATGGGATGTTCAATTCAGCCTCCACCTAATTATAAAGTGGCCTACTTTTACCAATAGGAAACCTGAATCAACACCGGTGGACGATGTTGAAGCCAATGGAATGAGGATCCTTAGCCATTAGCTTAAATGTTTCCTGGGAACCCATTTTAAGTTGGATAAGGATACACCATCACATGAGCCACTGAATGTGAATGTATAGTGAGTGGTTTTAATGAGATATTAATTGTGGTTTATTTTTTTCTGTATAAGATCCAATTGTTAGTGCGAATTGGTTATGTCTAAAGTTTTTACACAAAATTATGTACTTCAAATTTGCAGCTGGTTTTTGATTCTCTTTCCCAAATAGGGGGAATGCACCATAAAACCCCATATTTCAGAGAAGCACTAGTGACACTGACAGGTGGATGATATTATAAAAAACATGTTCACTTTCCAAAATACATCATGTGATTTTTCGCTTTTTTAGGTTTCCCTTTTTTGAAAGATAAAGCTAGAAATTCAACACATTCAATACTATTTCGCCTTCAACACTTGAGGCTTGGTGCCTTTATCTTTGTGGCTTTAGGGACTGGAGCTATCAAACCGAACGTGATGAATTTTGGAGCTGATCAATATGACACAGAGGTTGGCGTTTGGTTGTTTTGTTCATGGCCCTCCTAACTACTGTACCCCCTAATGACCTTGATATGGTCGTGTTTCTGGTGGGGGTAGTTTTGATGGCGGCTAGTTAGAAGGGTCATGAGTGGATTGGTTGGTTGTATATTTGTTTGGAAAGTTTGGTGGGTTTTGCGTTGGGGGGAAGGATTATTTGTTTGATATGATTGATTGTTAAGGGTGTGGTTTGGTTATGAATTATTGTTTGCGAATGTTTGTTGATTTCTATCAATGTCTATCATTGCGTATCGATCTATCGATTGATCTACCCATTTAGCATCCATTTAGCTATCTAACTAGCATCTTCCCAATCACCAAATGATTGAACTGCCTGGAGGTATTGTTATTTCAGGAAGGTTGTCTAATGCTTTAGCAAACAACTTCCAGTAATTGCGCCAATGTGAAACCAATACGCAATTAGAGTGAAGATGATATGATTCATATCCCTCAGAACCATTGTGTCCCACACTATTCGTCCATGTTTGCGTTAATCGTTTCTGTTTCCTTCCCTGTTTTTTTGTTTCTCAAAGTTTTCATTGGAGGATCCTGAAGAGCTTGTCCAACAGAAAGCATTCTTCTCATATTTCTACCTCACTATCAACATCGGTGTCTTGTCAGCACCCCAACATGAGTGCAATCGTTGTTTATTATCGTAGCCTTTCATTGTCGGAGGATGTTCGCAATGCTAGGTTGTTTCTGATGGTATAAGTTTGGGGTCATGGAATCATTCATATTGTGAGGATCAAACAGTGCATATCTGCGGTTATCTTAGGTATTTACCCTCAATGTTGAATTGTTTGTGATGGTATCGAACAATCCCTGTGCTGTCAGTATCACCTTATTTGCTGATGCAGTGGATCATGTGGTATCAAGAAACACTACAATTTACGTTGATAAGCATTCACCCAGGTAAAAACTGCGTGTTTTTTTGGTTCTGACGGGGCACTTGACTTGTATCATCCCCATTCCATGGGAATGTTTGCTATAGGAAACGAGAGGGAACTTTTGTAGGCAATGAACATGGGAGAATTCCTGTTACACCTAGCCATCCAAGTAGTATGCGATCAAGTGATACAGGGCGCGAATTGCCTTTACGATCTGGTGGTGGAGTTTAGCTGCACAGGTGGAAAGTAAATCGATATATATATATTATATANAGTTGCAGTTTCTTTTAATTTTGATGTCACAACTTAATCAACATGTCTACTTTGTTATCTTCCTGATGCCATCATCATTGTGCAGATAGCTGTTTTGGTAGAGGAAAAAAGGTTGTGAATAGCAGCCACGGCTCACCTCCGGTTCCAACTGTGTTGAGTTTGCTTCAGCTTCAAAATCAATTCCTCAAAGTCAACCTTTGGCAATGTATACAGATTTATGCATCAACTGTGAAATGGTATGCAATTCTTTGTGCCCTCTTTGGGATGGTTGAGTGACCCTTTTAAATGGTTAAGTGACCTCCAACTGGGGGATGAAAAGGTCACTTTGAATCACCTGGTATATATATCAATGATGGTTGATCTTCCGAGGTTACGAAATGACACCAACTTCAAAGCCCTTTTTTTTGATGCAACCCTTGAGGCGTTGTCTTCGCCATGGGCTACACGGTGAATTTGGCGACCAGTGGTAGTACAGAAGATTCTGCGGGCTCAGGCCATGATGGGCAGGGGAAAAAAACAGGCCCTAATGATATAAAGGGTAGATGGAACATATCATGTAGACGAAGTGTGCATTCCATTGGCGGAAGTTCATGTATGATTTTGTATGATTTGCTTATATGATGTACTGGTATGATCTTCCCAACTGTCAGCTGATCAAATCTGGCAATTTCATATATGTTAAGCTTCCATCAAGGCTTTATCAAGGCTCGTATCCGGCACTTGGCTATAAATTTTAATGTTGTATGACAGTTTTTTGGTATTATTATTTTTCAAACAAGATGCAACACACAAGTGGTCAGCTGTCAACCAAAACTATTGGAGCTGCAAAAACACCTTGAGTTGTGGGGCTGTTTCCAAACCATCTGACTCAGTTTCGAAATCTGGAAATTGCCCAGCCTGGACACCTGAAAAGAAATGCGGATGATCGATTTCAGGGCTGGTTGCCGCCCCCCGTGTTTTTTCAATGCAACAATGGGTGGTGATGACTACTATGTAGGCTACTTGAAGTCCTACATCATCGCGGCGGTGGCCATGGGTACAGCCTTGGGATGTTTCGCCTTGGGCACACCGAGGAGCTGGGGCTTCGGATGGATGGATGGATGGATGTGGGAATGGTAAAACCGATGGGGTGAAACAAAACAAGTGCCGTGTTTTGACAAAGTTAAATATTTCGAGCAAAACCAACGCTCACTTGGATTTCTGACAGTATTTTCAGTTTTTGTTGGCAAAATATCTGTGAATCATAGATCGGAGTCATGGTAAGAAATTTTGGTGGGATTCGATGATGGCAGCCTTTCTTGTTGTTTTCACTGCCGAAGGGCATAGCACCTGAAAAAACATGGATGGCTTCGTTGGAAGTTGGAAGATTTGTCCATTCCTGGTGGGAATGGTATAAACTCGTGGTTAGCTTTAGGACCTTAGGAAGTCGATCGGTAGGTAGCCTTGAATCTTCCAGGTGTGGAGTTTGTGTCCCAAATTTTATCCAACAAAACCCTACCAAGGTTCAGATATGTTATAGACATATCATCTATAAATTCCAGGTATAGCTTATGTCACCATTCCAACTGCCAACAGGTATGTTGGCAAAGGTCGTGTGCAACGTCGTCCTTTGGGTACCGTTCTCTGGCGTCACTTGCGGAAGTCTGCTGAGCTTCATTTGGCTGGAAAGCTGTGCGTCCTTTGGCAGCATCACCGAGCTAAATATTGTCAAATTGGTGGAAGATTCGACAGCGTTTGCTATATTACATGAGATGTATGTCCCTGAAATGGGGAGGGGTTTTATACATGACCATAAAAGGGGGCCAAGAATAAAAGATTTCTTTTTGTCCGATCTGTTTTTTAGTGATGTGATTTTGGGGTGGACATTCATCACGAACTGTGCTGAAGATCTAGCAACATAGATCTGGGTGAGTGTGAGTTTGAGTAAACAAGAGTAACGGACCGGGTGTTGTCAGCCCAAAGGGTTGCTTTAGTATACTCGGATTTCGTCCATGGTAATTCTTTTGGTTTCTATCATGGGATGCGCATCTCCCAATTCCAAATCACCTGGTTGTACAAATAGTTTTGTTGGTTTACTGGTTTCAACCATTTTGAGCAAATCCGAGTTCATGAAGTTGTACTTCTCAGTTACATGTACTACTTGGGGGAATATTTTTTCAACAGGTTTCACCCCACCACCTCCTCAGGTGGAAAGAGCTGAGGTTTGTTTGGGGATGATGAGATGATGAGATCACGTCAAGTGCAGTTCCAGTGTTAGAATGGTTCTTTCGAACATATCTTCACCCATACGGAATCCTCGATGTTAGGAAGTTGGATGGAAGTTTCTAAGTCATGAGATCCTGGGATACATGGAATAAGCCCACCAAAGTCTGCTGGAAACTCACATAAACATCTAGATACCCAAAGGAAAATGATCTAGATGTCATGATTCAGAATTATCACCAACTTTTTCAATTTATGCTTACAGTAAAGTAGCCATGTTGATATTCCTTTCGGGTATTATTTGATTCCATATTCTGCATGTATGCCACGATGGTTATAGTAGTACTTAAATGATTCCCGGAATTCTGCAGTAAATCCTTGGTCAGGGGGATTGTATCTCCCATAATATCCATATATATCCGTATATCCCTAATAGAAGTGGAGAGTTATATTTGTTTGTTTCACCAACCAAATACGATTACCGCACGTGTTTTTCAACATGCTTCAACGTGTTTTTGTTTTTTGTTCACGATCCTTTGCCTGACAGAATTTTGATGTTTTTTTAGATGTTGCTTGCCACTAATATACCAATGATAGCGGTTTCCTTGCTTTCAGTTTTAAAATACTACCTGTATTCTAGTAGAAGCAGATAGATCCATGCATAAAAAGGGCCAACCAACTAGAAATCTAGTTGAATCGGAATCATGTCAGACCACCAAAAGGCATCTCCTCTTTTGTATTCTGTTGTGTTGAACTAGCCGCGTTCCAATCGCAAGGTGCTTGGATGGATCTTGATTCCTGTACTTTGGAAAGCAGCAAAGGTGGAGCTTTGTTTCCCAAGTCCACCAGTTTGCAAGAAAGGTTAAGGTGCTTGTTTCCATTTGTTTCCCAAGAATGTAACTTTCTTGTTCGAATAAGCTGTCACATCTGTTTCGTTTCAGGGTATGACTCAAATGAGTAGTTTGGTGAGTTGGTGAAACTAAGTCAAGCAAAGGAATCCCACTGGAGGTCAATAATTTTGATCTAAATCCCCATGTATATACCAATTTCTAGGAATTACCCGATATTCAGATCAGGGACGAGCTAGTAAAGGACAAGTTCAACAAGAATATTCGAAAAAATCATGTTATGCATCCATGACAGGGTGACCTACATGCATATTTGATGAAATTTATGACCTGGTAAGGGGCATTATAAATATTCCGTATGACAATACATCCACAACGCCTAGGTGGTAGTTTTCAACATGTTGGTTGGTTGTTTCTGGGCAAACGATTCAATTTGACGAGCAAAAACTCCTCAGGTGAATTACTGAAATTATTGTGGTCTCCTTGCTGGGTGCATTTGCAAAAGTGACGGATTTCCATGTGGTGTTTTTTTAAATGTCTTATAAGGAAATCTGGGTTGGTGCAAGATTACAGTATGTTTGTAAATGGTGTTGAATGGTGAAATATTTTTCTTGCAGAAAGTGAAGCAAAATCACCAGTCCATCCCAAAGTTTGACTTACAAACAGATTGCAAAATTGTGTGATCTTTACCAGTCTACCACCCGACGGTTTGGTTCGCAAATCTCGAAATAAACACGGTTTTCTTTATTGCAAAATTGAATGTTTTTGAGGTAAGGATCAATGTTTTATTGCAGCATTGATCAAGGCGACACATACTTGAAATACCCAAGTGGAATGGTTTGGATTTTGACCGCGAACACATGGAGGAAAGTGAAGTCCACGTGGACTAAAGCATGTTGTGTTTATTGAGGTGATGATTGAAGCCACCACCTAAGTGGTTGAATCAGTTTGGGGACCTGGGTGCTTTGGAGTTTTTGGATATTTCCAACTGAATAAGGTGAAGCCACCAGGACTTTAAAAACAAACAAAATTCTTGAGACTTGGGGATCCAGCATGTCTACATTCAGGATGCGAAATGAACTCCATCATATTCCATCATTATGTATGTTTTGAATCCGGGGGATCCTCCTTAAACACTTTCACTTTCCACGTGTTTTTTTTCCTTTTAGGTTTCGTGGTTTTCCAAAAAAACATGCATACCCAAGGTATATATGATCATCGTTTTGACCGGTTCATTACTTGGATCTTTGCCAATGCACCATGGTATGTCAGTTGGATGGGTGTGCCCGGAAGCTGGAGCAATGATGAAGATCAAATGAGGAAGGTTATATCTGGATAGTACATGTGTAGATGTTGTTTATGTTTTTCATTTTATTCAGTTGTTTTCCTATTTATTATGATTTGTTGTAGTGGTGGTGATGTTTGCTATCATTTGTAATATTGTTAGAAGTATGGTGTTTAACGTGATTGCTGATTATCAATATTCACCATTGTCATATGATATTCAAACATTTATCTATACAAATTAATCATATTATGTTATTTTTGGGGTTCGATTATGGATTCCAAGGGGTGTCCAATAGAGTTTTCAAGGGGTGTCGAAAAACACTATCCCTTAAGGTTCTCAAATACCATCCTTTCGAAGATGGCAGGTATATGTTCGTAAACATTTGACTCCGAATTGACTGGTTCTTTGTGACCTGGTTTGGAAGTTGCTCCAGAAATACCTTCTTCACAATAAATTTGTTGCATGGTATCCCAGAACCTAAATCAACATTGGGTGAATGGGAGCAACATGGAGATACTCACCATGCCATAGGGAATAGCCATCTTCACCACTATTTCCCCAGGAGATTGAGGAGTATTTTCCATATTCAGACTTGGAATAACTGCTCATGAGGTTGGTTCCCAAAATAGAGCATCCAAACTCATCTACAAACGAACATTTGCCACGGGTTCCTCTCGAATTTGCGGCATGCCGTTCTGGACTGGAAGTTTGTTTTCAATTAGATCTTGGTCTTTGGAGTTGTCGTGAAGCGAGCCTCAAGTGATGATAAATGAAGTAACTGCAATATGCATATAACATTCAGATGGGATGTTTACACGTTTACCATGTCAATCCATTCGACCGGTGTACATGTATTGACCAAAGCCCACCTGCAGGTTTCCAATTTTCCATCCTGAGAAAACCCAACCAACTGACACTGAGGGTGTCGCGATGTCTCACGTGGCTGGCGATGGCATTGGCTTTGATCTCTTGCACAGCCTTGGCGTCTTGACGGTGGGGGTGATGGTTGTTTCCTAGGTGGTGGTTTCAAAAGATTTTGGACAACTTTCACCCGGACCCTTGGGGAAATGATCGAATTTGACAAGCATATTCTTTTTGATGGGTTGTAACCACCAACTGGTGTCAATTCTATTTACTTGTGTTTGAGATGAGCAACTCAACCACCACTTGGATCAAAGGTTGGTGAATCGGTAACATGGTTTCACCCCCAAACCCAGGCATGAACAAGGTATATGGACGTGGTTTACTGGTATACACATGTATACACATATTATATACGTATATATACACGTCCTATTTTCTATATAGTTTATCTTTAAGTTCATCCAATACTACCAACAAAAATGACAATTCCCATCTGTTTTTTCACCACCTTGCTATATCTGCTTTTTGTTTGTCTAAATCAAAACGTTCCAAGACACACAAGTGACCCACCGAGGTCATTCTCCATCGTAACAATGACTTTATCGAAGTCATGGAGCCTGAGGTTGCCTGGGAAAAATGGTAAAAAATGGGGGAACATATTGGAGGTCATGGCACAACAGGATCGTTTTTTCTGGTGGAAATAGAGTTTCATTGTTGTTGTTGTTATTGTTGTTGTTGTTGTTGTTGTTGTCCCAAACCTAATAAGATATGTTTGTGTTTTTAAAATAATATCATATATCATGCATACATATTTATATCATATATCATGTATATGTACGTGATTTTTTTGGTTGAAGCTCTAGTGATGATTTCAGGAGATGACACCTGAGGTACCACCCAATGGAGACCCTGCAGCTGCCATCACTACAGCTCATGACCCTTGGCTTCAAGGAGTTCCCTGTACCAGGGAGCCTGACAACACTCACTTCCAGTTTGGAGGTCTACCGGTCTACCAAAAGGTAACCAGTTGATATATGTAATTATCCCAGTATTTACATGGTTATATATATATACACATATATACATGTGAAATGATGCATGATTTCTTCCATCCACATTTTACGGTATGAGGACCCTGGTCTACCTGTGTCAAGATTTGTTGTTTGTTTGGTACAAGAAGTGCCAAACTACGAAGCCTCTAGAAGTCCCAAAGGTACGCAGCTGCAAATGCTCAAAGACTTCCCAAGAGTTTTAGTAAATGTTGGCCGTTGTTGAGGGTTGTTTGGACATTTGAGACAAATAAAAGCTAAACAAATCTTTGATTTAGGTCACGATACTAAACACACTATGGAGATTATCAAATAGTCCACTACTTCAGTCCAAGGTCCGTGGTGCCTTGGATTGTGTGCCCACGATCATTTGTATCAATGTCACTCGGTTGAAATATGTGTTTTTTAAGCATCAAAGTTTGCTGATCGCTCAAGTTTGTTTCATGAGTTGTTTCCATGATTTTTGTTTGTCGCCAAGTGGATTGTTTCAGGATCTACTCAAAACTTTATGACATTCCTAGTGGCCATGTTTTTATTCCTATCCTGATTGCGGATTGTTCGAATTGGCTTCCAACGAAACCCGAATTTAGAGTATGCGACTTGCTTGTTTTTTTGAAGTACCTTTTGGATCTTTTTGGGGATGCAGCACTGCCAGCACATAGCTTCGTGTTTTTGCAGCTCTGGTTTAAGTTGCCTGACATCTGCCAGTGTGACTTTGCCGAGCCCTGACTCAGACAGAGACCATGATGTCGAAAGCAGTTGCAGCTGGAGTGGGTGCATTGGCAATCCAGATCTTTTCCGGTCTCGCACCCAGTCGTGCCGCATGGGGCTGGACAATGGATGTGCCTACAAATGCTGGCTTCACTTGTGAGCAGGGTACTACCATTGGTGCCTCTGGTGGTTCAACTGCGGCCAACTTCACTTGCACTGTGGTGCCAGATTCAGGGATGAGCTGCGATGTGAGCACCATCTATTTGCAATGCTCAGATACTGATGGAGGACCACAGAACTTTGTTCCCGTGGAGGGCACATGCATCAACAGTGAAACTGTTGCTGCAAAACACAACGAAACTCCCGACACTCTCTCATGGTCTCAGGTTCCCACTTGCTCGACATCCGGTGCATCCACAAGTAGCACGATGATGGGATGTGCTTTGGCAACGTTTGTGGCAGGGATGGCAATGTAAAAAACTTGAGAGCAGCTTGCTTCTTGCTTGCTTAGTTTTCCGCAGTGCGCAATGCGCAGTGCAAAGCATTTGGCGCTTGATGGCATCTTGTAGCCCAAAGTTGCTTAATTCTTTACAAATCTTTGCAAATGCATACTCAAGGCAGTATGCTAGCATTCCAGACTTGAGGCCATTTTCGATATTCCTTGTAGGCCCTGGACACACGATGGGCTTTCGTGGGATTTCATGGGCTACTTTGCATCTGCAAAGCAAGACGTGAGCCAGTAAAATGGATAAGCGGATCACATTGAAATTCAAAGGATCTGACTTTGTCAGTTGGGTTGTCCAATGAAAACCGTTTTGTTGTTCTTTTTTTTCTGGCAAAAACCTACTGAGGTTGGCTTCAACATCCCTTACAACGCAATGAACAATGCCTATCCTGCCCAGGTCATCCGGCAAGAGTTGGGGTCAATGGGGATGCCTTCTATGATGCGTTGATGTATGATGGAACTGGGGGCCACAATTCCCCATATTTTTGTGTAGTTCCCAGTAGTTTGGGCAAAAATGCTTTGCGACATGATTTTGAAATCATCATTCGTGAGTTTGGGTTTCATTGAACACAATTGACTCCAACGAATATGGCAAAGGGGATTGCGAAACCAACTCAAGAATAGAAAATAGCATTTATTGTTTAGTGGTTTCAACCATTCTAGGTCTTTTTGTCTCTAGTTGGGAAATTGATCTTCACTTTTGAGAATTATTCTTGACCACAATGTCGCAACCATTGTTGCCCAAATGTTCACCTACCAAATCTTGCATCCCCCAAAAGTGTCAGGCCTGTCAGATGGATACCCGGCTCTTTGGTCAACAGCTGAACGGAAGTTTCTTTAGTCCCTTGGGGCAAAAAAAGGGTAGGCCCTGGTGGTTGGTCAATGCATTTGATCATTGAAGTCGCATGTGATTTCATCAACTATTGTTCACTTTGAGGAAATATGTTGGTCAAGAGTTCACCAAAAAAAACACAAAGAAAATCAATGCAAAACGCACGGGGGAGAAAAAACATGACATTTGAGTGGAGATGTTTTTTTTAATTTGTTGCCGAGTGCCGAGTTGATTCATCGTCCCACTATTGGAGGTAGGTGGCCAGTGATTTTCTGGAAAGTCGTTTTGTTTGGTGTCAGTCTTTTATGAAATTCAATGAAATTAAGATGTCTGCATATTTTTTGGGATGTGATTGTAGTCATAGCCAAGGGGTTACAAATCACTTGGGCATGGAGTATGTGTTCATAGGAATTTCGTAGATAAAACCCACCCAACGTGCTATAACATGCTTTAACCTAGAGTATAACCATGATTTAACCATTGATTCCGCGTTTCTTTCACAGGACATCCTGGTAGCCATTGCGTTCTCCCATCAAAAAACAGGGGTGTTGAGAGCATGAAACATACAGAGACCAATTGTGTCAAAACTTCATTAACTGACGCATCAAAACTTCATATCACTTTCATTTTTGTTTGGCAAAGCCATTTAATAGTTCTTCATACGACGTTGCCATAATCAGCCAATGTCATTGTTGTATTTCTATCCAGTGATATATGGGGCCGAACCAGGGATGATGTGTTTTCTGATCCTCCAACCAGTGGGACTGAAATGGATTTGTTGCCACTATTTCTTTGAGGTTTAGGAGATGCTTTTGGTCCCTTGGCACAAGAAGGTACTTGTGGATGTTTGGTTTCGCAACAAACGGGAGGAGATTGGCTATATAATTAGATAAAGCATAACCCCTAAAAGAGAAGGCTGATGGGTTTCCACACCTACCTTTACAAACATGAAACCCATGAGGATATGAGCTTGTTTCCAGGCGGGTTACAGGTTGGATTTGAAATATGATGGAATCCACCCCCGAAAAGGTATACAAGAGATAAAAGGTGTGAGTTTTAACCATTGATTTGACAATTGATTTAGACATCTTGGGGAAACACATTGTTATTCCTTGTGTGCGCAAATTTGGTACCTTTGACACAGCAAAAGCCATGTCACATGATGATATGATGCCTTGAGAGGTGGATCTCAACTGTTCTTTTCACGTTGCTTGTGGGTATGAACAGATCTATTGAGACGAGACCAGTGAAACCAGTCCTGTTTTTGTGGGTCAAATCTGACCCAAATTTCAGTCCAGCGTTTCTTTTTCTCCGAGTAAGAAATGGCCAATTGTAAGGGATGAATGACATGGTTTTATTTTTGTACCCTTCATACAGTATCAGACTTGATTTCGTTTGGTGTTATTGGTGATAGACGTCACCTGTGGGCATCAAAGCAACCAGGAATGATTAAATGATCTTGCCGGATTTCTACCCATGATCTGGGCCAAGAATTTTCTTTGTGTTCATGCCTGTCAACTATTGCATTGTATACCCGGAACGTATTGCTTTCGAAAAGGTTTCATAATTCCTTCCCTTATCAGAAAAAACATGTCAAAATTATGACCAGTAGCTCATCAAGCCAGGTACCTGCATAATTTGTGATACGCATATCCTGTATGATAGTGTTATAGGGTCACATGTGTTTAAAGTTGCACATTGTTCATATTATACATCGTCATGTATATTAATTGCTTCCATATTTATCAATAGAAAGTGGACAGGCCTGAAATGGAATACTCTTCCACCAACCATCATGACGTGCCTCCACTTTCAAATCTGCTGCCATTCAGAAAGGTATCATTTTGTTAGTGCCCTTATATGAGAAGCTGTCTCTCGACAACGATGTGGTGGCTGTTGATCCCAATTAAGCAGTGCAGAAATCATGGTCCTTGGTTGTTTGTTTTTTTTGGGGTTGACAAAATGCCATTTGTTAAGGATTGCAAGAAGTCCAGAAATAAGAATCCGATCATAAACCAACCAGGATTTCATGGAATGTAACAAGGTGCTCTTGTCGCTGCTGAGCGTAGTCAGAGAAACTCATGCCGGGGGCCCCCCAACAATTGCCCCAACTACTGTGTCTGTCTATCTGAACGTTTGCTGATCAAAACTGCATCCGAAGCATCAAGTAATCCAACTAACAAACTACTTAACTAGATTGCAGCAGGATACCCTATGTCTAGTCAACTACCGCATCGTGGATCAAGATTGGAAGTTTGATAAGATATCATAGATATCGAAATTGACCCCTTTTCTCAGCAAGGAAAAAAAATTGTAAAAATTGTCGCCCTGTCAGTATCAGCACTATTCCTTTCCAAAGTTGCAGGAAACCTTGGTTTTTGTTACTTCTCTCAGGATGGAACTTCCACAATCCTACATAAGTAATCTAGGTGGTGGTTTCAAATATTTTCATTCTCACCCCTACCTGGGGAGATGACCCAATTTGACTACTGTAATATTTTTCACATGGTTGAAACCACCAACTAGTAATCAGTCAAGTCATCCTGTTCCCGTTCCCAATTTAGCCATGAGTTTCAAGCCATCCTTTCGTTCAGCTGCTGAGTATCTGAAGACCCAGCGCTGAGGATTTTCCCCGCGCTTCGACGTTATCGAGGTTACTACCTCAATCGTTCCACCAAATATGTAGCTTTCACCTGACCGTGGTGTTGAAAGGGGAGAAACCAACCAAATCTTGGTGGTGGAAAAAAGCATTTTACTTTCGCCCCTACCTGGGGAAATAATGCAATTTGACAAATATTTTTCAAAGGGATTGAAACCACCAACTAGAAATGTTTTCGGCTGACTTCGATTTGAATATGTTCAAATCATTTGTTTGCTGAGTTTTCAGATGCATGTTTTTCTTTAAACAACAAAACTTGGGGTGAAACCGTAGCTGGATGTAGCCGGGGCGACGTAGAAGTCCCCGATCAAAGTAAAAGTTTTGTTTTTTCCCCAAGATGGCTGTTTAAGAAGAGGGGAATTCCTGTCACATCTACTAATGAACATGTATGTTTAGAATTGCATCAGGTTTTTCCACCATGAACTCATCAGGATTATCGATAGATACCCTTGGAGTGAACAGCCAGTGATGAAGAGCCCGTGAAGATCTTAAGTCTAAAGATCCAGGAAGAGAGGGAAGACGTTTTCAAGAATGCGCAAAAACCCTGCACGATATACAAGAGAACATGATTTTAATGACACAATTTAGTGCTTTCATTGAAATCCGGAAACCTGATGGTATCATCGGATCTTTTATGTCAGCTCTTGTATTTTTCAATCAATCAAACAGCACAGCTGGTGTTATCATGCTCTATCTATGCAGACTCTTTGGGTCACTTTGACGCATCAAAAACATGTTTGAGATATTTTCCTCGGCTGCTACTGTACCCTCCCTCAAACTAACAGCAAAAGCTCCTGAAAATACGCCTCAAGCAACGAAAAGAAAAGGATCGTCTCCCAACCACCATGTTTCAGGGGCTTTCGCTGTTAATTTCGGGGAGGGTAAAGCCATGGAAATTTTGGTTCCAATGCAAATCCCTGAGGTTCTGGGTTTTTCCTTTGCCATTGCAGCAAATCTCTCTGTCTCTCGGAAAGAAAAGTGAGCTACAGGGTAGAATGATCAAAAGGAGTGGACTGTCTGTTTTGTTTGTTTTGTTCATGTCACGCGGGGGTTGATTGGCCAGTTGTGTTCGAGGATTGTAACACTAGGTCACTATAAGATTTAAACAACCATTCTTCAAAGTAATGCAAAAAGGGTTTTGTTTCCACGGCTCAAAAGAGGCTTCAGCCCCTATTTACAGCTAGTGAGCTGTTTGTTTTCGGAAGGGTAGGTGTTATGTCATACATACGGAACCTCAAAATATGGAGACATTTTGACTTGAATGTTGAGTGCACACATCCTGGCACCAAGGCTAGTTAATGTATTCTTGTAGGTCAAGTGTCGGGGTGATTGACCCAACTTAGCTCGTCCTGCGTGTGGGAAGGTAGTACGTATGATTGCACCTGCAATGATGTATTGACCCTGCGTGACTCCTTTTTATGGACATGCAGACGTGTTTTGTATGAGTGATCAAATTTGTATCTTTGTTACTGTAATCCTAAACAATGCAAATGGCATTTTGTTTATATCCCCGAAAACGTTGTGCATTGTTTAGGCCAGCATCATATCTTTTTTTTTCAAACGACCCAACGGTGTTTCACGCATTTTTTTTAGTTTCAACTTGTGCTGTCAAGACAGATCCGTGTTCGCAGGCCGCTTTGTTGGAGCATTTGCGTCGTTCAAAGTCAACGTCGCAGCCTCCCGATTTTGTCCCCTGTCCAGAGGTGCTCAGTTTTTTTTCCGGGATTTGGAGGAGGAAATGCAGAGATACATTAGAATATATTAATGTATGGCGTGCGGCATGGTATGTACATTTTGTGTATACATAACTCATATATAGTTATATCATTCATATTACATATTTGTTTCTGCATCTATATTGATGTGAGCATATCCGTTGTTGAATAATAAGGTTTTTAATATTCAACATGGTTTGAAACTAGGACATGATATGTACAAACTATATTTGTTTATACACCATATATACCGGAACTTTGACATGAAATGACAAAGAAGCATTTGCTTACATTATTATAACATATTTTGCTCGTTCAGGCGCAACACCTCCAAAGTGGAGGGTATGTTGGGTTCTGGGCAACATGTTCATATACATATTCATTACTATAGCAACCTTAGCCGACCTCACCTCATAGTAACAGAAATAACGACCTTAAAATCATGGTTGTTGAACCTTGAACTAGAATACATCCAGAATAATCACAGCATCTATGGCTAAATTTGAAGCAAACTTGAGGAAAATCCATATTTGGCTCGATGTATTCAAGGCCCATTGGCTGGGTCAGATATACTTTCAGGTGTTGGTGTTCGTGAGCCTATGAAATGTTTATTTATTAAAACATCCACAAGGAGAAAAAGGTAAATGTTGGCAGGGAACTTTTAGAGAAGCCAGAAAATTATGTTTCAGCGTTTCTTGTCAAGAAGTTTTGGGATTCCACTCAGTTTTGATCAAGATGATTTTCATGTGTACGTTTACGCGAGATTGATAACCTGATCTTTCTCAATAGCTTAAGCCTTAGATGATGCATGGCAACAGCTCATCGGAAATTAGCCATGAAGCAGACAATCACCATCCCCCTATTTACAGAGAAGTACCCTTGGCAAACATGTTTCAACTGGATTGAAACCATCAACTAGAAACTCAAACCTTTCGGAATCCTTTTATGACTTGCAGGATCTTTTGGGAAGCAGCAGCTGTGCGGATGGCTACTTGCTGCCTGCTTGCGATTGGTCTCTTCCGAAGATTCTCAGTATGGCCGCGGAATCAGTGTAGCCACCGATCAAGCAGTTTGATGCGGCAAAATGATTTTCAATTTCCCTTCTTTTAAGTGTTCTAGTGAGTACATAGGAAGAATGCTTGTACCGTATACCGATAAGGATCATAATGACTTCGTATCGCTAATTGCGTCATTGTTCTTAAAATGTAGGTTGGCGCAAATGGTACTCTGGAAATGTTGACCACCAAAAAAAGCACGATTGTTTGCTTGATTTCTTCCTTTTTGTCTTTAGCAGCATCAAAATTGACTGCTAAAGAAAGTGGGAATCCAGAAAGACGGACAGTTGCAGATTTCGTGCGTACCCTGAGCGGGAGGTTGAGTGTACCTTGCCTATCCCAGGTGCTTACCATATTTATCCTGCTTTCCGAGTCAAAAGACCGATGCTCATAGCCACATGGTGTTTTCCCCTCGCATCTCTGAAAAACACCAATGGACAAGGATTTCAAACCACACAATTGCAGTAGATTTCAATAAATGAACCCACCAAATTGGATCACCCTTCATTCCAAGCTCCACTCAGACATGTGAGTATCCTGATATTCTAGATATATGATAGTATAGCAAACAGTCACCAACAAGAACCTTGGAAGTCAAATTTCTCAGTCACCCATGATCCTACTCAGGATCGAACGTGATTGAACAGGTTTTTGTTGGGGTGATCTAATTTCAATCGAGCGTAGGATTCAATCATCATAATCCCAGATTACCCCAATTCTCTTGGCGGTTTTTCAGAGTTGCCTGTATGTCCCGGTTTTTGTTGAAGGTTTTTTTCAGTAGGTTCTAGCTTTGATATCCCAGACCAGAGAGGACAGTAAAGCAATTGTTTGTTAAACATGTGTTTCAAGCGGTCTCTTTTTCAATTGACAAAAAACATCCACATGTTGTTTTTTGTTTAAACAGACATGGCATTTCTGTCGCTTTTTAAGCGGGATGTTCTCCCCATGGGTGCTATCAGCATGACATGCTCATGACAGCCTACCATTTAAGGCTCTCCAAATGTTCTCCTGGAGCATCGCTTCCTATGACACAGATGCGCCTTGGATCTGTGTTTTTTTCAGCCACCGCTTTTGGTGTCAACCCAATTCAGGGTTTCAGTTTCCTACCAGGTTTCCCTTGATGTGTTTTTTTATAAACAAATCCTCACAAAATGGCCTTTGAGAAGTGTTTGTTTGTTTGGAATTTTGGAGATGTAAATTACACACGTTTGATAGCTGATTCATGGTGAATATCTAACAAATTATGTGTTTTTTGGCTTTTCACATGGTAATCGCAGCATGTCTGCTTATGGCTGCTTCGACCTTGAAATCACTGGACCTAACTCATTGACTAGCTACGATAACTATGAGTTCTATACTCTAAATATATGGATGTGTCTTTAAGACAAGTTATTGTAGTGTTTGCATCCAATCTTTTTATGTGTTCTTATCGGGGCGACAGATGCGCAGGATTTGCTGAGACGGTCAGATCCAATGGTTCTTTGGGATCACTATAGTTGGCTGGGGATTTTTTGATATATACTCGGAGTGATTAGGATATTGAAATGCAATCACCCAACTGATTTCATCAGCAAGAAAACACTTGACAATTGGGGTGGACAAAACATCAGATTTGCGTCACAAAGGTCCGCCTTTTGGATGGCTGTCCCTATGTTCCTCACTGGCGTTGCTTGGTCCAGTGAGGAACCTCCATGGGAAGCAAGTCAGACCACTTGACCTTGCAGATGTTTAGTTGATACAGAGGATGAAAAACTAGCAGGAAATAATTTGGAGCTTGAATATTGGAAAATATTATTATCATTCTCATACATACAAGGAACCTATGTTATATAATTAACCAATAAGCAGTTCGGTTGATATTCAAAAAAGCCATAAGGATCCCTGTTAGCCGACCAATATTGATGGAATGGTACAAGGGTTCTGTTGCCACTGCTGACATGACTGCAGTTGCTGTTCATCCCAACCAAAAAGGAGATAATTAAAGCGGACGAAACTACCTTTTCAAGAGGATTGTTCAGTCATTAAGAACATATTGAATGTATGTACATATATCATTATGTATAATGTATATTATATATGTATCTTATCTTTAGATGCATATACGTACAGATATTTACGTATTGGACTTGACAGACTGAGTGCCATCCACCTCCATGCTTTCAAACACATGAACCACAGCTGGTTTCAACCACCTAATTATTTTGGTTTGGCAAACCCTACCAATGCTAAGATTCAAAAAAAGTTGTTCCTCAGCCAAAACTCGTATTCCGTGTCATCCAATATGTTGTTGTTCCTTCTTTTTTGATGTTGTACCAGGTAATGTTCAAAAAAATTGATCGCCACAGTTGTTTCGATGATATTTGAGACTGTTTCTCTTTGAGGCGGGCGAGATTTTGGTGAATCCGGTGGTGTATCAATACGTTTTTGAAGAAGCACCAGCGCCGTCTCTTGGTTTCCATGTGGGGTTTGAGGGGATGCGAATTGTTTTTCCATGTGGGGTTTAGTGCACAAAGGACACCTGGCCCGGTTCGGTTGGCTTTTATGAAAGGATTTCCTCCCCCCCCAATATAGATACCCAAAAATCGCCATATTTGAAAGGAACTGCGTTTTCCAAACCGTTATGTTTGGTATCTATGTTAGTGTTCGGGGGTGTAAATTTACATGTTTACGACCTGGGATGCGAAACCCCTCCCACGTATCAGTGAGCATCAGGATGACATTACATTGTTAGTCGGGGATCCTAACACCAAGCAGTTAAAATCCAGCAATTCCACATGGCAATGGGAAATAGGCATATTTGGGTTCAGATGTGTTTCCCCATTAAGCATGGGGTAATTTTTGTCTGCCAAAGAAAAAGTGGATTCTGGCAGGTTGCTTCTTGTGGCTCGCATTAACTGGCAAACTATTCAGTTTGATTTTCAAGGGCGGCGCAATAAGCCCTAGAAAAGATGATTGGTGGTCTTGGACGGCGATATTTAATTTGGAGGTTAATTTGATGGTTGGAGTAAACATTTGAATTTGCATTGTATATCAAACTTGTATATCTAAGTCTTTATTGATCCTGAAAAATGGATGAACCTAATGAACCCTTTGGAAGAGGTGAAATTCCAAAGATGGGACAAGAATGGAACGTCAGATTCTTGTTGAGGCTCCGCTCCATGCTTCAAGCTTTGAACTTGGTCGCAGCAGGACGAGATTGCGGCCTCAGATGGTGTTTTTCTGTTAGATTTGTTGGGAGGCTGGGGTACATGTCAAGTCTGTCCATAGATGTGTTTATTATATAGTTTCTGGCAGCTCTTTTTTGGGGATCCTGGGTGAATAAACAAATGCCAAATGAGATCCTTCCTGCAATGGTCTGTAAGAGAATCCTCCAATCAAGGTTGACCTGATGTGAGATATTATATAGCTCACCCAAGATAATGGAGATATCATGAAATTACTTTTCAGTCCAAGGGCAGCCAAATTCGATCTAAAGATCATCATCATGTTCAAAAGTCCATCACATGAAATTCGTCATGTCATTGGGCAATGCTGACCTTTGAGAATTCGGTAGAATATATGTGTAATGCTCATGTAACTCCCATGAAAGCTCAGATTCTTCAGAACCTGAAATTTATCTTACAAACTTCCTTTTACGGCTTACACATCTAGTTTTTCGGGAGTGTAGCGCACCTTCCAAAATTCAATGAGTTCCCTCGTTTAACCACTGAGTTTCACCTTCCTACTAGGCAATTTAGGGTGACATAACAGACCCTGTGACCTCATCCCAGAACTGTGGTTTACATACACCCAGATGCAAACTGTATGGTCTATCTCCCTACAAAACTGGGCAGTTTGCGGTTTGGGTGGTGCCATGTCGTATTTCACCCAGACATGTATATACATTTAATTCATATATATATATATAGCAGAGGATCCACGTATGGTATATCATTTGCCAAAATGTTCCTTCAAAGTCAACCATCCATAGAGGTAAATATTCCATGGACCATATATATACATGGATCCTATGGTTTAGGGGAATCTATTTTGGAGCTTGAAAAGGTAATGCAATTGACCTGAAAGATCCTTCAAAAGTTGCAGGATCCATTTCCAATGCCATCACGGCGGCTTTGAGTCCATTGGTTCCGGAGAATCTGAATGATGGACATATTGTGTCCCTTGTTTTGAAAAAACAATGGGTGCTTTCCCCAGGGAATTCCAAGCACGTAAAAGCTTTTTTGTTTGTCTTTGAACACTTTTCTTTCGCATGGGCTGTTTTTGGGGGGAGGAGGGGGTGGTAAATATTCGAATTCAAACACAGTCGTTTGGTGCTCCAATTTCTTCGCACTCAATTGTTGTCGGACAGCTTTTTTGTGCAATTTGTCAAGCTGGACGTCCTTTACCAACACGGGTTTTTCATGCGTAAGACAAGTAGGAAAACTAAGATGGACTCCAAATTAAAATTTGTTGATATGTTTTCTAGCTAATCTTCCTTTTCCAAGTGGACATGTTCATATTCCTTGTATGTTTGTTCATGTGAGTTTTAAATTCCTCTTTGCTGATGGAAGCATTTTTGTTTAGCACCAGGTGGCTGAAATTCATATTTGGTTCTCCCTTACTTGTGTAGAAGTTTCCTCTTGTATTCCAGTACCAAGCAGGGTTGCAGCAGGTTGTTGGTGACTGAAACCATCCCGTGAAGATGAGTTTAGATTCATGACTCAGATTGGGAACTGCCTTTTACCTGGAACAGTCCGCATTTGGATGTGAACGTAGGAGGCCCTTGTGCAAATGGCAAATCCTTTAGGAATTCAGGTCAGATATGGTGTTGATAACGTTATTGGTGGGCATCATCTTGGGACCATCGCATCTATTGGATTCGTTTCGTTTTCTCATTTTGGTGGCTTCAACCATTCTGGAAATACAAATTGAGGGATGGGTTGAAAAGGTGGGCACATAAACATATTAATGATTTATATAATTGACTCATATCTTGACTCACAACTGCAACTTTTCCTGCACTTTCCGGCGGGTTTTTCTGTACGTTTCGTGGATGGTATGGGCCAAAAGAGTTGAAGGTAAGGGAAGTCTCCTACTTTATCCCAAGTATGTCAGGTGAAGTCTTAAAACGACTAAATGGAAGCTCCCAAAAGGGGGGAACTAAGGGGAACATGTCCCAATGTTAGTTTTATATATCACCCGTTTTTGTCGTTACAAGTTGGAGGTCAACCTTGGTATCCCGAAATGGTTTGATGGTTTGATAGCCTCAACAAAAACTCAGCCTGAAACAAGGGTGTGAAAAAAATCGACGGTAAAGAAATGTATAGAAATGTCTTCAGAATCCCTCCTGACCAAGGGACACTCACCCAGATGTGTTGTGAAGGTATTTCTACTATGTTAACTGCATTGTGGCATTAGCATCTTGGCAAATCGTTCAGGAAGTCAACATGGATGGTGTAAAGTTTATGAAGCTACCCTCCCATCATGGAAGCAGAAAATGGTCCGCAAGAAAGCTAGTCTTGAAGTTGCATCCATTTTCCACTTTAATGATTATGGGATAATGAGTAACGTTCAAAGGATCACTCCAGTTTTCAAGCACAAACCTCTTTACTTCTAGTCTCTAAATGGACCAACGACTCGTATCATCCCAAAATAATTACATTTCTTTTTGTAATACTTTGGTTACCGCTTACTTGATCTATGAGCATCCAAGATGTTGCTCTTTTCGGCTTTTTTCCATTTGGAAAGGGTGAGAACAAATGGTCACAACTTGCAGCAGGTTGGCACCATGCCCACATACAACTGTAGACTAGGAAGCGAATATGTTTTCGCCGTGCAGACTGACATAACAATGGACGTCCATGATATATATATATATTTTTTTACCCAAGTGAACCGGTGTACAAAGACTGGCAAAGAATGACAGCAGTTTGGTATTATGTCAATCGTTCCCCAATCCCATCCATGATAAAGTCTGGAGACAGAAACAACCCCAAAATGACCAATTGGAAAGTTTTTGTGTTTGTCGCACGCTGAGTAAGTTGGGGTAGTGATTCATAAACTGCCCAAAAAGACAAATTTCGTCAGTAAATACTTGACTGGGTCCAAGATGTGTTTTGCATTGGGTTTAATTAGCAGCGTATTTTGTTTTACGTTGGGTCAATTTCAATCATACTTCAAAAAGGGAAAACCGTAATCTTCAAAGAATTAGCTCGACAAAAAAAAAAAACATTTTACATACTAAACTCAGAAATTTCACATTACCCAAGGCCGTATTTGCAAGGAGATAAATTTTCCAAACCGTCATGTTGGTATCATGTTATTTTTTGGGGTTGTATCGGTGTACCGTATACCGTATACCCTTTTTATTTGATCATTCCAGGAGTGGCAGACCATTTTATCTACTGCCCTTTATTTAACGCTACCCCCACATTAGTTGCTGATCACTCACAATACCTCCATTCTCTTCGAATTGTCCAAGACATTGGTTTTCCAGTAGCTGATAACATACAGTTTTTGCACCTTCACCCCCTACTTTTAGGGAAAGATGCCAGGTGATCTGAGCTCAAAAAACTCGCAAAATCCAAATCAAGGTGAGTTTGTTAGTCTACCTCACCTTACCTGAACATGGAGTTTCTCGTCCTGTGGTCTGGACCTCAGAAGATTGAGTCAACCTTTTCATCAAGCTCGTTGGAGCTTGATGAAACATCATGAATATTTTGCACAACAAATCTTAGCAGATTAGTTTTATTTAGTTTTTACAAATTTAGCTACATGTTTAACGCTACATATTATGGAACCTTTCTTGAAATCATCGTGTTTTATCCAAAAAAACGGTACAATTTGTTGAGGCTAAATCTTGGATCATCGGATTGGTTCAACAGATAACGGCTGGCTACCAAAAAAGACATTTGTTGTCAAAGGAAGTGACGCTTCCAAATCATTAGGCTTCATGCTATTTTTTGGGAGTCTATATATATATATTATATATATATATGTTTATTTTGGTGTAAATAGATGTTCACTTTACACGTTTTCCAGATCTTTTGTTGGGGACTGTTATATAAATCTCTGAATAGGAATCATGGTCATTTTGGTGTATGAAATGGTAGGCTTGGGTAGTTGAACACAGGGTTCAACTACCCAACCCTATCACCGGGTCCGCCGTGAATTCCAAGCAACCCGCATCCAAACCAAACAGATGCCACCGATTTTTGAGATTTTGTAGGAAGTTCGGGGGCCCACACTCATGTGTAACTGGTAGGTTTACTAGGTGGTGGTTTCAATGATTTTTTATTTCCACCCCTATTTGGGGAAGATTCCTATTTTGACCAATATTTTTCAAAGGGGTTCAAACCACCAACTAGTATTTTATTATTATTTTTCGCAAGTTGGTTTAATTTGAAAGTCCTTGCAAAAATGGTGAATAAACCTAATTTACCAAGTATACATCATATACTCTATCAGCTTATCATGTTTGCCCGAAAGTACATAGAAAGTTGTCCGATCATCAAGTTTGCGGTCATTTTTTTTGAACCCCCAAATCAAAAGTGCCCTAAATGCTGAGATGTCCCCCCTCCCGAAATGCCAGTCACCACCAGGATGTCATTACCTTTTTGAGGTTCCGGGATCCCGAATGAAACCTTCACTTCCAAAGACATCCTGGGATTTTTTTGCTATCCAAACCCAATCCCAAATAGGTGAAACCGGACCACCAAGTCTGGCTTCAGGAGCCCAATATGGAAACCTCCTTGTTGGCAACGATGGATCGCAGCGCTTCGTTGTCTCTTATCTTTGCTAAACTCCGGTCAACTAACATATATATATATATATCCATGGAAAGATGGAGGGAATTTTCCCTATGTTAGTTTAATCGCAGAGGTTTACCCAGATGCACTGAAAACATGTCTGCCACCACCAAATCAACAAGTCATGTGGTACAGGTCACTGGCTTGGGTCAGTGGCTTGTTCAAGTTGTTTGGACATGATGCCATGCCATTCCCCATCTGGACGGAACCGTCATTTCCCAGCAGGTATGTTTCTGTTTAAAAAGGACGGCAAGGCTATTTGCGGCGGCTTATCATCGGCCCAAACCATAGGTCATTTGCAAATTTACATGGATTTGCAAACTAACCTGAACCTGAAGAAATGATGTGTTGTAAGAAATTGGTCATTTGCAAATTTACATGGATTTGCAAACTAACCTGAAACCTGAAGAAATGGATGTGTTGTAAGAAATTGGAACGGATTGTGATGTCGTTTTGTCACATTTTTTGTTTGTAGAATGTGATTGAGATGGGATAGATGTGACCTGACACCTTTCTTCAACTTAAGTGGGGTATCTCTTAGAGGACCAAGAACTTGGAGATTGCCTTTTAACTAGCAGACCTTCTCGGTTTAAGCAGTTTCGCGAAATATTCCCTTTCTAACATGACCCATTCGAATCTGTGTATCAATTGAATTGATTCGAAAGAGGTTGCCTTCAATTCACTTACCCATGTGGTAAATAAACAGCTGGTTGACTGGAAATTCCCCAACATGAATGGTCCATTTTTCAGCTATGCCACCGGAGTTTTTTTTTACCAACTTCATTTCGGATAGAATCAGCATATTGTTTGTCCAAAAAACAAACAGACTCCCAAAGAAAAGTAACCCTTAGAGTCAAATGATCACTTTAGAAAGCATAAAGTTCACAGTTTGGTTTGAATGGATGTAATGCCCAAAGAAAAATGTTCGTTTTTGTTGCAACTTCTCCTCTACCTGGACTGACAGCCCTTGACTTGGCGCTGTGAGGTTGGGTTCCACCTTACAACCTTCGGGCGTAGCCAGCTCCACCTAGCCTGACTGCTGGAAAGACAAAAAAAAGCTGCCTGGGAATTTGTTACACCCTGGAAAATTATCATTTTGAACCCAAAATCATGGAGGTTTGGTTCAGATGATGTTCCCTGTTTCAATTGGGTGATTTGTTGGTTCCATCCGTTAATTTTCAGGGAGGTTAGGCTGCCGAGAACATGGGTGATTCCGAACAGGTGGGTTGCTCAAACCAAGCAATCAGACTATCAAGTTCACTTGAAATGATCACAAAGTTTTTGTTGCCCAGTTGAGAAAAGTCTGTCAAATTGGATTCTACCCCAAGTAATGATGTTATTTTCAGAGTGATACTGTTGGTGAACAGCATCCCTGCATAGTGATTGAGCCATCTACAGGTGCTGCTCCAGTGGATCCTTTGGAAACCTTACTCTTTGCCACTTCAGTGGGGGTTCCGCCGCTTGGCTTAGAAGTTGAAGTCACCGTATTTTTGGGGAAGAAACACGCATTTGACGTTTGCAGGATTCTTCCAATTAACATGTCGTTGGTGACTTGTTAGTCTCATATTAATAAGCTAAGTATGTGGAGATGTGCTGAAAATGATGAACTGCTTTGTGTGGTAGTTGTTCTTTACATCATTACTTTTTAGAAGCTATTTGCCCAATGCTGAGATGCTAAATCCCAAGTTGGAATGTCCCTTTTTAGATGCAACAAACCTCAGGTGCAAGTCACACACACCCCATGTGTCCGCTGAAACCACCATTTTCGAGGTCGGGTGTTTGCGATTCCGTGCGGGCCATTCGACAGGCCGGAAGTTGAAGTTAAAAGAAACTGATTTTTTTTGTTGCTAATTACTCATCATCCATCCTAAAAGGAGCTTAAAATCATCATTGTTTGCTCATTTAGTCAGGGAGATTCATGGCAAACCCTGAAAAAATTTCCGTGGTAAAAAAACTACTGGGGTGACTCCGAGACTTAACATGGACCTCTTTGGTTTGCCATGTTTGCTCCTGAACAATGGATCATTTGGATCATTTTTTTTTGAACAGGGATTTTGCAGGTGACTTGTGGAGGATGTATCTAAGTTGTTGAGAGCAAATTGGAGGATTTAAAGAGAAAATGTTTGATAGAGTTTGAATCAGGTGGCATCTTTGGCTTCAAAGTTGTGACCATGATCCTTCAACCGTTTTGTGTGTCTCACAATGACGGGTCCAATGTGTTTTTCCATGATTTTTCCGTTGCTCAAAAATGCCATTCTTGGCAAGTTGGGTATGTCAATCACCCTGTGAACCTCTGATAGTGAGAGTCCTTGGTAGTGGTCTTTCGTTCGAGCCACTTTCAGTTTCCTGGTTAAGTGTTTGGGGCCAGCCCAAAATTGACACAAATGGATATGTTTTCAAAGATGAATACGTCATGGGCATGCCAAAACCCCTGGTGAAGCCAGGGGGAAAATGATCATCACTAGTTTCCTAAGGGACCTTTATTAATCTTAATGATCTATTGTTACATGGTTTTGAATAGGACCCAATGAATCCCCCAACATGGCATTTTTCTTTTGGAGTTACCTTTTCCAAATCAGAACATCCCTGCTCACTAGTCGGCGAGCCTGGTGGGACTGCAGGCCCGCGCAAGTCGTTTGGCCGCGGCGCAACGCAAGTTCCCCAGCGCGCATTCGGCCATTCTTTGTGCGGTGGCTCGAGGGTGGACAAATTCCAGGAAAACCTTGGAAAACCAAGTAAGGAGAGCCACCAAAATTGATCTTCCACTGGAAATGGTGAATCTTATCCCCCAAATCACAGGTTAAAGTAGATAAAGTAGACTCAAATAATGCAACTACCAGATTTCAGCCATTGTTGTGAGTCCAAAATGTAGTTGTGAAATGTTGTGAAAAGGAAAATGTGAGCTTCAACAAGAAAGGTTTCAACAGGCCATGGATGGAAATGTATCTTTTGTATCTATAATGATACCCTGCATAGGACTTTAAGCATTGCGACTCTCAAATCCTTAACTCTTCGGAAATCTTCCAATGCAGAAGGAAAACCTGTCATGATTGAAACAACAAATCGTTGGTTTAAATATTGGAATCTGTTTAAAATGATTTCATTCCAGTAAACTGGAGGTTTACGAACTGGCATATATGTATATACACATATATACACATATATACACATATATACATATATACATATATTTATATATCTATTAATATTCACATTTACATCTATATTTCATTTATGTTTATAGTCTTTATTCATATTAACATAATTTATAGATAAATGATGTAGATTAACATAAACAAACATCAATTCAATTGGACAGTAAGATCTCCATGACCCTATGACTACTTTGATTTGGTTTTGCCAAATTCAGGGACTTTAGCTCTGCTGGCCACTGCCATCTTCGTTTTGCTGGCCGCTGGTATGGCAGGCTTCGAGGCCACGGTCAATGGTTTTTTTTCGATCTTGGAAGCTGAAAACATCAGAATCGGAAAGGAATACTTATTTCAAAGTACAAAAATTGGGGAAACTCACAATATCCGTTTCCATTTTTTGTTGGGGAATTTTTGAAGATGACCGTTATCGTTGGCAAGGTGGGATAAGTATCCATTCTTTGGAAGCTATCATTTAAATTAAATACCTCGTTTAGGTCCGTGGGGGAAGAAATCCAATCAATGACAGTGAATGATGTATTGGGACAACAAAAAAAACGGGACTTCACACGGAAAAGGTACTTGTTTTTTCTTGCAAGGGAATCACTGGCTTATTTCAGGGTGGGTGAAGTATGATGAAATGCACCTCCAGAATCAATGAATATTGACTGCAGCCTGCATTGGTAATTATTTTCACTGATGGTGAAGGTTGGTAAAAGTTACTGTAAATCCACGGCACGAGATGAAGTCGTTGATGCCCTTAAAACCTTGCCAGGTTGTGAACAACCTGTTGAAAAGGTCAAAAAGATGGAATTGCAACCTTTCGTAGTTCTCTCTGCTCAAAGGATAGGATTCCATTCCAAATCGCTGGATGATTCTGTTTTGCTCAAGGTGTATGAGTACGACATGCGCTTCTCTAGACATATTTGGATCCTTTATTGTAGACTCAACACAGTTGAGCAGTGGTTGAATGATAGGAGATGAAGTTTTACCAAGTTTCATGGAATTGTATGAAATCATAATCCCTTTAAAAGATTCACCAGTTCGAATGGACTTGCGGCCAGCTTCATCCTGGCGGCAGGCTGATGTGGCCACAGATCCGGGACATTTGTGGGCTTCCAAAAAAGTCGTTTACTGGCGGGGCAGGTGGTGTAAAGTCGTCCCAGCTTGGTGGACCTCACTTTTAAATGTGGATGTAAGGGAAACCAACTCCAAAAAATGGCTTTGTTTTAGGCCAGGGTCCTTTGTTGAGTTCGCCGGGCCACTAGCAAAGGTAAAAGGTCCGAAAGTTTGAGTTTGATGAATTATCGGGTACCTAGAGCCTTGCCACAGGGTTTTGATTGGGATGAACAACAAGTGGATGGGGTGGGTGTTTGGGGAAGTGTGAAATCATCCCATATATAAGAGTTCATTTTTCACAGTGAGGGAAAATCGAAAATGGTAGTTTAATAGAGGGAAATCCCCCAACGGGGGCCTTAATTCAGTTCGGAGATTATATACTAAACTGCCTTGCTTTATATGATCTTTTATGAACATGATAATTTTTTTCTGGTAGAATGGTGGACTTGTTTTGGATTAGTTGACTAATTTCAAAGCACACTCATATGGTGAATCTTCTACAAGGGGGGTGTATTGCTGTAACCGTAACCCTTTAATTGAAGCAAATCATTGCTCCTCGAAACAAGCCATGATTCAACTACTGCTTGAGTAGGGGGTATAAGCAGTGCCTTACCATTCACCCTGCTAGAGCGTGTGATGAATCTTGTATCCTCATGTTTCGAGGATTCTCAAGTTGACAAGTGGTCTTTTCAACTTCCTGGTTCAACCACCAGTTGTAGTTCTTGGAATTTCCTGGTTATGTAGCATAGTAAACCTCGAAAGGGATCCCTGACCTCTTCCAAGCAACTAGGTCCAATTATATAATAAGAATCATCACCAGAATTTTGACTCCTGCCCCAAAACCCAGACGGTAGATGAAGATTTATTTACATACATATATACATACATATGCACACATATCAAATATATATACCAACGTTCCACATCTGGTGCTGTTTGAACATACTTGAAGGGTTGGTAGGAGGAATCAATCATGAACGTGTTTCCATCTTTATTTTTGGATTAGCAATCATTGGAAGATCCCTATTCTCCCCCAAAAAAAACATGAATATTTAATGTCAAGGGTGCAGATGAATCAAAGAGGCTGAAATTGAATATGCTTTTCGCTGTAGCACTGTCCAGGTATGCCAGTTTAAAGAAGAAAACAAGTACATGTTCATGTTTAAGCCTACGGGTGGTTTCCGTACGCGTTGTTGTGTTGATTTTTCACACTTGTCAGTTTTGCCTTGCCTGATGTCGATGCTACTCAATGGATGGGTGGGTGGGATGTTAACTTTCCTTTGAAGGGCTTTAGCTTTTTAACTTTGGAACAGCCACGACACACGTTGCTGAGCAGCAACTTGCCGAATGGATCGCAGCCATTTGGAATGAAGTTATGGAGCAGAACTTGTATGTCTAACATACTTGTTGTTGCGTTTGGCTTTCCGTGAGACAATCTGTTTTTTTTGGAGGGGGCCGTTCGGTGTGCTTACCTGGAAAGGTGTTTGTTTCTGCTCTATGCAGAGATTTCTCACCGCATAGTGTGTAAGCTTTAGAGAAGAAGTTTTGTTTGGAGGGGACTGTTTAGTCTTTGCACCGTGAAAGGTGTTTGTGTCTGCTGCAGGCAAGGATGAAGCGGCACAGTGTGTGGTGTTTGTGTCCTACTTCGGACTGCGGATTACGATTGGCTCTCTCTGTGTGGTGCACGGGGCATCTTCGAAGACACATGGCATCGTATTTTCGAACCACACGTTGCTTGAGTGCAGAAGTGTTTTCCGGTCTACATGTATTGTCGCGGCGCTTGGGCATTCTTCCAGTGGCCTCACAACCTAAACTTGCTGACACAGTGTTTCAGAGCGGGGAGGGAAGAACCTGTTTGCCTTGCATTAGATTCCATGGATGCAGTGTCCTCTTCAGCATGTGATCCTGTCTCCTGGCATCTGACCATGCAAACTTTTGGTTTTGGTCCTCGGTCATGATGGCATTAAAACTGCAGCAGCCACTTTGCAGTGGCAACTATATCTCACAGAATCTACGTTTACCTGCACACACATGTATATTTTTTGTATGTCTCGATGGATACTTTTATAATAAGTGGAGAGACGTCATGCACTGGTCTGCACTCCCTCGTCTTCTTTTTTCTTTGGAGCACTAGTGGGAAGTTCTTCAGAAGTGGTTCCAAGACAGTAAGAAGCCCAATGCGGAAAACATGGCACATATCTTGTCCGCCAAAAACTTTCGATTGTCGACACGCACGGACTCTGATGTTTGCATGGTAACCATGAGTTTCATGAAAGTTTCATGTCTCATAAAGACCTGTCTTTTCATTCTGAAGGTCCACAAACGGTCATTCCGCAATATTTTCGTTTGGCTTTTCAAACACATGGAACATATACGGCCTTCCCAGGTGAGTTGGGCGTCTGCGGTTAAAGCGCCAGCAGTGTGAAGTGTTTGGCAAACTGAAGCTGAGTGTGCCGAAAGGTCACAGTGTGTTTGAGGTCGATGGAACATCGATCCGAAAGTTTAAAGTTCCCAATTCCACAACTTTGCGATACCTTCAATTTGTTGGGGCATTGCAAAGGGGCCAACTTTGGTAAGCCTCCACTAGAGAGTTACCAAAAGATTCGGGCGTGTGGATTTTTGAAGACGCCAAAGCTGGCTTCGTGCTAGTATCTGATGGAGCTCCATGCTATCCAAAGACAGCCCATGAAATGAAGTTGGTTCATCGTTCCTGCAGCCATTCCCAAGGACAATTTGTTGCAAAATCCAAAGTCCACAACAAGAGCTTCAAAGCGCATAATGGAGGTGTGGACAGTGCTTGGCAGCTACTCAAAGAATCGATGCTAAAAAATGTATCGACCCGTGCCAAAGGCACAGCCAAATTCAACAGGAAAGTACACACACATATACGAGCCTGGCAATGGCAATGACGATGGGGGAACACAGCTGTGCCAAACCTTTGCCAAAAAACGGCAATGGCATGCCTGCGCAAGAAAGACACCTGACAAAAGTGGGGGGCAAAATGAAAACATTAAGTGCTCCGAAACAAAGGTTTTGAACAAAACCCAAGAAAAAACACCCCACTTTTCAACCCCTCCAACAATATGTTCACTTCACGAAGTAGTGCGTTTACCATTCAAAATATCCAAGAAATTCACCCCATTGGAAATAGCATGGTTTTTACGCTGGATGGACTTCCCGACAAGCATAAAGTGCTGTAGGGGTGCTTAAATCTGTTCACAAGTTGCAAGAGGTCATGCCACGCGTGGTTTCCCACCGGGCGGGATGTATTAAGGGCCTCTTATTCATCTTCACTCTTAATTGTCACTGGGACAAGGACACACACCGAAATCTGAAAAAAACGTGTTGGGTGTCTCAGATCCAGCACGCAATATTCACACACAATCATTTCTTCGTTTTGAATCCCCTATAGTACTTTGTTCATCGTTTTCCCCCGATTGCATCGTCGGTGGCACCTCAAATCATCTTGGGGTAGGAGACTATACTCTTAACGAAAAATATGTTGGTCAGTGCCAATTAACGACTGAGGTTATCCATATTATCTCCACTGTTTGGCATTCTCGTGGCAGTTTCTGGGTTTTGAAACTTTGAGAATTGGAGTGATGGAGAGGACAAGGGCAGGGGGAATCCTCAGTGAATTCCTTTCAAAGACTGTTGAAATCTTCAAACGGTTTGTTTTCAAAAAATCCGGTTTCCACGGTATCAATTTTGGAGGTTCCATGTGGGTTTTCCGTGATGTAGACATTTTCCAAGAAAGGAATCTTGGTCCACTCATTGCTTCTGATCCCTCAGCCTTCCCTCCCAGCAAATTGTTGAGCAAAAATGTTGGGATTTGCTTTGATGGTGTGGTTGGAGTGGGGGCATGATCCAAAATTAAGATCAGATGTGCTGATTTTAATTTCATTCCGAAATTGTACAGCAACAATAGTTTTGGGACGTATGGTTCTGTATGATCGTTATTTTCCTGTGAATTTATGGGAACATGAATCATAGTCAACTTTAGGAATGATCCCCAATAAGGAGATTGTGATCAAATGGTCTTTCGGATTGATGAGTTGGCGCACATCATGATGTCATCCCAGGTTGTTCCCCTCAAAACAAAAAAAATCCTGTGACATAGCATATATGTTGTGTTTTACATTTTTTTCAAGCCCCATTTGGCTTAGATGTATAGTAGATGTAGGATAATATGCCATTGGCATGGGTTCTACGGAAATTAAATTGATTTTTTGAGCATCTGGAAAGAAAATACAAGGGTTACTTCTGGTTCCAGAATTAAGGTTGATGAAAGGATTGCCCCAAACCCATCAATGGCATAGGACCCAGGCTGAAGCTTTAACAAATGTTTCTGGCCTTACCGTTTTCGTTTTTTTTTAGGGAAGGCAGAAAAACCATGGTGAACACAGATCCGTTGTTGTCCATTGCATTATGGCGAGCTTGGGGTTGTTTCCCTTAAGGCACAAGTCCTGACCGGCATGGTGATGTCTGAGTTATCAATGCCGGGAGGTTGGGGGTGGTGCCGCCATTAAAACAAAACCGTGGGGATTCAAACCTTTTGTTAGGTCATCACTGGGTAACATGTAGACAATGAATGAAACCAAGATTTAAAAAAGGCAGTCAGTTCAGTCAGTTTTTCCACAATGCCGGAAAGGTCCTTGAACTTTCACAAATGGATTCGTTTGAAGCATGATGGTCAGAAAAAGAGAACTCCCCGATTGAAATGTAGCTGGCTATCCATGTTGAATTTCAGGATTGTAGTGTTAAGGGCGTCTCAGAACCTACTGGTCATCAACAGGAAACACAGATTGAATTTGTTCAAAATTCCCAAATTGTTGGCCATCCTTGAGAAGATTTCACCAGAAGATATATGAAGATATGCTATTTTGAATGGAATTGGGACAATAAAAGACTAGAATCAAGGCATGAAAAACGGATGGTTTTAAGTGTCCCTCCATTTCGAGGTCTTTGATAGAGAGACCCCAGCTATTATGGTGGGTCCAGAATCTGTCCGATTGTGAACGGCGTGCGTGTCGTCTCGCCCGCTTTCACCGTGGCAGGTAGTGAACTCTTTCGTTCTCAAGATATCGTGGAACAGGGCCTGGGAGGCTCCGAGTTTTAAAAGAGGTTTTCTGCCTGGTTTGGGTGGCAAATACGTTCTGTCCCAGTAAAGTAAGATCTAAGATACTTGCAATAGAAAAGTATGCATCCTTAGAAAACATATATACTTGTTCTTAAGTGTTTCTTGTGTTCAAACTGCTGTGTTAGTTTATAACAAAGCGGGGGTTCCTTGTCTCACATTGGATTCCGGAGTCTTTTAATTTTAATTGTTCTATAACTACGGTCTCCCAAATACCATCTAATATATTACTAGGTGGTGGTTTCAAAAATATGTTATTTTCACCCCTAGTTGGGAAATGATCCAATTTGACTAATATTTTTCAGATGGGTTGAAACCACCAACTAGATTAGCGTATCAGGATAGAAGGATATTTATGTGTGTATAATATATATATATATACATCATGGAGAGTGTTTAGATTTTCGTTGCTCATGAGTTTCAATTCCTCATGGAGCCCATGATGACCGTTATCCCCAGTGGCTGTTCTTTGAACATGTCCACCTTCGTAACAGGAGACGACGTGACAAATATACATCTAATCATTATTTTGACTGATGTATCAATAGATGGAGCATGATACCAAAGATAGGTTACGTATGAGATGTTAATGTAGTTCATGTATCATACAAAAGTGAATCATAGAGTTTTCAACGCAGACAACCCGACCAGTTGCCAAATTTATGGAAAGTCCACACAAATTTGGGGCAAAACTTCTTGAATGTCGAAAAACAACAGCAAGGTCTACTACATGAGTTGCGCGAGAAGAAGGTCTATGTGATGGAAGCGCGCGGAACCGTTTAGAAATTTCGATTCGCGAAGATTTGGCATCGCCGTACCTGGCGTGATGCATATTGATACATTGATTGTGTGGAAAAAAAGGGGCCTACAATGATCACAAGATGGTTTCAAGATCCTTCCAACTACCTTGTTTTATATAGGGGATGATTTTGGAAGACTTCTGGTGGCTATGCGATTCAAAAAGTTCGGTTAATCTTTGAGTCCTACCGAGTCGTAAAGACCTTCAACCTTTGGAAGTTTGACGGGTAGTTGGCCGCTGATTTGTGAAGAAATGAAACCCTCCCAACATCGCAGCATTTTTAATGTTGGCAGTTTCATGACGTGAACAAATTGGTAATTTCAGGAATTGCAACCATAGTAAAAAAATTGGTTGCCAAAATCATAGATGCCAATGATGAAATTAGAAATATGCATTCAAATATACCAATATGTCTTGACGATGAGTTCGACAAAAGGCTACTGCATCAATGGTCCCTAACGAGATGAAGCCCATTTGAATGAGCCTGTGGAATTAATGAATTCGTGAATGAAGCGGCTTATAAGCCCCACATATCCTTGACAAACAGCTACTGACTCAGGGATGCTGGCAGTAAGAGAGCAGTGCTGAATCTTGTTTTGCCCTCGAAATTACCAAGAAGACGTAAGAATCTAAAGCGGTCCCGATCGAATAGAATTGCAGGTTCCTCAGAAAAAGGATTCTAAAGGCATATAAGTGATATGACCCCCTTTCTTAGAACATACCTGGAGCAGGATAGTCATCTCAAACACTTATTTTTGAATCATCATGCCATCATCTCCTCACAAAGTGGTACATCATCATGGCTGATATGTTCACTAAAAGTCGGGGCTCATTGGTTCATCTTCACCATCGTTAGCCTCCGCCATGACGGCTGTGGGCCGACAGAGTGGAAAGCGCAATGACAGCAACATGGTGCCCTTGGCTGGGTGGGGCGACCTTCGCCGATTGTTATGCTCAATCCCTATACCATAACGAAGATAAGGAAGCAGTGGTTCTCTAGAGGGATGAATGGGATGTATTTTTCATGATTTTCATGTATGAATTTTGCTTGGGAGCTCAAGAGGAATTTTCACACAAAAAAAACACGCATGAAATGAAATCATTGACTAGCTTCGTATTTGCATCGTGGATTTCATGGTAAAAAAATTGCTGAAATTGAAATGACTGGCCACATCCAACAAGCATGGTACAGTCGAAACATGCCACAATCTGCTGGTGGAAACGAACCTATTTTTGGCTTTGGGACACATGTTGCATTGATTGCCATGGAGGATAAGTACCACCTTGATCCCTAAGGCCTTATCTTAAAAAGACTGGTGGTCTCCCAAACACTTCTTCCAACCACTCATGTTCAGGTCTTCTTTTTTGGCTTGTGACATGACCTTGAGAGTGTCTCAAAATGATGTACCGCCCCAAAAGCCAAGGAAAGTTGTTGATTTAAATTGTAAACCACATGCACATAGATGCTAATAATTATGTTAATCCAGAAGGTTTCAAAAATGCCAAAACGTCTACCCAGCATATATCATCTAAACCTATGTAATAGAAAAAAAAGTAGTATAAGAATCGCGTCCGTTTCAACAAAAACACCAAAATTCACAGGTGAAGAACCTCATCCAGAGTGATCCACCCATGTCCTTGGACATCAGGAAGCGGGCCAACATGTGGGAAACATGTCGTGATGGGAAAATAGGGTTAGAAATCCAACAGAAACTGTAAAATGGGAACTTGTCCTTCTAACTTTTCCTGTCTCAGTTTTCATGTTGGATTGAAAAGAAAGGGAATTCAACAGAATTTTATCCCTCACATGTTTGGGGATATGTGCAGCACAGATTGATTAGTTGAATTTTGTTTACAACAAGTTGTGGGGTTGGGAATCCTGGTTCTAAATATGCAATGATTTGATGACTACCATGTTTTTTTTTCTACCGTGAACTCATTAAGGTTAAGACATTTGTTTGAAGAGAACATACCTTAGGAGCCAGAAGTTGAAGACCCTTCCGGGGTTGTCCGGGGATCATGAAATGGAGCCTCAGGTAAACTAACATAGCAATGGAAAAATCCACCATTTGAAGATGTATTTCCAGCTAGCCATGTTAGTTTACTGGAGGGTAGCCATATTATTAGAGGGATCTTTAAGAATTTTCCATGGAACTGGTGTATGAAAACCCACATGTTTTAACCTCCAAACTAGCCAGTTTTTGTAGGTAAATCGACCATACGATGAGTTTGAAACTAGTTGAAATGCAGTGTGATTTCAAACAAATTGCCAACAAACAAACATCGTCAGCAATGTTGGGTGGAGCTAAATTGATGACCCGTGTCGATGGAGCTTCTCCCCAATCCAAAGGTGGATTGTTGGGCCAATGAATCCCAATGAGGTCTTTGCTGGATGTTTCTGTGTGTAGTTGGATTTTTTTTTGTCGGCGGCCTACTTGGAGTAGTGATGTTATCTCTGGTAGAGATATCGCACAGAGTTCCCAAAAAAGGTGTCGTCAAGAGACCATGTTTAAAATGAAGCAAGTACTGCAATAGATGCTGTAGGAATTGTGCCAAGTATTTTTGGCCCATGCTGTCAAGCAATCCAAGATGTCCAGCGCTTTGCTGTGAATAAGTTGAGTGATTTCACCTAGTTGGAGGGAATGGACTTGAAAACAAGGTCTGGGGTGCATAGTGTACCCATATATTTTATATCCTATGAAAACAGTCAATCAACAAATGGCCACTTTGTGGTTTGGATTGGTGGTTGAGCTTGTCCTTGAGATGCCTGCCACCATTAGCACCAACCATTTGCTGAAGTCATGCATCATTTCCCTCATGAAATCCGGGTGTAATCGATGGATTTCAATGAGACTTTTGACCTTGAGAATATGATTTGCCCAACTTTTTGCGCTATGCAGCATGATATTTGAGCAGTGATCTTCGGCCCCTACTTGCCTGTACCTTTTACCCAGCTATTGGTCTATTTCATCACAGTCATTCTCCATCACGAGGACTACTCACAAACTACTTGAAATGCAACGAACCAATTGCATACTACTCAAGTGGCCGTTCATATTACCTGAATGATTCCTGTTAGCTGTAGGTGCTTAGCAAGTTGTTTTTTTTCCAGCCACTTCTGACTACATAGAAAAATATGGTGGAGATCCAGTGGGGATCCGTACAAGTCCATGGCTACTGTACCATCCACCAGGAGTCCCGGCGCCTACAGTGCCATGAGTTGTCGGAACGAGGTGCCCTCACTGGGAAGTTGCGGCCGGCACATAGACTAATGGTTATAAGGTTACAGCCCTTGATATGGGAAATGGTTGGATAACCCTATAAAGGTGTTTGATTTGATTTCTGTTGCGTCCTCCTTTTGATAGTTTTTGGTGAAAGCAACTCATCCGAGTAGCAACTTTCAGTTTGAGGGTACCATATTGGGGGCCTAGAGATTTGGAGGAGAGTTTTTGATTTGGATCAGGGGATGATTCGTGACATTTATCAATTCAACATGGAGATGATTTCTTCAAAGGGCTATGCTGTTGGGATGCTCTCTCATCCTAGAAACAGTCATTGATCATTCTATTTGTTCTAGGGCGATTCCTTAATTACTCCCCTGAAAACTAACAACAAAAAGCCCCTGAAAAATGCTTGGAAAGACAAGCCTCAGACTGAAAAAACCGTTTGAAACTGGTCCTTTTTTGAAGGAGTCCAACTATAGTCGTTCGCCTGGTGCACAGAGCACCTCTGAAACTTCTCCGCAAAATGGTTTGGTTGCTTCTTAAAAAAACATCCTACCAGCACCTGGTTGCTAAGGGAAACACATCTATTTTTGATTGAGATGTTTGAGACATCTCTCAACTAGTGAGCTGGCCGATTTTTTGTTTATCTGGGAAAATAGATGAAAATGGTAGATCTCAAATCAACAGGTCTGGTCCATTTTTGTTTTTGATTCCTAACGTGAAAATTGAGCGTGAAATAATATATACATGCCAATTAATTTGATTCCTATACAAAATCTATTTGTTGTATTGAAAAGACGAGTCGTGAACCATTGGTTATAGATAGAATTGCTGCTTGATATTGGTTGTTGTGGAATCCTTGGATGGTTAGTTGCTGCTGGTTTCCGGTATTTTTAGTTCCCAAGGCACCTTCAAACGAATCTACGGAGTAGTCATTGACATCCATTGGCTCAAAAGCACCCCGATGTTTTATGTCCATGATTGTCTATTTGTTGGTTTCTAGTGTCTTTATATATTCACTCAGAAAAATTGGAAATACGTGTCCAGTTGACGAATACTTGTTTCAATCACCGTCAATTGAGTTAAAGCCTCCCCTTCTTTTTGATTCTCCCGCGCTTCCATTCGAATTGTGTACGTAAATGTGTCCGTTTGATGCTGTAGAGGAGGATGAGGATGAGGATGAGGATGAGGATGAGGATGATGATGATGATGATGATGATGATGATGATGATGATGATGATGATGATGATGATGATGGAAACGCATAGATGGCATAGACTAGAGTGACATGATTTCCATAGATGGCATAGATGGCATTGATTTCTGTTGGATCCAAGGAGAGAAGACAGGATGTGTATCGCCATGCTGCAGCAGGGTGTTTTGGTCCTGGTTGGTGTGGGGATTTTTTCGGCGCTTTTTTCCACCCGAAGGCGTGGTTGGAGATCCCAAGTTTATGGATAACCTTAGTGGTGTGTTTTGGTAAGCAGGTTCATAACAAATATTGGGTAAACAAAACAATTTCAATACCCTCCCTGAAACTAACATAACCTCTGAAAATGGATGGTTGGAATACGAGTTTCCTTTTGGGATATCCTATTTTCAGGGAACTCTTAGTTTTAGGGGGTGTAGTTCTTTGGGTTCTTTTTGGGAGGGAGACATTTCAATTTCAATATGAGAAAAACTCCAGCATGGTTGGCATTACAAAGCCCATAATGAGATGCAAAAAAAAGGGTTGAATACATAAGTTACTCCGCTTAAAGCAGGAATATATTTATATATACTACATATCTATATATATATACATAGCTGGTGGGTGTTCCCAGGTGGACCAGCCTTTGCTCAGCTTGGTTCAGATGGGGGGGATGGTGAAAAGCCATCAAAAGAAATTTCTTTTACGGGGATCAGGTAATATAAATGTATACATATAATACATACATATATATAATGATTTTATGTATGTAATACTCTCGCAGAGTTTTTTGAAGAATGTTCAAATGGAAGCTGTTTTGTTTTGCATAGTCCTTATCTATGTTTCTCGTCTACGACTTGAAATGCAGGTGGTACTCTCCTAAGGGCAGATTCCACACATTTGGATAGTGTAGTATCTACACGAATCTCACAAGTAAACTGCTGCGAAATGGTTGAACAACTTGGGTCCATGTTCATTTTTCAAATTTCAAACATCCCAATTTTATAACTAAGTTTCGCCTCAATTCTGGCTTCATCAACCCAATTTTCACTTGAAAGAAAATCCCCCGATCTCATCCGAAAAATTCCGACCGATTCGGACTGCCCAAGGATGCCTTCTGCCAATCCGACTGCTCTGGCGGGAAGCCCTCTTCCAATAGCTTCCAGCCCTGGTGCTAGTGGAAGCTGGGCGGGAAGAGGGTGACCGTATGACCATGGAGCTAATGTCGATGTTCCAGCGTTTCAAAAAAAATGGCGCTAGAAAATCGACATAGTTATTATTAGATATTCCAAAAATCTGCAGCACCAAAAACATGCTTTGAGAAGTTCCGTTGGATATTTTTTCAAAACATCTAACATCAAAATTGGCTCGTTGGCTAAATCAGTTCTTTTTTGGAGAGCTTGTACTTACACCATTGGAAAACCCTGAGAATTCCCAAGGTCATTTGTGGTCATCATGTCATCTCAGGATACGAAGCGAGCGAAGCCTCGTGGCAAGCGAAATCCCACAAGGTGAGTTTCTGCACCGAAAAAGGGCGTTGCTTTGGTTTTTGTTTGCACAGCTACAATCGATGGGGGGTGATATGTGGCCAAATTTATGGCTATCAAGTACCTTCCAGCATCATCCCTGATATGTCGAAATGCTGAACCTCTGGTCCGTCATCAAATTTCCATTAATTTGCGCAGGGGCAAAGGTGTTTAATCTGTGAGTTTGTTGGCCTTTTTGGATCTATCTTGGGATGAACACGATCAGTAAATTGTTCCGAAGTTTCTTTTTTTTCATTGAGATGGTGGGTATGTCAGTCCACTGGAATCTGACCGGGAATATGAAGTTTCTTTAGAAAGTGACATAATAGTGACATAGTGATTCCGTAGTATATATACATCTATTCAATCTATCGTTGTTTTGGGCGATTCAAGTAAACATCACCCAAGAAAAAATGAAACTGAGATATAGAGGACTCCCCCTTATTTCCGTGGTCCCGATTTGTTTAGTGCTCAGGGATTGGGGGAGATCTTCTTGTGTTTTTTTCCCAAATGGATCCAACAAGATGCAACTTGTTTTACCTGCTGGAAATGTCCCACACAGGATCAGACATGCTGAGGGTATCATGCTGGAATTTATACTGACTCATTCAGAAGCTGGTTGGTTTTATTGTTTTTTTTAACTTGCTTTGAACTTTGGAATGACTTGTTTCACCCAAAAAAACGCTTGTTTCACTCAAAAAAAGGCAGTTGCCCAGCTCACTGACTGTATGAATGGTCACTGTTTTATTTCATGTTTACTGTCTATTTCAAATGGGTTGAAACCACGGCCCTAGCTATTTGTTTTACGAACTTCCATGGCAACCTGATGCAATTTGCCGAGTCTGACCTTGCAGGATTATGAGGCACCACGCCAGTCAGTTTATGGCAACCAGTGCGGGCACTCAGAGCATAAGGGGTCGTGTTTTCGTTGTCGGCTTCAACGACAGGCACCCTTTCATGAGACGAAGGTGGCAATGGAAATCCATTTCAAGACATGGCTGGATGTTTTAGTGGTGGTATCCACTTCACTTGTTTGAAGGGTTCAAAATCAGCCTGGATGTTCTCACGATCTTTTCCATACAATCACTTCCAGCACTGGACATCGAAGAGTCTCGGGCTGTTAAGATGGTAGTGGCTCCAAAGGTCATTGTTGCATAGTCAATCTTTCTGGGCAAAGTTCCCATTCAACGACCCTCCAGTATATAGTTAAAGATAGCCATGTGTTCTCGTATCTACCGTGCAACATGATGCGTTTGTTTCAACTATGTTAGTATGTTAGAGTGCCCCCAGGTTGGAACAAGCATCAGAGAGATGGGTCAACCTCAAGACCTTCAAAAAATTGGGGGGGGGGTTCCCAAGAATCCCACGGTCCCACGGTCCTGAACCATGCCATTCAACAAACCCGGAGGTTTGCAGAAGCTCAAGGTAGAGATCGAATGTACAATTCCAGGCCATTGTGGGTGAAGAAACGTGCTGTGACTTGATTGACTTTTTGTTAGGGTTAAAGTTGATGGATGTTAGATGTTGATGAGAATGGATCACAAAGATCTTACTTTGAGCAATTCGCAGCAAAGCAGAAGTGATGACCATTCATCATCGTCATCAACGGATTTTGCTGATTTTTTGGGGGGCATCCAAGTCATACTACATCATACCTCCTGGAAGCTTGCATTTAGAAGCTCAAAGGAAGCGACGTATGTAGCAAACTACCGGTTGTACACAGTACCACCGCAACGGCAGTCGACCAACGTCTTTGAACGGAACATGGTTGTACATAAAGATGGCTTTACCAAAGGATCAAAGTGTGGGTGTCCCACTCTTCCAGTATCACTATCACCCACAACTAAGTTGCTTCATATCTTGGGTATAGCCGTATATTTAGTACACGTGTCGCATGCATATTTTAGTAATAGTTTTTGATGGCATATCATTCCGGCCAGCAAGAGTTGAAAGACAAACATGCCAGTTGCTTGGTCGCCTCGGACATTCCATCAACAAACATCTTGTAAATAACAGGGACAAAGACGTTTACATTCCCTGATTTTTGTTAGATATGGATACCACAAATTACATTTCCTAGGTTGTACCCCATCCCAAAAAAAATCACATGTCCTGTGAACAGGGACCGTTTGAAAAGTAAAATAGTCTTCTCATGCCATCATTTTTGAAGGGGTTTTTTCTGCTGTTCATTTTTGGATATTCCGCCAGGCAAAGCCCCTTACCTGGGAATGATTGTGGCCACAAAGCCACTTTTTTGCAGTGAAACAAAACGGAAAAAACAAACGCCCAAAATCCCTGGTGGAGTTGGTATTTTTTATATCGAAATTTGGTGAAATGATCGAGTTGATGAGCTGTTTGCGATCTGTTTGCGCGTGTTCAAATGGGTTGGTTGGACCACCAACTAGCTAAACCCCCCAATCCTTGAAGAGGTCACCAGTAGAATTGCCAGGTTGGGGATAAGCACATGTATAGAAATTGAGTAGGGGATGATAGAATGTATTTCCTCATAGGGATGATCGTAATGTATGTCTTCATAGGGATGTTGTTGAGTGTTGAATGATACTAGCCTTCAAGTCAATGCAGATCATCACGTATATGAATCCCTATGAACAATCATTCAGGGGACGGGAGGGGCAAACAGACCGACAGGCAGACAGACAGAGACATAGATAGACAAGCAGGTATAGGTAGATTCTGCAAATAGATGTTGTGGCTCACTTGCCTGCAACCATTTTCAAGCTTTTGGGCTCATTCCCAGGAGGATCTTTCAGAACCGATTTTAGAATTTCAGATGTGTTTTTTTTCCATTGGACAACTGAGCTGTTTTGGCAAAGTAGAAGTTTGACAACATGTCCAACCTGTAAGACGAATCACCACAATCAAACGGGTTTTTGTTACATCTCCCTTCGGTGTGGTTCTTCGCCAAAAGTTGTCTTTACCATGAACAGCATTGTCATGTAGTCTGTAGTTGGTTTGTTCTATCTTATTGCAAGATGTTGACGCAAACCAGTCCAAAAAACAAAAATGAAAACAACATCCGAAAAACGAGCCACGAACCCCCCCCCAAAACCCTCGAACAATTCTTAGGATGTTTTATTGTTTTTTTTGCGTGAGTCATCCTCCAAGGGTCTGCAAATTTTGGGCCCCAAAAACAGGTCACCTACTGGGGGGCTGAAATTTGACACCCAAACGGAGGGTCTAGGTACGTGTTTCATGGTCAAAGTTCAATGGTTCATGAGCTCCAAGGTGGGTCCCTTGGATCGTCGGCCCATGGATCAAGAACGTGTACCTTCGGTGGCAGGAAGTCACCAAGCCAATAAGCCAATGTTTCAGGATCCATTGGGATTGGCATATTATGTATCAAAAACCTGGTAATGGATGGACACGTTGAATTTTGTTTGGTATATAAATATGATTAAATATGTAGTAAATGTAGGTAAATATACATCATACATGGATCTTATGGGTTCTACAAAGTTTCTGGGCATCCAACAAACTCCACAAAATCCTCTATAGAAGAGATGAAGAAATGTCAACTTAAGACTATATAGAAAGGGGTCCCATTTATTTCATCATTCCTCTATAGGTGGTGGTTTCAAATATTTTGTTATTTCCATCCCTATGTGGGGAAGATTCCCATTTTGACTAATAGTTTTCAGGTGGGTTGAAACCACCAACCAGTCCTGCTTCATTTTCCACGTTTCCATTGGAAAATCGGTTTTCGCGAATCGAGGTCATGGCACCTTCGTCGAAGACGTCGTGCTTGGCAGAACTGGGCAGTTCGACCCATGATGGCTATGCCGCAGAGGTGGGGGGTGGTGGTGGTTTTTAAGGCGCGAATGGATCCATCCGCCTCCGAAAAAAGATCCTGATGTTTCATATTTTAAACGTTTCTTTCTGGATGTCCAGCTTTCTCAAATATTATTTCCAACTCAACAGCTTTGGATCTCCAGTAGTAGTGTTTAAGTACTCCTTCAAAAATCCTAACAGATTCCATTTTTGGTAACTTCTCCACTTTAGGGATTACCAATTCATGGAGTTTCTGGTCCGACCCAATCCCAGCCAGGAGAATCATCGTCGTGGGCGATCAGATATGTATAGCAACTAAGATTTGCAACAAAAAATATAGGGAAGAAGGCGTCGTTTTTTTTTATGGTGGTCATGATTTTCTGTGTAAATTGATTCCTTGTCACTTATTTTTCTTAAATCAAGTGTTCATGATCATTGATGTTTTACTAATCTTGTTGAATCTAGATGCTGGGGTACTCTCAGCTTCATCTTTTTTGATCAAGGTCATCAGGTTGTGATTTATGTTGGTAAGTTGGCCCTAGAATGGCGGTGGTTCTCTCAAAAACCGGCATGCGTTGCCGAATCTGTTACAACATTGACTATGTTTTGAATGATGCCTATAGGTACAATGTTACTAACTGCAATTATTTCCGTTGATTGGACTTGCATCTGCCTTACCGGACCCCTTTTTGAGTCATTAGACTCCAAATTCCAAGGGTCACAATTTGTGTCCCAAGTGGCCAATGACCAGCAGCTGGGTAAGTGGGTCCACTCACCGGTTGGTGTATCACTGTATCAGTGGCACGGCACTTTCCACCTGAGATTTGTCGATGATAATGGCATGAATCCCAAAAATTGAAATCCAAACAACGTTACATCCAGGCAAATTTACTAACACATGTGGATCTGGTGCTATGGTAAATTCATGTAAATTATCAATTACCTTTTTAAAGAGATGGTCATCCAATCTGTTTCTGGGGTTTGATTCATAGATCCATATCTCAATTTAGATTAAGAAGCTACTTTCCTATGAACAAACTCCTGCATCAGTTGGAAACTGATACCGCTTTTAAGCAGAGTTTTAAATATCCCAAGTGAGATGTTCTTCATCTATAGAGATGGAGTTCCTGAATGAAATCAACAGATGATCCCGCATAGCACATGAAATAATTGCATTTGAAGGTAAATGGCGTCAGGGCCAAAGAATAATGGAACCATTACAGATATCAAATTGAGAGGTTTACCCACAATAGCAAGTATTTGAGTGAATGATGACGTCATAAGTGATGGATTTCCCCCAAAAAAAGCAGCAGAATCTTCCTCCTCCCAATAGCCTGAATTATTTCAGGAGTTTTGGGGGTAATCGTCCAATTCACCAGGATACTTGGACGCTTGGACGCTTGATATCCCTCATTGTTTTCGCGATATCCATGTCTTTCTCCGGTCAATTTGCCAAGCTCGTTTCGCTTGCCGGTGGTTGGGTCGTTTTTTCGTTTCTTTTTGAGCTTCCAAGGTGCACATTTGACCAACGCATATCGGCCAAAGATGACAAACGCGCTGGAAGAGAAACCCGAGGTGCATCGGATATGGTGTGAAGTCAAACAGACCCAAGGTAGAAGAGATAGAAGAAAACAGGGATGGTGCGGGTAGGTGCGTGTAGGTAGTTAGGATACTTGGAGAGTAGTTAGTTTGGTGGTTTTCAGTCACAGGGATGATGTTATATTTGACAGGTATAGTAGTAGGTAAGATGTTTAAGCATCCGGCAGTGATCACACCCGGATCTTCACGTCCTTTAGTAGCGGATCCTTATAAACCTTCAGTTTCAACCATTCTGGCTGAGATAATTCACAGACGTTTCCACCTTGTTGGGAACAACTAACAGGTAGCTAGGAAATATTTACCAACGGTAATGTATTCTACCTTTTGTTCAACTGGATGATTTTTCCCCGTTTGGACGTCCCGGATATACTTTTCACGTTACTTGTGCCATCTTGTGCCTCCAAGCGCTAAGGCATCTTGGGTGAAGCGTAAGACAACGACGGGTTGGAGCAAAGTTTCTCCACCCAAGCAGGACCACGGGGGGAAGTGCGAAGAGTTGGAGGATGACACGTTGAGCTTCTTATGAAAACTGGTGAGTTTACACCTGGTCATATCTTCAATACGCACAACAACAATCCAGGAAAAAATCACATGTAAGGTATTAGCACCTATAGACGTAGGCCACAAGCAAATGGAAGTGAATAATTATGCTACACATGGATATGTATGGGCTATACGGCTATACAGTACAAGCCACTTACCTACCATGCGCTGAGTTCCAGGGCACATCCAACGGAAATCACATACCTGACCCTTAGCACCATACCTTTAAGTCTAGAAATTGTACACAGGTGATATGGAAGGTCAGATTGTTTGTGAGTGACCTAAGAAATATCCTTAGCTACAAAGTGTTTTTGATACTCTTGTAAACACACATTGTAATTCCCATACTGTGTTCGTTTATCAGACGATATTGAATTTGACCTTTGACGCCAATCGCCAAGCATCTAGAAAGCTACCATGCCACAAAACCCTCGTATTCCCAGCTTCAAACCGTGACCTTTCTTGGTGGGGATCTGATTTGTGAGTTCCTATTCGCTTATTCAAGCTGGATCAACTTGAACATTGAGTTTTTTGCACAGAATTGAAAAGAAGATTACCCTGGATTACCCCTTCTCCCATAATCATGGAAGTGGAACAATTTGCCAAACAAATGGGTTCACAATGATATATGAATCTGGATTTTCCAGATACATAAAATGTTCTGCTTTTTTGGCAGGTCGGGCTAGATCTTTGAAGACATTTTGCAGTCATGTTTATATTCAAACAACAGTGATGTCCAAATCCATTTCTCAGGTTTAAGGTGGACTTTCAGGTCAATGTTCCGCTTTGATCAGGAGAAGGTGCCGCAATATCAGGACAAACTACGTATCTGGACTCGCAAGAATATCATTCCAAAACACCGGGGCTCACTCAGCACCATTCAAACTGGGCCCCCATCCAGATCCACCCTTTTTTCATCACTTAAAAAGTAAATGAAAGATTTAAAGGGTTTGATAAAAACTAGTGTCGCTATTTATTTTTTGTTGATCGGTGAATTTTTGGGTGGATTTTTTGTGCTTGGAGTCAGCATCGTCGCTCGGAACCCGCTCACGACTCCCAAACTTGGTTCAGCAGAAGTGTTCCTCTCAAAAAATTGCAGACCTGAATTTGAGAGTCCGAAGTAGATGAAATATATTGAAATATCATCAAATTCGTCCAGATCCAGGATATGAAAGCTAAAGTTGGAGAAGTTGTTTGGTAGAAAATAAATTTGATATTCTGATACCGCAAGCTTCAAGTGGCCTTTGGAACGGGCGACAAACAAACATTCACCCTGGAAACGAAGCGCAAAACAGGCAAAGGGTCCCAAAAAAAGGAAATTTCATGTTCCAACTTCCCAAGCATCAAAATTTCAAGGAGCTTTACTGGCTGTTAGTATCAGGGTACGGTATTGGTAATCGGTATCTAATGTATTTGTCAACTTTCCCTTAAGTTCCTCCGAGGCACCTTGCATCGGACGTCCTTAGAGCCGCAACCGGAGAACGCTGTGAAGCGTGGAGAGCATCGCAAGGCGCCTATGCCACGCACCATGGCAGCTGGCACGCCAGCAGTTGAAGCACCAGTGGAAGCACCGGGAGAGGAAGGATGAGAAGGGCTGCAAATGCCGGACAGAATCTATGGTACTTGGATTTTGAGAGTTTGTACTTGTAGTCAAGTACAGTGGCGGTGTCTAATATATAAGTTCTACAATAGGTTCTTAGCAAGAAAACCATGAGTAGATGTGATGCGGACATGGATGATGAATTTGATGAAACTCTTCCATTCACATTTACTTTTCACATGAATATTTGGTTTTCTAGCTCTTAGAAATTCCCATCGCGTCTTGGCAAATTCCATTAACAACGACTCATCTTTTAGCTATAACGATTTAGATCTGCACCTGCTCCACCACAAGTTACGTACTTCAAACCAGCGACCCCGTTCAGATGGTCAAACCAAACACATTTCTAGGTTGTGTGTGTGACGTGATGAGCTCAATGAATAACTGCAGATAATCTTGGGTTCCATGCTGAGTACCGACAACACAATGAGCAATATGGATTGAGAATGAGCAGTAGTTTTATGCAGGACCACTTCCTGAGCAGTGAGGACGAAGCTCATCCAATCAACACCTGATGTTCATATTCCGAAAGCCTCACCTTCAGATGGGCCAAATGAAAAATCCAAGTATCTTCGATCTCGTAGACCAATGCCTATGTAAAAAATCACGACTGTCTCACCGCAAGATTCAGCTCCCAAAAAATGCAGAGTCCGTTAAGGTCCGGCAAAGGTGCGGGCAGGATGGATTAGATATGTGCAAGTTTGAAGTTACCTTGACTTAATTGACAAAAATCACCTCCTACACTTCTGGATAATTAAGATTAATGCTCCTGAATTCGAGAATTTGAGATGAATATGACCCTGAAAGGAGATCAAAATGGTGGTAATGAGCCCGTTTTAGTGCTGTTGACACATGTGACATCACAAACCCTTGAGAGCTTTGAGCACTTCGAGCCCTGCAACAAAAACACCCAACGAATGACCATCAATTAAGGATAATCACCAATCAAGCATACTAATTTTAAAATCCCTACAGATACCCTGGAAGCCAGCTGACCTATGTTCCTCTGGGTTATTTTTGGTCTCTCCTAGTAACTGTTCCAGCCAGACCCTCTGGTTTGCTGCTTTGTAAGATGAGTAAGTTTGTTTCAGTGGGCGAGCTGGTACTTCCTTAGCATAGGATATTTTCTTTAAAATACCGAACCTGGAAATCACCCAAAAACACAAGGAAAATCATGAATTTCATTAACCTCCATTTTTGGGGGGAAAGAAACAAGTCCTTTGTTTTTGGGGAAAAACATCCTGATTTTGAGGTGCTTCGGGGGAAGTTGAGGGTCTTTTGGGGGCAGAACTTGAAGATCTCCAAGGTGATTTAGTAGGGAAATCTTTCCCAAAAATCCCTGGAAAGTTCAAGCTTTCCACTTATTGTGCCCAGAATAGATGCATAGAGTCTATGTGTATGTATTATATATATATATCATATATCATGTTGTTATCTGTTTTCATGAACCAAACTGTTTCATATACCTAATCCTTTTATGACCTTGCAAATTAGTACATAAATGGAACAAAGGATACCATGTTTCTCCCATTGTTTGGCACCCCACAAAAGTCACACCCCGAATTCGAAAAATCTTCAAACATATTTGGATCTTCCAGATATGTACCGGCATGCTGCCTTTAGGTAGTTTCATTTTAGCGAAAAGTCCGAACGTTTGATATACTGTAGATCTCTTGGAATATGATTGACAAGTCTGCGTTCAGGGGCGTTTCGTAAGCAATGAATTGCACCAAAAGAATAAGAACCTCACAGTTTAGCTTGGTGATTTTTTTTCTGTCTACTGAGATTTCACTTCCTAGAGGGGTTAGGTGTGGAGGCCTAGTCGCCTAGTCATTCATCTCACATGTGTGCTTAATTGCTGAAAAAGAAAATGCTGTCGAAACTACAATATATCACATGGTAATTATAGTGGTTTATGTTTTTTTCTCCTAACTTGCTGAAACTTCATTTGAATATAAATTCGTCTGTTTCTTGAGCAAAAGTGTAAGAATCCACATCCACCTGTTTCGTTGCTACCCTGGATACGCCAGGACTGAAGGAAATCAGATGTACCCCTTGCACTGCCAAACAGCTTGGCTCAGTCGGTGGGCGGAACTTGCCCCCCTGGGGTGGCCCGATCCCCCCGCGGTTTCCGGCCGCCGGTGATGCCGTAGAGGTTTGGCCATTTGGCCGTAGGTGCGGGGTTCGGAAAAGGGCGGGGTTCAACGTGGATGATAAGGACATTGATGATCACTTGAACATGTCGCCAAAAATGCTGCTGGGATATGTTTTCACATATAAAAAACTGCATGGATCTGATGGTTGCATAGCAATCTGTTACTCGTATGATGAGTTGATGGTAAATAATGGCAAATATATGTATAGTCAAATAAAAACAAATATGTAAGTCCCTGTACCAACGTGAACTTTGGGCCAATTGTTGGGGGTGATTTCTCAGATCAAGGAAGGGTATAATTAGCATTGTCAAATTCTGACCTGGACGTGGTGACAAGCCAACTGAGAAAGGCCTTTGCATCGAATGAATTTGTGATATAATTCAGACAGATTTGGTGAATTGTAGATTTGGAGATGTTTTGATCGTGTCTACCTGTCCACTAAAACTACAAGAAACCCAAGACCAGCAACCAAATCAGGAGTAAAAAACGACAACATTCTTCCCCACCCTATATTTTTCCATTTTGTTTTTTTTGGGGGTTTGTATCATCTTCACCTGAAAATCTTCAACCAAAATGCAACACAAAAATCCTCAGGAGCCATGTTGACAGAGGGCCCACCTTTGCCTTCGCCTTCCGTTTCGTCGCGACCGGCTTTGTGGCCTTTCTCGGTACGGAGACCTAGTTGGTGTCATGAAGTTTCGTTGAAGTCGGGTCTTGTCCAAGGTTTGATGGTTTTATGGGATTTTTCTAAAAAAGGGTTGGCTACTTTGGATGTTTACCAACCAACTTTAGTATCTTCAACAAATCATCTAAGGATTTGGAATATGTTCCTTTACAAAGGATATTGAATGGAATGATCTTCCATCGCATCAGTCGCCGAAGTCTAAGCTGTTTCAAGTCAAGGGCCCTGTGTGCTGGTATTTGCTAGCCAACCGTAAGATTTCAGGGATACCCGGTTGCCACTCCTGTCATGTAGGTGAACTGCAGGAAATACGGGAGAGAAGCCAAGAAAAATATCTTGCTACCCAGAAGATCGTACTTGAAGCGTAGGCACTCACGATTCCCAGATGTTACATGTGAATGTTTTGAATTTGTGTTGCTTGGATTCCGATCTTTTGGCCTAATTTTGAATCATCTGTAGAACCACAACCCTTCCAAATAGAAATCTCCTTCCTGCGTTTTCACAAGAACATCACACCTGCATTTTTGTCATTTCTACAAGAAAAAGCTCAAAATCCGACTTGGTACAGCAAACACCATGGAATTTCAGGTGTGTTCATTGTGTTTTCAACTCGCTGCAAGTTTATCCAACATTCATCCAATTGCCTCCCAGTGCAAGGTCGACAGGGCAGTCTCATCACGCGTTAGAGATGGAAGGTGCCATGGTGAACCAGGGCATGTCTTTGGTGGTTTGGTTTTGATGTTAATTCCAAAGGGGATGTTGCGAACTGTTTCTAGTTTTTTCTTCGGTAGTAGATGGTGGTGATGTTTTCCACTGAAACTTCGGTATGATTGGTTGGTATAGAAGTGTTGTTGTTTCCCCAAATATCCCCGAAAAATGGACATCTCAGTAGGTGGACATCTCAGTAGGTGGACCCCTAAGGTTTGGCGGTTTTTATGTGCACCAAAATAATGACTGATATATTTGACTTTCCACCATGGCAAATCACCATTAAGCCGCACCACTTATGGGGATATATGTGTTTTTTTGAATATTATGTTTTATGATTTGCAAGTGAATCTAAGAATAGGGTATAGGAAAATTATCAGCGATTGTGAGTCCAGGAAGTCCAGGAAAGCGAGAAAGCGAGTGAAACATGAGGGAAAATGTGTACCTTCCCGTTCGCACTTAACAGCATTTTGCTGTTGGGAAATCGACTGGGTGGGATGTATATACCAAGAAAGGTAGGGGTTGCCCAGTCAGATTACCGTTAGATCAACTCCCGTTACCTCTTTGTGAGGATGATCATATCAACTGCTTAGTTCCTGTTGGCACCCGATGTTTTTCACTGATCTTGTGGCAAATACAGTCCTTGCATGTACCTTGGAATGTCCCCCTATCCTGGGTTAACACTACATTTGTTGTTGACAGTAGAACATGTTTTATTCAAGCCTTGTGAGAAAGGGCCATTGATTCATATGTGTGGGGGTGATATTTGTGCAATATTCTCTAGTAGTGGGATATGAAATTGAACATGATGTAATTCCATTTTTACTATGATATTTATATATATATGTAAAATTAAGTACATATACATATTTTTTTGAGAGAGAGAGAGAGGCAGAGAGAAAAAACTTTTGCACATCCTATATACAGATTTTTTTTGATACACCCATATGCTGCAATCTTGCTATTTTTTCAGGCCTGGTGCGACTGGGGCGACCGGGCGCATCCCGGGAAATCGCGGTGGTTCCAAGCTGGTCGTTGCAGGTGGGGTGCCAAAAACAAGGCCGGTTGGTTAGAGAAGATGTGATGTAAATTATTCCATGATGTTTTTTTGGTGTTAAAGATTTTTTTTTCGAAACTTGCCAGCCTTAGTAGCAACATGTAATTATTGTTGATCATGGATAGCAAGACTTGCTATTACCGTTGATCATATAAATAATGTACTTATGAAATACTGCCATATTTGTATATATACATACTAACGCACACCTTCTCTATTGTCCTATCAAGGTGAGCCCACCAACTCAAGTGCGACATGATTCTTAACATGATCACAATTCTGTTGCGAGATCGTGGTTCCAAACAAAAAAAATCTGCGGATGTTTCACACCTGCTTCTCTCGGGGTGAAGATATGCAACAATGCTTTGACAAAGCAACATATTGGATGAAAAACCGATGAACGCTTCTTCGGTTGTCCGGTTTTTGAAAAAAAATCATTTAACCAGTGGAAGAATATTGTGGCGATGGATTTCAACCCTCCCCCATTTCAGGTATAGGAAGTGAGAGGTCTCAGTTGTTTCAGGGTTTCTCAGCTTTAGGTTTGATGGAATTTACTCAGATGGCATCGTTTTGAAAAAAGATGCTTGGATGATCGCTTGCGTTTAGTCGACTAATTCACCTAAAATCAATGTGTTCAATAATCCTGGTTGTGGTATATGGCTTAAAGCCCCAACGGTTTCCTGGACTCTTTATTGTTCAGAAATCCTATATTCACTTGAGACTGTTAGTGAATATATAGAACGGTATATTTACAACAAGTTTCCAAAACACCCCAGGTGGCAAAATATAGACAGATTTCTTTTCAGCACTTGTTTACTTCAAGAAGTGAACCTGATGAAACCAGTGCTAGGACTGGCCACTGCAGCACTTCGTGGTTCCCGACTGCGAGGGGTGCCTTTGACGTAGCTGCTGAATGGTCAAAGGGCATGTCTACTAAGTTTTCAGATCATGTTTTCCGTTTTGAAACCTCAGAAAAGGTAAGATGATCTTAGAGTCTCAGAGGAATCCTCACAATCACCCAAACTCAGTTTTCGTCCAGAACCTTTGGTCAGGGTTGGCTAACTGCTCCTGATTTTGTCACCCAACACGACTTTCCAGAAATAGCCGGGCGAAGAAATATGCCAGTAAGGCTCTTTTAAGGGACCCAATTCATCACCGTTTAAGTTAAACGGAGCAATTTGTCATGGCAGGGGAATTTTGGGGGATGGCCAGATTCTCACAATCAATGGTAGGTGAGAACATCTTCGCAGTGAGCCGATAGAGCGTCCTGTTTACTGCTGTTGTTTGTCATCTAAACAGTTTGATCAGTGAGCCTTTCCATTTCAACACCCAAACTCCTTGTACACCACTTGTTGGAGCAATGCACCCACCACTATTGGCCAGCCTACATGTTGATTCAGGAAAGAAAGTAATTCTTGCCCAAGCCATCTCGAACAAAGCTCATTCTGAGTTCATGTTCTCATGATTTCCTCCCTGGTCGCATGGTGTAGGTCCTCCGCCCGTCCTCGCGATGGACACGCTGCCGCGCGGTGCTGCCGCGACTAGAAGGTGCGACCTTTGGTGTCACGCCTAGTTTGTGAACTGTTACAGTGAGTCCAAGATCTCTTGAAAATCAAAGTTTAAAACAGACCTGAATTGTAGATGTTTTAGCCCGAAGGTTGATGATATATTAGTTCACATAGGGAGGAAAACCATAAAACCTGCTGTTTTATCAGTGGAATCAGGTTTACAGTCGGTCAATAACGTTGATTTGTGGTCAAGGTTGATATGCCAGGAAGGGCAAACTGACCTTTGATTGGGGGATGCAATCGCAGTGGCAAGTTATACTAATGATACGTTGATATCTAAGGTACGGTTTGCATATTTACACAGAAGGGCAGATGTGACAGATGTGCCAATCCAACTAAATAGTTGTCCAGTATCAGCCGGTGATTGGTAAAACTATCGAAGTGGCTAGAATAAATGTGGGACGAATATGACTTCAAGTCCAAGGTGGTGTAAATCGCAATATGGGCAAATGACCTCATAGGGTTGACAGAAAGATAGAGATTCTTCACTCATATCACTAGGGTTATAGCCCTTGTGGTCAGAAAGATGATTTTTTGCGTAACTGAGGGAGAAAATGTCAAATATTTTCAGCCCAGCTGATGGACGACTGCTCCAGGTCTGTCATCTTTGGACGACCACGTGACGCGGCATGACGACCATCGAAATGGTGACCACGAGCATCACGAGCCGCCCGAATTGGGCGCGGTGGTACGGCAGTTGTATGCGAGTGTCTTGGGTGCAAGCAGATGCAAATATAAATCTGTTAGGTGACGTGTATCGGAGATAAGGGACCGAGATTGGGGAAGTAAATATAATATCAGTAGATATAGAAGATGATAGTATTACATATTATCCAGACTACTGAATCTAATACACATTGTTACATATTATTCATTTGTATTTGCATCTACATAGCTCCGTTTGCCATCAATCTTCAGTGATTCAGGTGTTTTTGTTGGTGTTTCTTTTTTCATCTTTTGGTATGTAGATTTGACTTGTAATCACATGCCTGTAGATCACTATGAATCGGAGAACAAACAGGAACAAAGGGCCATTGCCGGTTTGCAGCTTTGCCAAGTTGAGTAGATAGGATCAATACCACACCATAGGCATCATAGATCGGTAGTCTGGATTTTTGTCATGGAGGATGAAGAATTCACCCAAAAATGTATCAAAATGTTCTGACGTTTTTTTTGAAGTTGGAGGTTCGTGAATAAAATGTTTATATATGTATACGTATGTATGTTTCTTTTTCAGCCGGAAGGCTCAAGGTTTTTTGTTGGAGGGGACATTCTGAGAATAGTAGTGCAAGCAAAGAACCATACCGAGGATGCGATTGCAGTAATTATACGCTGACAGTATGATTAGATACCAGCACACTGCACACATAGCCCTTTACACAACTCAGAGTTCTGATGCTTGAAGATCATTCTAAGATAAACCCCGAAAGGAACATCGTCCACATCCTTCCTTCGGTCATCTTTGAGAATACAGTAGTTCATTGGTTGGAAGCATCCAACCAACCAACCATGTTTGAAGGAACTGACATGCTTGTCTTGTTTTTTTGAGGTGTGAAGTTTGGAGTTGTGAGAAAAAGGGTAAATCATGTATCTCATTTTTTAATGGAAAATCATAAAGCCATTATCAAACATGATAAAAGAAGTCATCCTGAACTAACTTCAGACATGATACATCATCAATACCCATCATCCAGCATGATACATCATCATGAACCATCATCAAGCAGTAAAAAGTTACCCATCATCATTCATGACAAAGCATTCTAAACCATCAAGAACCATCATGAACAATCAACATATGCATATTACAAACCTATTTTCCAAGGCACTTGAAACAAAATTCACCGCAGCACAGCCTCAGGTTTTAATCAATGTGATGCCCATCGGACGGCCGCATGCTTTACCGAGGTCTTTGAGTAGCGGGTTGGTTGGGTGAATTTCATGCCGGTTCAACACTTGGTTGACCAGTTGAGGATTGGTAGTTTATCATCCCAAGGATTAATAGTGTCCTATAACCTATTTTTTTATAGATATTAGGCGTATACATATCCATACATGCTTTCGGTCATTTGCCATACTACATTCCAAGTGGTCACCACACCGCGTCGTCAACAGGACGTGGTCTATGAAGACCTGCTCCTGGGGAATTCGACCATAGTGGGAAAGCTCAACGTTTTAAGTTGAGACGTTTGTGCTGATGACTATCTCATTCTGGTCGCTGCAGGGTGAAAGTTTCTGATTTTCATGAATTCTCGTGCGTAAACTTGTTTGGACAAAATCCTGCACCGGTGCACCGGTCTATTGGCAGGTTTTATGCACATGACTTGCAGTGTCTCATCCCTGTTTACTGCTGCAAGTTACCTTGTAGGAACGTCTAGCATGATGCACTGGGAACTTGGGGGTGACTGTAAATGATGTAGCTAGCCCTATCGAATCCTCGGCTCAACAGTTCTGCGACCAAGATATTTAAAGAATCTGTCACTGCGGGGTCACCTTAACATCAAGATTCAAAAAGAGCAAACGCTGAAAAATGATTTTCTTGAAGTTTAAGTTGGTGAATTCTTTTAAGGGTCCAGAAAAATGCATCTTGCAGATCCTCCAACAAAAATCCGGAAAACCCTGAGTACCATCCTTGCAGCCCCTCATCTTTTTTTCAAAATACCCAGCGACATCATGGGGCCAAGTATCACAAAATCCTCCAACCAAAAGAAGTTGGACTTTTGTTCGGAAAAAAATCACCACCTGAAAGTTGAACCAATTCTTGCAGAAGTCCACTCAGGTGCAGTCGCGTGAGGAGTTTTTCGAACTCATTCGCACGCACCCGGTCTTTGTGAGCGCCCGTGCCTGTGGGATGTTGGGCTTGTACGGATGCTCAGTGAGAGTAAGAACCAGTGACCTGGTTGACCACTTTACCCTGGTGGCAAAATCTTAATTTATTACACATTGGGACGTGCCGAAACCCTGGGTCACACTTTATAAGCCTTCATTGTCCTTTGTTACAGCGTCTAAGCAGGACCCAAATTATAAATGCGAACTAGTTTGATCAATTTTGATGGTTGGAGTTATACTAGCCAGCTCTATGTCGAATCGAACATATTGTAAAGGTAAGCCATTGAAGGGATCCTAAATGGACTAGCATTTCATGGTTCACGAGCGGTGAGGGGATGCTCTCCTCCCTCAGCATGCCACAGATATTCAGGACTCCACGACCTTGAAATTCAACGAAAAGTGATCCGTTATCCATAAAAGTTCATGAAGGTGTAGTAATTGGTGTTAACCCCTAAACTTTCATAACATGGTAATTCAATGTAATTCCAGGATATCCACAAAATGAGCCAAATTTTTGAAAGTCGAGTCTTCTGTTGCCACGGCGCAGCATTTTTGTTGAAGGGCGCCTCAGGGATCATTGTATCTTCGGAATTTCTCAAATGGGGGGGGGGGGGGGGCGGATTTACCAATGGCAGAAAAAAATAGGACGACTACATGGGCTTCCTTGATTCAGTCCTGCGGTATGTTTGTAGACAATACTACCTTGTCAGAAGACGGATTGCAAACCAATCTCTCTGCGATCTATCAAACCAGTACTACAAGGTTAGATCGGGGTAGAGTTTTTTTGATTGACTCCCAAAACAAGAGGAATTGTCTCAAACAGAAATATTTGAAAGAAACGATGTTTAGGAATTGTTCTAATTTGCCCCTAAAAAGGTGAGAGTCAGAATTTTCGGAAAAACTCGTTTTGGAACCCTGTGTGAGGCCACCACTTGATATCAAAGTGGAGGTGGATAACATTTCCGAGGACTGCAGTGAGTCGAAAGCTGGGATGAATCTGGAGATTTAGTTTGGGGAATCACCTCAAAATAACATAGGACAAGATTGAAGAAAGCACATGAGGAAATATACCAACCCCTACCTCCAGTGACGATCCACCCCAAGAAGTAACACAGCCTTTCTAAAGGGATACTGGTGGCCTCTGAAGCTGTGTGTGTGTGTGATATCAATGATGCAACACCTTTGGGGATTTTGATATCAGGCTATTTGCAACACCTTTGTATGTTCTTTCTCTCCCAGGTGTACTCAGGTTATTGCCACGTAAATGGCTGAATATCCACAGTAATGGAGGTAATTCAGAAAATGGGGTGTTTCTATTTCTGCATTTCGGTCATCTTCTGGGAGTTCCATAGTTCAATGTTCCCTGAGTATCTGATTGTAGGTGACTGAAGTGTGAGAATTCCAATTGTTCTCATTTGATATGTGTTAACAGTTTTCAGCCCAAACTCCTTGTTCTCTTCTCTTGTTGACCTTGAATTTTCCAGGCCGCCTTTGTTGTTTTTGTTTAATGCTTTCTTACCATGATAAATCACCAGTTTTTGGGAAGATTGTTGATTAAACTTTTTCCAAGCATAGCAATCACCAGGACATGAAAAGATACACCGTTGGCGTAGAATGGCATGTGGAGGTGGCGGTGCCGATTTGGTGGATCAAAATGATTTCGACTGAGAGAACACGTTTGTTGACTACGTATATCGCAAATCGTACAAGTTTCAAAGGGATTGTATATGTATTTATACATTAAATATTTGCCTGGATATTCCAGGACTGTAAAATGTGTGCCGAAATTCAATCAAATATACTACGAAGCCGGGCATACGTTTCTGACATTTGGAAGATCATACTCTGAAAGATCCTTCGAATATCTACATAATATATTATATATATACGTGTATTTATTTACATTTATATGAATATTATATATATATATAGAGCTGCAACATGCTTGCACCACCTACTCAGACTCGAATGTCCAGGTTACAAGGCACCTGGGCATATTATGGAAGTGATATCCCTTAGCTATACTAAGTGCTGCTCAGAAATACTGTTGATGTTGGAGAGAAAAATCCTGTGAATACATCTCACGCAAATAGTGGGAGAAAATTTCTATCATGTGGCGCTCTTTTCCGGATTTCTGAACCATCAACAGTATCAACACCAGATTTATAAACCCTTATCTATTCAAGAGGTACCCCAGAAATGTGATGATTGAATTGCTGCTTGAATTTGTCACACCCCCAATTTAATAAAGGGGGAGGTTGAAAATCCTGAACATTTATCGATCTTCAAGTTGCCATTTTCACATACCAGTAGTTCTAAAGCTGCAAGGACTCTCGAAACACAGTTGGAACAAATTTTTGGTGGCTCCAGTTGACCTGATGGACATGTTTCATGGAAAATCTGGAAAGATTTGCCAAGTTTTCGGTTTCAATTTCTATCACTATCCCTATACAGATATCTCATATCATCTCATTGAAGCCCTCATGAATTCACATGTTTTTGTTTGTTTTGGTGAGAATTTTCGGATTTCAACTTTGGAATTCTATTTTTACAAAGAAGTTATATATTATGTGTATATATATATATATGTGTATATATTCCCTTTGGTGGTCCTGTGAAAACAGCCGGTTGAAACCTTGACATCCACTCAAGGTTGGTGGCCAGCCGCTGGTGTTGGGAAGAGGATTGAGCTTCATGAAAATCGATCCCAAGACAGGCAGGGGATGGTTGCGTTCACAGATGGCCAAAGGGAAAACCAATGGGCCTTGCTGAGGAAGGTTGTTTGTCGTTGTTTGTTGGAGAGGTTAGTTACAGTGATAAAAATGTAGGTGGGTGGAAGATGAACATGTCCCTTCTTTCCTTTAAAGGGTGATTTTCAGGTTCTATCTTAGTTTTGGGGAGGGGGAGTAGTTATACACTGTAGACGAGTTAACCTGCTATTTGAATAGAAATTCGCAAAGATTGCGAAATGGGAAGCCTGTGTTTAAACAACCAGGATGTCCGAGAACGGGCTCAGATCATTCCAAAATATCCATTCAAATCCCATTGTTTGCTGGTGTGTGGAAAATGAATTGAAGATTGTCCATTTAAAAGAAAGGCATATTGACTGAGACAAATATCACGGAAGACAAACAATTGTCATGTATAGGCATGTATAGGCTATAGATAAAGTATACCAGTCCCATAGACGATATTATGTTTTGATCTTTTGCGCTTTTAAGTTCGAATATCAAACATGGGAACGGTTCCGGTTTACCGCTTTTTCCGCGTCATGATGGATTAAACATTGGCGCAATCCTTTGATTCAACAAAGAAGAGGACACAACATCTCCTTGTATTCCAGGGTTGTTTTCCCCCGTTGTTTTTTGATGTGTGTTTTGTTGTTTTTTTTGTTTTGTTCACCTGTTCCCCTTCAAAAAAATACGCGTTGGAAAAAAAATGCCGAAAACGTTGGTCTATCTATCGAGGTTTGATTGCGAAAGCCACGGATATCGCTGAAGCGCCCTGGCGGGCGATTGGTGTCATCCTTTCGCCCTTTGCGTTCCTTGGCGACTTTTGAAGACGGGGGTTGTAACGCATGGAAAACCGACACTTTTCAGGACTTTTCAAGGTTCCCGGGTTCCCTCAACATTGTTGGTTTTCGGTGGTTTACTACGGGAAAAAACATTTCCCCAACAAATTGACCTGAAGGTTCTTGGTTGGTGAAGTACAAACTATGCCGGAGACTATAGTGAAAAGATGGCATCCCAAAAGGAAAGGATCATCTTTGAACCCCCCACGCTTTATGGAAGGAATATGTTTACCCAGCAGATTTTTCGTTTCTATGGTTTGATGGTGGAAATCTGTCAAAGACTTGAGCCGTGAGCCTTGAGATGTCTATTTGTTTTTCTTGAACAGTGGGATGTGAAACTCCAGTTCTCGGGTGTGTGGTTCTTGCCTTCTGATTTGGTATTTGATGTTTCGTTTCGTTGAAAAACCTTCACAATATGGCATTGGATCTGGTTTTGACTTCACTCTAAATTGTCCAGATGTAACCGAAAATTCACCGCCACATGACAGCAATCAGGTGATGCACTGTAAAACTGCTCAAGTAGAACTAACACAGCTGCGGGTGCAACAAATTTTTGGGGACACAGCATGCGCTGGAAATGTTTGACGGGCTGGTGAAATGGTCCAAGCAGTTTTGATTTTGGTTTTCAAGAAGGGAACCCACCCCATATTGCCTTGAAAATCCATGTGCATGAGATATTAGTTGTTTATAAAGGTCTTAAAAAGTAGGAACCCTCAAATCTATGAGTTTCTTAAAATCAAAGATTCTTCAGGGATTTGTGGGGACACCTAATTTTTGAGACACTCTCATATATTTCTCTATGCACCCTATATATTACTCGGTTTATGATTTCACCCATCAAATTCTCCCATGAAAACTCGCTCTGGATGAATATTGTTGTGGCTAGTAGACCATTTAGTTGATTTGAGACTCTTGTCAAACAACCACCAGCCACTGATCAACAAATGGTTGGTGGTTACTGTTGGTAGTTTACCATTCTAAGTTGATCCCCTTGTGATTTCATCTCGTCCATTCTATATATTCTATGGTTCGCTAGAAAAAGGCTGCAACAATCACCAACCAACTAGTGTTTGATTGTATTTTTGTATATTTTATATCACCTTCCAGGGAACTGTCTCCTATCAATTCCCCTTTTCCCTTACTCCCAGGCGCGGCATCCGAGACTTCTCGCGCTTGTTGCGAGACTGGAGTTTCTCCTCGGCACCTCGGAGAAAACCGGTGCTACAGGAGTTTACCTTGGATCTAACCCCCCCCGGGCCCCATATCCTGGTGGTGACTGGAATCCTGGGTGAGGGGGGTAAATCCAAAGTTTATCTTAGTCTCCCGGGCAAACAAGACTAGTAGCGCCTGAAAAAACAGGAAACTTTGAAGACCTTGATTTCGTTGTGATAAAAATTAGACAACCCCTGGTTGTTGCTGTTTGGGTCTGTTTTGGTGAGGTTATACTATCCTTGGTTTCGGGATCATTTGCCAGATCCAAGGGTAGATTTCAGACATCTTGGCAGGAAATTTTCCCATTGAAACAGGGCATTACAAATCTTGTTCAGGTCCACCTTTTGAAGACCACCATCCCGAGGAGGCTTTCCTTCCCACCAGGAAACCTGGTTATAGGAGAAGTGAATTGGCAAGCTGATGCAAGCTGGCTCAAAGTAGGGTACCAAACAAACCACTAAAGTGTGGACTATTTTAAAGAAACGTATTCCAACCATCAATTCTGAGGGTGAATCATTTTTTGAACCATGGCAATACATATAGAATCATATATATATACAAATAAAGCGCATATCAAAAAACATGGTTTCAGGGCATCTCATGTCCCCCCCTTCCAATCTTTGCGGTGCCCCACCTCTCGGATGGCCGCTGGCCCCGGATGACATGCTGACAGGTCATCACCGTGGTCCTCTTTGCGGTGTTGTTTATGGATCAGCCTGGGGACTTGGATTTTACGTTTGGGGTTGGCAAAGGGCATAGAAGAAGTGTAAAATCTACACAAATCTGAAAACAATGGAAAAAGCTGAAAAGATGGAAATTTAGAGCTCATTTCAGGATGATAAATGATGATAAAAAGTTTCAGTTCATGTGATGCCTATGGATCAAAATGCTGCATTTTTTGAAGCATGTGTACTACCTTAAAAAGCCAACCAACCCATTTGCGGCTCTGTTAACGTGATTTGTTTTGGTTGTTTAACCCGTTTAACCCACAACTTCGGGATGCCGCTGCGGTGAGGTCATCGTTGGATCAGTTACGGGATGATATCGATACCTTGGACGATTTCCGCAAGGGACTGGATCAGCTCGGACGACCCGTTTAGGTGGTTTAGGGGGGTTGAAGGACGTTGGTTTAGGATGGATTCAGAAAAAGAAGGTTAGCAGCATCACCAAGTGAGATATTGCTATTTATTAATGATATTAGTCTAAATGATGTTAAATGATATTTAATGATATTGATTATCTTGATTCTATCTATAATGATATTGATAATATGTCATATATTAAATGATCTTAATGACCTTGATGAAACCTGGCCAGTAGAACTGGAAGATTTATGGAGATTCTTCATGTTTCCTCCACAACAACTGTTGCTGGCAGAAGTTCTGAATCAACAAACTCTCCATTCCAGACCTGAATTACACACGGATCCGGTCGGTTTCGCAACTGCAAACTACTACCATATCAGCACCTGCGGAAAACGAACAGCTGGAACCTGAAGTTTAAACCTTTTTTTTGGAATTTCAGGGGTGTATGTTGAAAGGAGTTTCCATTTCAAAAAGCCTCATTGTTCAATATCCACTTTAGATACGTATAGTTTTAAGCTGGTAATATGTTTTGACTTTTCTTGTCGTATTAATCACCTTCATTAAGAACCCCGTTACAAGTCCAACCATTTTTGTTGCACCAGTTTACCCTCCCTGAAACTGACAAATCAAACCAGAAAATTCGTTGAAAGACAATGCAGCTTTCCTTTTGGGAAACTGCAACCTGGCAAATTATGAGCTGGCAACCTTTGCGGAGTGCAGTTTCACTAAGAGCAGTTTAAAAAAGGACCTGGATTCAGTCCCCCCATTCACCCTCTCCAGATTGAAGTCGCACAAAAAGCTGATCTCAACATCTGAAGTATCAAACTTGTGACTGAAGCTACCTCAAGATAAGCTACTTCCTTGACAAGCTGGCTCAACATTAGGGGACCAAGATTTCGGAGGAAGATTTGTCTTCGGGATATTGATTCCCCAATCCTGACTTTCAGGGCAAATCCAGTGTGTTTACTCTAGAGATTTTACCAACGGGATCAAAAGTAGTTTAATGGTGACCTACTTTTTCACCATGCCATCGGATGAACAAACAAACAAAAACATTTTCAGTATCGGACTTCAGTTACCAGTTTTCTTGCTGAACATATGAAAAAATCCGGATCGGTCAAAGGTAGCCGGAGTTTGGGGATGATTTTCCAGTTTCCAAGTTGAGTGGTATTTGGGAAGAATCCAGCTGTTGCATATGTTCTCTGGAAACCCCTCATGCAAAAGTATGCCTGAAAAGGATAAATCAACAATATTAACCACAAAGCATTGACTTGAGTAGGTCATCTTATGTATCGTAGCTCTTCCAAATAGCACTAGATGTCTGGACCTTCCACACCATAGGCCCCAAGGCTTTAGGGAATCCATTCATACCATTTGAAATACATTTTTGGAAGACAAGAAGACATGACTTCCGGGCCCGGGGTAAATGAACACATCTACTACTGGTCAAATATCCACTCAAATTGATTGTTTTTTAAAGATATTCCCAACCGAACCATTCTCAGATTTTTGACCTTTTGAAAATGCCAAGGTCTGACCATACTGGATTGAAAGCTTTACTCGCAGAAGTGGTGGCAAAAAACAAGAAAGTCTAGGTGGGCCATGCCTCGGTTGATGAATGTCGGCCTTTTCGAATGTTGCAACGGTGGCAGCCGATCTCAATTGTTTTCGAGGGTTTAGGGCACGGGCTTATTTTAACGACTTTCTTAAGGGTATACCCCTTGTGGCCCTTGACTGTTCACAAAACTTGTGGGTGAGACGTGCAGGCAAACAGTACTAGTGAGTGTGTTTCACATAGTGTCATGTTTGTGGATTTTTTTTACTACGTATGAGTTACTCTATGGAACATCACATGTGGGACATAGCTCTTCCTTTTCTGCAACCATCGAACGTTCGCAAATCTATGTTTGGAGACGTTTCTTGGAAAACTTTGGTCAGGTTTTTGATGCCAGTCAAATATGAATTTCTTCATTCAGAAAGAAGGCACCCCCTTATCCTTCACTTTTCAGTATTCGTTTGACAGTCAATATTTGGTCTATAGTTACTTCCTGGCATACCCATTTGTTGAGCCTTGGTGAGATTGGTCAAATCTGAAGTTTCATAGGATGGGGGAGGGCCACAAGATGCTGCAAGTATACAACTTTTGTGTGTTACACTAATTACTCTGGATATGATATGAAGTATCTCAGGATTTGCGTCCAAATTATGATCATGTGTACCTTTTCCAAGAGCCTTGTTGATCTTCACTTTCCATTTTGAATGGGATTTTTGTTCAGCTCCAATATGTCTCAATAAAAAGGCACCAGCTATAACAAGTTGCTAAATCCCAAAACAATCCATGGATAGTGTTTCTCCATCTGGGATCCCAAAAAAAGTCCAGAGTTTGCTGATTCCAAACTCTTATGAAGATGCAGGTTGGCAATATAAGGATTGGAACAACATGTTTCTTTGCAAATGAATTCAGAAGGCGAATTGGACTTCTTGTAAAAGTAATACAATAATATATATATATATACATTTACGCATTATATATTTCATATTTTTATCATCGGAAATTTGCCCCAAAATTTTGACAAACAGTTCTGTGAGACTGTTGCCCCCAGGATGAAAGAAATATTGGGATCAAGTTCACACAGTGCAAATATTGATTCCCACAATATGTACATGTAACTAAATTGATATTCTGATAAGGATTGAGCAAAAAGCTAAGCTCCAAAAAAGAAGATGGAAACACTTGGTGCATAATATATGATATATAATTTATGTATATATATATATACATTTGATATACATATACATTATACATATACATATACATATATATATGCAATATCTTTATTTACAAACATGTAATCCTCAAATTTCCTGGTAAACCTCCAGACCAAACACAGCACCTCTCAGCACGTTTCAACAGGTCTCTTCCTTTTGGGCGCTTGCCGCTTGCCGCTTGCGAAGTCGAGTTTGCCGATGGATGTTTCCTGCATTGAAAATTGCAACATGGTGAATCAAAATTAGGAGGTTCATAGCGAAAAATCACCTCAAAATATCAACTTTATGGATGTTTTATGGAAATCGAGGAGTTTTTCAAATGTTTGTTTCTTGGACTGTTTAAGCTATGAAGCATTTTCCCAAATGCCAAGTTTTCACCACTTGTGCATCCATAAAATCATTTTAAAAAAAGTCAGATGAAAAAAAAGGAAGGTGCCAATCCATCGGGATAAAAAGAATGATGTCCACAAGGGAACCGCTGAGTGGTTCCTTTTGTCGCAGCTGTTTGCAGTCCCGTCGCAGCGTGTTGGGCGTGTCGCCGCCGCGCGTCTGGGACTGTGGCTGATGTGAGTGCCGTGTTCGGGAAGGGTTGAGCAAGCTGAAGTGGGGATTTACTCAGCCAATGACTAACCTGACTAAAGGTTGGAGGGATTACATACATATTTAGTAGGAAAAATAAAGTTTACCTTTTTTTGATGGGTTCGTTCAGTAAGATGAGTCTTTTTGTAGGTGTATATGGGTAGTTTTACGAACACGACATGAGATCGGAACACAGTCACTAACCAGCGAGGATGTCATGAAATGTCACAAGAGTTTTGACACAGTCTACCTCAACATGATTATCTAACCAGTGATAGATTCATACCTGACTTGTAACCCAGAGCTTGTGATTCAGCAACTAGATAATCTTTGGATACCAAGAAAATGTGGTGCCTTTAAGGGTTAGGACTTCGAGGTCTTATGAGACAGGTTCCAAACATGAATGGAATGTTCGTCCTTGTCCATGGAGTCCAACCATTATCAAATTCACTTTCTGCAACTGGACTCTTCTCTCCTCAAAAGATTGAGAAATTCATGAAATCTGTACAAAGTTCTTTTAAGTATGCTTGAATTATAAGAACCAAGCGGGAGCCCCGATTTTTTTTACATGATTGATTGAAGAAGGACGAAACGCCTCCCAACAAGTGACTTGAATTCAGTTTGATATGGTCAATGTCCTTTCGATTTTTTTGGATGTTTTTCCAAAGAGTCCTTTTCCAGACCCTCATGTTTGGTGTTTGTTAAATTTCAATGATGTATAGATCTATATGGAACAGATACGTGAAACGCCACTGCTCCTTCCCCGAATTTTCTCGAGAACTCAATGTCCTCAGTTGTGGCATTAGTTGCCGGACTGCTGCTCTTCTTGTGAAGAGTCGCAACGGTTGACGGGTGAGCAGTGACCACAAAACCCGAAGGTGAAGACTGTTTGAGATTTTCTTTTAACGTCTAAGATTCTCAAGGGTGCAAAAATGGACAATTTCTTGAAATTCATGATTTGAAATTGAAATGGTGACATAAAGATGCGTTATATATATTATGTGTTTCTTCATCTTACAAATGCTGATTTGGTCAATGTGCAATTTGTTTGTTTTACTTGTGACCTCGGACTACGATCTCAATGATAAGAAGTTCCAACTTATCATCCCTACAAGACCCTCTGGAAGTTCATGAAAACTAAATGACTGTTGTTGTTGTTGTTGATGAAGAAATTGTGGTGACGGTCCTGGTTTCTAATAGTCCATCTAGTAACTGACATACTTGTTAACGCAGTCAACAAAACCATGAACCAGGGTGAACTGGCCACTACTCATAGCTTGAGGCGTCGAGAAAAAAAGTCAGTCCATCAGAGTGGTTGAAACGAAATTGGTGATGCCAGAAATCAAGGCAGATCACCGACCCTCATGGTGCTGCAAATTCATCGGATCAAATAGTGGGATTTTTAGTACCTTTCTGAAAAGATGGTTTTCGCATGATTTCTGAAGCATCAACAACAGTAGTATCAGTGGAGAAAGTGTTGGTAGTAATTATACTCATTGTCACCTTTGGCTGATCCGGTAGGGTTCCTATTCCAGATTGATGGAACAGATTTGATAAAAGAGCGCTGTTTGATTGAAAATAATTTGTTGTAAAGCCTGTTATTGAAATCATGCATGCCAATGTTTTTGTGCTGTCTAGACTTGTGTGCATCTTTTGCAATTCCAACATCATACTCTTGTGAGGTACTTGGGGTGCTGCATGCAGCAGAAAGTCCATATTGTAGGGGAAACAATTGGAAACATTTGAAGCTAGAAATCCACGATTCTCTACATGCCCCACAGTTCACTAGTGATATTGGGGGATGGTGATGGATGTATTTTCCCATCCTTGGTTTTGAAGAACAAGCACAGCACTAGAAGATGATGAATTTCCAGAATTCATCATGAAAGGCTCATGTTGTGAAATGGACGGAAACAACGCACCACCGAAGCTGGTGCACGCTGAAACCCACCATCTTCCATGGAGAATTGTTGGGAAGAGTACGACAAAGACACAACTTTAAAGCGTTGGGGATGAGAATTTACTATACGCCATCGTATCAAAATGGAGAAATGGTGCCATTCACCATTTTTTGTCTGGGCATGAATGCCACCAGATGCCACCAGGGCTTTTGAAGGTCTTCAAAGATTTGATTCAAGTATACTTTGCAGCCAATGTCTTATTCAACACCGCGGTAGATGCGGGGAAACCCACCCGCGAAAGCGGATGGCGAAGGTCGGAGATGGCTGGAGTGGGTGATCTTACCCTAAGCATCCAATCATTTTGTCAGAGAGTGGACACTGTCCAATTTCATCTCAGCATAGTATTTACACCTTCCATTAGCATTCTGAGCCGGGATGATTTGGATTATTTGCAGCCATGCTTTCCCAACAACTTGACCATCTAAGTTGTGAGGTATCCAGATCTAGATGGTGATGATAGGGTCCTTCCCAAGGTTAGTCTTAAATGAATTTTAGTCATTTCAGGCCATACATCCGAAAAATAAATGATGGCAGCTCATGAGTTCATGAGTTCATGTCGATGGAATCCAACCAAGGCGTTGAAAAGGTAATCAGATAAATGCTATGGCATGTTTTTTTTCTCGCTCGGAAAAAAAAAAACAATCCTTAAGTCACTTCAGCTTGGTGATTTTCAGGGATGCCCTCTCATCAGATTCGAAATTTCAACTTGGTGAAGTATTCCTACATATTGTCGTAAATTCGGAGATGCTTTGATCGAGATGAAGAAAACTCCCCCCAAAAAAGTGTTGGATCTCCAATGTCTCTTTTGAGAAGTGAGTTCAAGTTGCTTATGTTTCGTTTGTCCGAGCTTGGGAGACTTGCAGTTGAATATGGCTTCCCTCCTAGAAGTTACTCCCATACCGTACCGGTAAGCTAAGATTTCCCAGCTGGCTGGAAAATTGGATTGCAAGCTCTAAATGTTAAATTTGCTAGTTTTGAAGTCAACTTTTTATTGTTTGGAATCTCAGGTCTGTTTTCTTACAAATCTTAAACCGTGAGGAAAAATTCGGATAGATGTCTAAGGAAGAGAGAACCTTAGCATGGTTTGGTTCTTTAGAAAGGATTTTCTTGAAGGGTCACCAACCTTCGCGTGGTGACTATCTTTAGCAAGGCCCTTGTGATCCAAACGGGGCAATTTTTTGGCGAACCAAATCCAGGACCGAAAAATCTCTCAGAATGTCATTAAATTCATTCAATTCTTGTTTGGGTGAAACATCTTTTTTAAGTATAATTTTCAAAGTTTGCATAGAACAACAACAACAACAACAACAAAAAAAAAAACACCAACACCAACAAGAACAAGAAGAAGAAGAAGAAAAAACCATGGGAAGAAAAAAACATGGCAAATTTGACAGATTCAATACGTGCCTTTTTTGAAACTAGGTGAAGGTCCTCCTGTTAGGGTTTTGTGGATACGACCTGAATCCTCCAGTCGGGTCTGAAATTTGTGCCCCAAAAAAAACACCAAAAACAGACCTGGCAGACCTGAAATTTGACAATGTTAGGTATAGGTATAGGTGTTGATTTGGCTGAGCTTAGCTGTTTTCATTGAAAAACATATTGGATCCAGGTTTGCTTTTAAAGAAATGGGAGGGGGTTCATTGTACCAAGTCACTAAGTCACCTTGAATATCCCTAGGATCCATGTAGGGTGTAGGGTATATTTACCTACATGTTCCATCAAAAATCAACTAAATTTATGTATAGGTAAATATACCAGTCCCATGGATACTATGGGGACTGGAGTTTTCCGATGCCAGGTGACCACGTTGCATGTGGAGATTTGACACCTCTCGGAGCTTTCCCCGCAGGTGGGGGGGGTTGTGGGACCCCTTCCAAATGGTCTAAATGGCCTATAAATGGAGATTACTAACATAGTTTCTAACTGGGATGATCCTCCAAGTGTGCTTCACTTCTACAAATTCGGCACATGAGTTTGAATGCGGGAGAGATCCCAAACCATATCGAAGATGGTAGGTTTTTATATTATGTAGTTTATCTATGTTTATCTTAAATTGTTAAATCATCCACTTTACCGATACATTTTCCCATTACATGTGTGAACCAGATTCATGACAAATGATGTAAACCAAATCCATATTCTAGATATATATATATATATATATATATGCACCACTTTTAGACATCATGTATTTGATACCTTGTCAAAATCTAACATAAAACCTGGACCTTGTTGAACTTCAAGGAATGATGGGAACCTGGTAACTTTCACCTCTCAAAGTGGTCCAGGAGCTTGGTTCACTTTCACCTCGCATTGCTTTGTTTTCTTTGGGACTCCAGTGTCGTTGCCTTCTCGGAACCCTGGACACATGGGGAAAGGTTGGTCCTTGGTAGCCCCAAAAGCTGCGTTACAAGTGTCAGACAAGGCAATATACAAGGGATTCACATTTCTTTTTTTGAGGGATGAATAGGGGATGGTACTTGGGAGATATCGACGTAAACGTGCTGAATGGTTGAATTTTCTGGTTTTTTTTCATCGGGAAGCCTTTTCTTGAATAATATGGAAGATGAAAATTCAAAGGAGAAAGCACAACCCACCAACCAACATCAAATAACCGCAGCCATGAACTTCGAGCCTGACTTACCCTTGATTTTCCAACACATCCAACACTGCCATGAATTGAAAACAGTTACTTAAGAGTGGCTCAAAATCATAGACGCCTAGAACAGATGATTGGAAGATTGAGAACAAACAAATTTCTCGTCCTCTTTTGTTACATAAGTTCTATCCATAGCCACTTGTCCCTTTCGGGTGGTACTTAGATCATTTCAAGGGGGTTGGTTGAAGTTCTGCGGTGTACAACGTGGATAATATATGAAAGTTAAAAGGCTTGGACTAAGGATGTATACTCCCTGAAAATGACCTTGAAATTCAGGTTACCCCGGAAAGAAGGAGATGCTGCAGGCGGAACATGATAATCAAATATAATTTTCAGGTCCAATGTTACCTATAGGTGGTGGTTTTAAATATTTGTTATTGTCACCCCCCGGGTAATGATCCAATTTGACTAATATTTTTCAACTGGGTTGAAACCACCAGGTAGTTACACTTTTCAGGGATGTACATACCAATTCCACTTTGAATTTGTTGAATCCGTAACTCTGTTGGGGAACTCATCACAATTTAAGTAAGGAAGGAAAAAGCAGTTCCAAGTTGTTGTTCTTTTTCAAAACCCACAGGTATATTTAGCGTATATTTACCTACATTATTTATAAACATGATAAAAGAACAAACAACAAGATCCATGTAGCCATGGGAAAAGCAAATCGAAGCCTCAAAAATCTTCCCCAAATTCATGGCGTGGCTATAGGATGGACAACGACCTGTATCTTCACGACAGGCTGCCGAACGGCAGACCTTTATTGCGGGACAGTGTCTTGGGTGAAAATTTCACTTTTCGATCCACTTGGCTTCACTGAACACTGAAAAACTGAATGAAAAAACCGTGGTGATGCATACCTGATGGAAGAAATCCTGCACTGCCTGGTACGTACAAAAGCCTTGCAAATAATGGGACAAACTCCCAACCTCAACTGGTTAGCCTGATTTCTCACTTGTGGTGTAGGTAGTTGCCTCTCCCAGCTGCTGGCTCATCACCACCAGGATGGTCATTACATCCCATTTTTTAGGCTCGGTGATCCTCATTTAAAGCTTCATTTTGCCACTGCTACACCTGTTTTCAGGTAGGAAAAAAAAGCAAACAACTTGACTCCCTGAAAGCCGCCAGCTGAAAAATCCCATGGTGGAGAATGATGGAAAGTCCGAGTTCAGTTGATCTCCAATTTTTCCAGAAACTCACAATTTCATCACTATGAAGATCATGGCATTCCTCGCGGTTTTTTAGGATGATTTTTTCAGGAGGAAAACATTCGCAAATCATGGAAGGAATGGTGGAACTTTTTCCGCAAAAAGAAACACGTAAGACTTGAACATTCATTGCAAAAATCAGCAGAAAAAGTTTTCCTCGCAATGTTTCACCATGGTGGGATTTGATGTAGGCAAAAAGATTCTGGATTTTCTGCCAATTTCATCCACCTTATATCAAAATAAAGTCTTGCTCATCAATGTTGGTGGATGAAATACGCTAGAAACAGTCATCACGACTCAACAGATGCACCCTCCGGGGTTCATGGAGATCTTTTCGGTGGTGATTTCTATCAGATGCTCTCCTTGGCCACACCCAAACCTTGGGGAAATGATAAGTCGACTAGACTACTAGCATGATTCTTCAAATGGGTGGTTGAAAAACCGCCAATGTGTTGAGATTCGTTGTGGATGAAAGACCAGTTGGATTCCTAACATTAATTGGTTTCCAATGTTTCCAGTCAATATTTGAATGGTTCATGATTTTCGATTTGGGGTCTTGGAAATTTCAGTTTACCCCGGTAACAAATCGGTTGCTTTACCCTGGTACCATGTGGACATTTCAAAGAAGCCCACCTTGGATTTGTTTCACTGACACGTCGAAGTTTGGTAGGAAATGTTTGATTTTTTGGTTTTGAGAGCTTCGAATTGAAGTTGAAGACTACTTGTTGGATTCGTTTTTTCTATCAGCCATTGGAATATAAGGGTGCCCCCCCCCCCCCAATGCCACCCTTTCCAAGGCCTTATTTGGGGGATACCCTCAAATTGCCATAAATCAAGTGAATCTTTCCAAAGTAGGAATCCTTTATCTCTGAAAATCCTGAGTACAATCCACAGGATCACCACAAACCACAAAACCACCCTGGCCGCCCGAAACCGCACCATGTGAGGTTTCACCCTTTAGGGATTGTGGCATTGCAAGGTTTGGCAGATGATTTGTATAGTTCCCTGGTCCAAAAAATGCGGGGTGTGTTACCGGTTTCGTACTGCTGGTGATTGACATTGTTTTTTACGATCAAGACATATGGCTCATATTTCGAAGCTTCGAAGCTCCAAAAACCAGGCACAAAATATCCAAATCGTTTAGCCTGGAAGATGTGTTGAAAAACAAGCTGACGACATATTGGGAAGTTTTGTTCTGGATCAGCGTTAAGTCGATGTCAAGTCGCAAGCTTCGAAGAACTGTCCCTGTCGACATGTCCGAATATTGGGAGGAAAACCTTGATCCAAGAAGATCACAGGAAGGTTTGGTTTGATTCGGCCATAAAATGGTTTCTCTTACTAACTTAGCACTTGGGTTGATCCTCCAAATTCTGCCGTTGTTTTTTGTTGAAGTAAATTGCTGGGATGTGGTGGGTAAGTTGTGATGTGTGTTGATTGATGACAGCCCTCTTTTCATCTGGGCTAGGCAAAAAAGATTGGGTGAACAAAGATGGCAATGGAAAATTCTGATGTTCAATAGGAAATGCATCTCCATCAGGTCCATGTTCCATTGCCATTCTACCAGACTTCTGCATCACATGTTCTGCTCAATGCATGAGTCATTTCAACAACTTGGGAGGAGTGTCATTTTACTGAGCAATTGCTTCAAAATATATTCATTATAAATTTATAACATATTTTTTGAAGTTCGAAGTTCCTTTCAGATTTTGCCCTCAAAAAGGTTGCCTTGCAGATTCGGGTTGGAATTAATTCACCTTGTAGATTCTGAGGAGAAGGACGTCTTCGAGTACGACCCGTCTCCCGTCTGCCACATTTGCCGAAGAAAGTTGTACCGCGGTATGGTTGTTATTCTCAACTTTACTTATGAGAGACTAAAACCTTGCTTGGTTACTGTTTAAAAGGGGTTGTAAAACCCAGGTCCCAGATATTCAATGCATGGTCTCTTTACACGAACTTGGGTGGCTTAGGGAGAGGTAAAGGGATGGGTAAATACACCACATGAATTGGATATTTGGGAGTTGTTTGAGGACCCAAAAACGAGTTGGCAAAAAAACCGCCAAAGAATCCAGGTTGGCAAAATATGGATTAGCTAAAAAAACAGATCAATGATAAATCACTGTGAAAAACAGAGCTACTCCCCAAAAAAACAAGGTTTAGGAAGGATTTGAAAGATCATTTGGAATTTTCAAATGTTATTTGGGGTTGCAAAAGTATATTCTTTCCCATGTATGTGTATCTTCAAAACTTTTCGAGACCATCCAACAAAAGGCCCTTCAAAAAGAAAGGGGCAGTTTGGCAGTTTGGTTCCGTAAGAAACCCAGATTTTTACCCAAAAAAATCTTCCCATTCGCCACCCGTGGTGAGGTTGATTCGACTTGTGGTGAGTTAGGGTCTAGCTTGATGGATGCAGCTGTTCAGCCGCCCTGTGTGGGCAACATTTGTTCCTTGGAATCCGCTTGGACTTTTTGGAGTTGTTCAGTTAGTTGATTGCTGTTGGTTTTAAGTTTGGGGGGTTGCAATTTTGGTGGGTTGGTGAGGTGTTTGATGTGGTTTCTGCTTCGTTTTCAGTTGAGATACGCAATTTGATTGAAAAATGAGCTATTTTGAGATTAGCCTGGATCCAAATATCCAATCATGGGTGGTATGTGACTTGATGACATCTATATTTTCATGAGAGCTTCCCTTCCCCACTTCTTGGGCTAGTAGGATCATCTAGTTAGTTTCTCTAAAACTAGCATACCAATGGAAAGATACCCCTCTCCGATAGGAACGACATCTACAAAATGATAATGAACATATCCAGCCACTATAGAGAAAGTACCAGCCTTGTGTACAAATAGTGTTTTTTGGTAGGCCATCCCTACCTGTAAGATGTTTGTAGTTTGGCAACTCCACCAAATGATAATCCACAGCTTCATAAATCATGAACATCTACAGTAACAGTGTGAAACAGGAGCTATAAAAGGAGCTAAGGAGATGGAGGTATTTGTTGTTGTCCTCATTGACTGTCAGGCCACCTTAGGTGAATGAACCCTGATGACATCCCACTCTTCAGGTAATGGTCCGTTATCGCGCATGGGCGATATGGCCGCTTGGGAACCTTGGTGTTTGAATTGGCCAAAAAGGCGTCACTTTGGCAGTTTCGAGAAAATTATGTGTCATAGTGTCATAATTATGACACTTCAAAAGGTAGGTCGTTTGGCGAAGGGAAATCCTTTTATGAATCTTCATTTGAGGAAGGTGAAATATCATCCCGAATTTTGCATCCTCGGAAGGTTGCTACTGAAGGAAGACAATTCGGCTACCCAGATGCTATGGTACATAATCCTATGATTTTCCAACGGTTTCAAAGGTGATTTCCAGACTTCAAAAGAAAACACCAACCTGAAATTTGAAAGTCAATCTTCAGACTCGTCTCTTTTTTTTCAGGAATCAGGGACTTCTTTGTTGTGATTCTTTTTATCTTTTTAAGTAACCAACTGTTTGTTGAATTTTTCTTCCATCAACCATGAGTTTTTTCCCAAGGATTTTCTCAGTGAATCCCCCGGTGAGTGTCCCCAACAAAAATCACAAACGTCAGGGTGGCCGTCTCAGCCGACCTGCCACACCAAAAAAAAAACGAAGGGACCAAGAAATCAAACAAGTTGGATGTATCGTTTGTTGATTCTTGTAAATGGGGAGTTGTGAAAATTTGACTAACAAGTTCAAGGTGGTAAATTTTGAATGTTCTATGCAAATGTGTTTTTTTCTTGTGATGATCAAGGTTGTTTTTTTCCATTTGTGGATTTGTTATGAGCGTAGGTCACATGATGGGTTTTTTTCAGCAGCAACAACTGAGGGAAGGAAGTGGCTAGTTGCCTTCCAGTTACAAATATGACCTGGTTAGGATTGCTGGTTTTCTATTTTTAGGGTCAATCCCCCAAGTGATTTTATATCATTCCATCCAATTGTGTTTCGAGGGTTTCAGATGGAGGTTTTTTTCAAAAACACCTATATTATGCTTTCACCCACCATGAATCAATTATTACATATGAATTGGTTGAAAAACTGAAAAATATCTTTGAATTACACACCTTTTCCTAAGTCAAGAAAATTTATACAAATCAAATCAAACGCTTAGCAAAACAATTGCTGTCACAAGAAGATTTATACACATTGAAAGAAAGTAGATCTTTTCACCCTGGGGGGGTTGCCTAAACCCTGTAACAGAGGGTAGATAATCTATTGAATGTTTATGAAGGGAACCCTATATCAACCTTCTCGATGTCCTTTGTGAACCAGTGTTCTGGCAGTGTCCAATATACAAAAATATACAATATACACCTTTGACTCCCATTTGAGTATACCAAAATTGATGGCCTATCAAACACTTCCAATCCCAGGTTCCTTATCCAAACTTGCAAAGAAAAACTCGATCCAACCGGGGTAACCCTGAAAGGTTGAAAGTTCAGTGGATAAACGGCCCCACCTCTTTGGGGAAATTCAATCAATTGAAAGTTATGGCGAAAAAGGAGGTGTTCCTACTGTGGGTGGAGGAAATCCTGCACCACCTGGGATGTATAAAACCCTGTAAATAATGGGATATTTACCATATCAGCTGGTGCAGGATTTCGGTTGTAGGACTTCAGTTATTATCCCTTAAAGATATGAGATCGTTTCTTGGTTGTTTTCCACTCTACTTTTCATCAAAAGTTCCTAGGTGGACCGCAAACCTGGGGGAAATGATCCAATTTGACTTGAGCATATGTTTGATTCATGTGTCGGTAGAAACCATCAACTAGACACCCAAAACAAATCCTCTCAGAGGTGCTCCAAGTAGCTGAGGGTGGTTGCCACAAAATCTCGAAAAATCCAGTCTGTGTAAATTTCATGAACACCCCAAAAGGTAACAAGGTCAGAAAAAATAATATGCTGCAAAATTCATTCAAATCCATCCCCGGAAAAATGGTGGTTTTTGTGGATCAAAATATATACAGTAACTTCATCCATTTCATCTCTTGAATTTGGGTTCCTAGAGGTTTTTGTCCAACCAATTGGGACCAAGATTTCATGAAAGTCGGCATCTTAGAAAAAAACACCCCAAGCTTTTTTTTGGCACCGCCAGGAATCGGTTCGAATCACACGAGTTGGGATCTATCAACTTTGTTTCTTGTTTGCAACGTCAGTGTTGAAGGGAAACAACCTTCGTTTCGTGTCGGAGGCGCTTGTGAGAAAAATTACCACTTTGCAAAAAATCACCAGAACTGGAAAACCAGAAACTTCATGTTTGTCAAGAACTGGAAAAAAATGCCTGATTTAATTAGCATGTTGAGTCAAAATAGAGTGTTGTTGAATGACGCAACATGTTGATCAACTGTTCTTTGTTTCGCTTCGGTGCCGGTTTTTTCCAACACTTCACCCCACAGGAAATCCGCATTTCCTTACTCTTCTTTCAAAAGGTTTCAATGCAAGGTTTCAATGCAAGGTTTCAATGCGGATTTCCATTCCTGGTAATCCAATTTGTTGGGGAAGATTTCTTTGCGAGGGCTGGTCAAAGATGATATACGTATATATATATATATATATATGTTTATATATATCAGACATAATATCACCCAGAGCTTTTTTTGTTTCTTTTCTGTAGTTAATCCGATTCCCACTGTTTATCACCTCTTTTTAAACATATGTCAGTAGGGATGATCATAGCCCACTATCCGACTCCAGGATGTTATTTGCTTTTGCTTTGCGGAGGTTGGTGTCGTCCAAACTATGCATGCCAAGCAGCACGCAATTGTTGTCAAGAGGAGAGGGTGGACCATGTAGCATCGGATAGTAAAATGCAGCTTTTGATATGTCAAGCTTGGATTTGTTTCAGGTGCTTTTTGCATATTGTTTCCTTTCTACCATGGTAAGTCACCATGGAAAGATCACCATTTGGGAAATATTATATATTTTGTTTTTTCCCTAGCGTCGAGTTCCGAGCAAATCTAAGACCACTACAATAGTTACTAGCTAGGTATTTTGTACTGAACCTGATATTCTAAAAGTTGGTGGAGATCTTGCAGGATTTTCAGATTCAAATTTAGATACTGTAGAAGTTTCATGATCTTGGAAGTATGTGTGTCTCACCACGAAAAGGTAGAGTTCGAGAGGAATATCTTCCCAAACCTTCCAAAATGCTGAAGCTTCGGGTCCGGTGAATTCTACTTCAAAATTTGGCCTTTTCAGATTGTATTAAAAGTCCAGATTCTTGTTCGCGACTTACCCTAAACCCTAAACCCTAATAGCGTCCGAAGAAGGGGACCACGCCACAATGAAGAAAAGGTAAGATCAAGAAATCTTTCCAAAGAAAGAAAAAAGGGAATTTCTCCAAAGGAAATACCCATGAGTATGCAGGGCATTTGTTGTTGTTGCAATATGAAGTCAGAAGAGTTTCCAGGTGGGTTTTTGCAAAAGAAACACTATGGAGGAGGCAGAGTTTTGTCCCGTCCGGGCTTAGTCACCCTGTTGATTTTTTTCCGGATGGCTTTGTAGCGGTTTTTTCCCGGAAAAAAGTGGGAAAGATGTGACAACAATCTTGGCAGGATGTTTGAGGGAAATGACAATGGTTTCCAGAGATGTTTGGCAAAGTTGGGTTATCACAACAGTATGACTCCAGTGATCAACGAGTCCACTGGATCTCTTCCCTGCAGGATGCATCCTTCTCAGAGTGGATGGGTGAAGTGGAAGTGGCCGGACCGGCTTCTTGGATCGAGAATTCAGATCACGGAGAAATCTCTGTAAATACAAGATTGCCCCAAACATGGAAATAAAGATGATGTAGATATCGAAATATATATGGAAATAGATTAAATGGTTATTTGCTATTGTGATATTGGGATAGCTGTTTTTTTAGAAACCAACTAATTAAACAGGATCAAATTAGTAGACGAAGATGTCAATCATCAAAAGTCCTGGCACCCTTTTTGGGGTTTTCATGATTGACTTTCACAGGTGACCAGGTGACCATAGGGATCTAAGTTGGGATGCGGGACCACAATTTGGAAGTTGGTCCTCAGTGATGTATATATCATTTCCACTAAAAGCTCAGTTGAAATTAACCGAATTTGGAGATGGGTTGTGAATTCTAATTGAAAGATTGTGTTTTTTGGGGGGGAGGGAAGGTTGTCAAGCCATTGATTGAAAATTTATCAGATGGATTCAGTCATATTGGGATTGTTTCATAGACTCCATCATTTTTGCTTGAAGATGATTAAGAACTCAGTGTTCCGAAGTGATAATCAGAACTATCTTAAAATTACTTAAACTTCCCAACACATAGGTAGGAATCCTACAAATTGTGCAACTACCAGGGATGTTTTCCTGCATTTCATGGGGGATTGCCACCTTACAACAAACGAACAAGAAAAAGCAGCTGCAAAAAAAAGATCTTGGAAGTTCACCTTCCAAAAAACCCTCCCTGAAAAACCTTCATCCCAACAAAAATTCTTTCCAAACCTTTCCAACCAACCCCCCCCCTTCCATGGTCAGTTAATCTCGAGGCATGGATTTCTGTGTCTCCAGTCTTGGGTCAAGGCTTTCGCTTTGTGTCTTGGATTCGGTTTCGGTTTGCGAAAATCCTTTCGTTTCGTTCTACATTGAAAACGGGTTCCGCCGAAATAGAACATGGATACTAAACATGGCCATATTGCCTGTTCTTGTTTGGCCCATCATTTTGCTGAAACTAACAGCAAAAAGTTCAGAAAATGGATGGTTGGAAGACGATATAGTTTCCTTTTGGGGCCTGGCCTATTTTCAGGGTTTTTTTCTGTTAGTTTCAGGGGGTGTATCTGGCCCTTAGGTTTTTTGGGGGGATTGCAACCTGGGGCAAGTTCATCCCAAACTATTTTGCGCTACACCGACATACTGCTGACATCGGGTTTGTTACAACCTGGATTTGATCCGTACATGAAAAGGATACTCATGCTCATAAGTGTTGCGACCTTAATTCTTTGAACCCCAACCATGGTAACAGGAAACCACCAAAAGTGAATTTGGAGATCCTATACCGAGTAGAGTTTATATACCAAGCAATCATATTTTTTGGGTTGGCAGAAAACACTCAGGAAAGAAAAAACATCTACCTTTGCCAACAAGTAGTTTATGCAACTTCGACATTAAATGATTCTTTTCTACCCCAACTATAGCTACACATCTTTTTTTTTGCAACACTTCCATCCACATCTCCAAAAACACTGATTTTTCGGCAACCAGAAACCTCCGAAACTGTGTGACTCACTGTGACGTTCTTAGGAATTGGAAGGTCCAGAAGTTTTGGCAGGCGCTGGTCTTTTTGGGGAATCAGTGGTTAGGTTGGGCCGAAAAAAAAAAAGCCAATATGTAAACAAAAGGCATAGCACCTGAAAATAGGCCTTCCTACTCTTCCAACCATCCATTTTCAGGGGTTATGTTCATTTCAGGGAGTGTAGGAGATTTTGTTCATGCCAGTTTCACCATAGACCGGATTTGTTGATCTCACAACTTGTTGTCAGGATTGCAGTCAAAAGTTTTAGTTCGCAGTTCGCAAGTAACATAGGTTTTGAAAAACGTTGCGCAAAAAAACAAAAATATGTTAACTCTTGTATTTGGAGAATGGTTGATTTGAAAAATATGTTGTCTATTGGAAAATCCTGTAATGCCACCGCCATGTCAGTTTACCAGAGGACATGTAGATTAAAATAAAACACATTGAGCCAAGAAGAGTTTTATGATTCATGAGATGCTGAATCTAGAAGTTCCAGTATAAAATTCTATCCAACAACTATCAACCCAAAAATCAATCCAACCCAAACAACAAATAAAAATCAATCCAACAACTACCAACTCAGGCCTATCAACCAGAAGATGGATATTATTTTGAACCCAGAATGAATGCATTCAGAATCCTCCTAGAAAGTCACGAAGCCATCTTGAGATCTTTTTTGAGAGTCGACCCAGACTTCTGACTACAAGTTGCAGGTGCCCACTCCTTACTACGTTTGCGTGATGTTGGTGGTGCTTGTGGCACTGTGCCCTTCCGAAACTTGGCCGTGAACATTCGAAAATCCCCAAAAACGTTCAGTGAATCATGTGAGCACGCTTGTTGGGTGGTTGGTTATCTCGGAGTTCCGGCGAACCTTCATGATGTGTGTTTTGTTGGGCTACGTTTTAGAGAAAAGGCAAGGGTTGGACCCTATTAAGGGACACTGCTGGGGGTTAACAAGGCCTTAGCCTTAGTAAGGCTATTGTTTCTTGGGGGGGGGTGCCGAGGATTCCCATATGAAATGATGTATTTTTCACCTTGATCTTCCAGTCTAAACTCATATAAGTACCAGAATATATCCCCAAAGCACCTACCCATCCAAGCAGAAATTGTTCATATCTGCGAGATCAAGGTGTGATTTTGAAAATCTTGAAAGGATTGTTGGAACGAACTCTTTTTTGGGGGAATCATTTGCTGAAGTGGATGATCACTTGGTATCTTTTATTGCCGCATCGTATGTCCAAGATACTTTCCAAAAAATGGTCAGAACATTGGACGTCTAGTAAGGGAAACCTTCCAAATTGCTGTTATTTCAGGCATTCGAAGGTTGGGCTTAATTGAATAATTATAGCAGAATTCACCCTAGCGAAATTATATAATTATGGATTAGGATTGGATTGAAGGATGATGATCAATGATTAATGCAGATATATAGAAAGGCCACTGAAGCAAACTCCCTTGTTCTCCATGTTGGTGAGTAAATAGATCCATCGCAGCTCATCAAGAATACCAGATGTTACCAAAAAAAAGAATTCCACTGCTTCAGGCATTAGAGGAATAACCACGTAAAAGCTCCCAGCTTTGAAAAACGAGCTCACCCTCGAGCTCCTCCCCCTAGTGCTTCGTGCCGTTTGATTCCACTTCACAAGGCGATGCAGATGAGTTGAAGTCTCACAATCTGATGGAGGCACAAGCGGAACATGAAATTTTAGTCTTGGATCCTTGGATCAATTTGCAACATGGGCGGAGCAATGTGAGAGAGGGGCTGGCAAAAAAAAGGAGGGGATGAGATGAGATTTTAAATGTATTCTTAAGATTCAATCTTTGCTCCAAATTGAGACCAACAAAATGACTCTGGGGTGTGGGTTGATGGGTTGTGTTGGTTTAGGTTCAAAATGTGAGTGCACAAGATTGTCTGAGTCAGCAGTGTAGAAAGGGGCACCTGGCACCTGGTCACGTATTGGAATACACGACGTATATGTGCTTTTTCTTGCAGAACCTCTTTTTAACACATCTCATCTTCCGAATGCAAAGATGATATACCTCCCTGTTAGCAAGATGCATCAAGCACGGTTGGACAAAGACTGAGGCCACGGAGCCTAATCAGGCAGCATCCTTAAACATCAGCGGCGTCGTAGGTGTCTTGGTGAATAAGTTGTATGTCAATGAAAGCGGAGTATGTTTGGATCAACAAAAAAAAGCTGGTTAAGTTAGGTTGTTTTAGGAGGTTATGATACCCTTATCAACATATAGGGACTACAATGAATCAGATATTGTGAGGATCCCTGTGAACCAAGCAGCATTTCAAGATTCATGTCACTTGTTTTGCGAGCCGCTCGGAAGCTTGAAAAATCTCAGCTGGCGTTTTTTATCCAACGAAACCAAGGAGCTAGGAGCTGAAATTCCCGAGTGTTGATGGGATTCGTTGAGGAAGGGTATGGAGATCTTCAGATTTCTTCTATTTGAGGTATGTTTGAAAGATCTCGATTTGATCACTAGTCACTTGTGTGTGTCAGGACAAGTCTCTCCAAGTGGTTTTGGAGTATGTGTTGGGGGTAATCCTTGCCAATATTTGCCACTTGAAAAGGGTTTTTTTGTTCGATACTTTAAGGCCTTCAAGGTCAAAAAAAAGATGGCGATCACCGATGCCAAACCATAGTAGAAAACCTCCACATGTTTACCAAAGTGTAGGGACTTGTGCCATCTACGTTTTCCATTGTTGTACTGAAGTTTGTTCATTATCAACCAATTGTTGGTGGGTCAAAGTCGGTGAACTTTACTAGGACCTAGGAATTCCCACATGGAATGGGTTTTTCCAATCACTTGGGGATATGCCAAGAATAGGATTGCCCTTTTTTCCATAATCATAGAAGTGGAAAATGACCCTAAATGGAAAGGAAACTAATATTAGAGGGACTCATTTTTCATCATTTTTCACTGAACCATGATTGTGGGAGGAAGAGTTACCCCACCAAACTTTTCGAATCACCCATCGCTCCTCCCTAACACTTCGCCCCTGAAAGTTTGCCCAACAGGAAGTATTCCAAGCATCCATTTTCCGGTGCGATTTTTGAGGCATTTTGTGGGAGGGGTTAATACAGGAACTTCTCCCAAGCATCTCAGTCCACTGTCCACTGTCCCGAGGCTCAAAAATGATGGTCGCCTACTTATATCGACACCTGGTGACTGGGATTTCTGAAAAAACTCCGACGTGTTCCACGAAAAAAAAGTTGTTGGCACGCTGATATCCGGAAAAAATCCATGATTTTTGTACGAACAGTTTGCACTTTTTGTTCTTCAGAATCGGCTTCCTGCTTTTGAGGCCTATTCTATTTGCTGGTGTGCACGCAATTGTTTCTTGGCATTTGGCGAGTTTTTAGATCTGCAATCTACAGACAAAAACCGACAGGATTCTTTTCATTGAAGTGTAAGTTTAGGTGGGTGGCTTTTGTTGGGTTGTATATGATACTGTCGAGGTTGGCAGTTTACATGGGCCATAAATGAAAAGATCTGCACTAATCCTGGATATGATACTGTTGATGGAAGAAATCCAGCTAAACCTGCAATCTAGAAAACCCTGTAAATAAAGGGATTAAGTACCAACCTCAACTGCTGCAGGATATTTTTCCATGAACAATGAACAGTATCATTTGGATGACTGAAAATTCAACAAATGTTTTTTTTTGGGAACTCTTTGACGTGAAAAAAACAGCACAATTCTTTTTTGTTTGAAGAAGGCCACTATTCAGGAAGGACAAGTTTCTCAAGAATCTCTCAAGAATCGGCACCCGTTTTTTTGGGCGGTCGACATTCTGGGAAAAGTGATGGTCGACTGAACTTTAGATTCCCATCAATGGGCCAGATTGAGATGCCATGAGGTTTCAAAGATGGTGTGTCCGAAATCGATGAAGAAGCCTTCAGCGCCACAGTGGGTGAATTCTTTCCACGTGGTCCAGATACTGAAGGCTTTACTCCGCAATATGTGGTGGCTGGTGTGGCTTGGTCCAATTGACTTCAGGACTTTTGCGGCTGGAAAGTGAAAAAAACCCATAGAAGCAACTTGTCAGGTGGAGTAGATGCCATTTCTATGATGCTATGTTCGAAGGAAAGAGTAGATACCACCTATATGATACTTAGTAGTATATGGAGGTTTCCTAAAATGGTGGTACCCAACAACCATTGGTTTTCCTACTAAAAATGATCATTTTGGGGTGTCTTGGGGGTACCACCATTTAAGGAAACACCCATATATATATATATATTTACCAAGTGTTTGATCAAACTTTCAAAAGCCAGGTAATTATATAATATGATGCCTTTGACACCACAATTTTTTGGGAGTTGTACAGGTGAATGTGAGGAGTATCAGCTAGGCATTTCGAGGCTTACTGCGGAAACATGCACAGGTTACACCTGATGGAAACATGGCATAAGGCAGTTGTGGCCCAAACTTTGAGGACACGTTATGACTTGAGAGGCAGCAAAAGTCGGGCTACATCAAGTTCGATCGACGCTGAAAACTCATGTGCCTGGAGATTCTGGCTGAAAAACCAAGTAAGCTTCGCTGCGGAGAGAAGCTTTGAAGAAAATGTGCCTGTGTTGAAAATTGCCGCTACTGACCACCAGATCAAGCACATCAAGCTTCCATCATGGCTGCTGGATCCATCCGCGATTCCTGGAACCAGGAATATTGGGAAGTGTAGAACCATTAGGTTGATCACAATTTAAGTTAGGTTGTGTATCTTCCGCAACATAAGGACAAGGACCTTAGGATAACTTCTCCATACCTTATCACCTTCCCCTAAGATCCCTAAGATTGTTTTCGTTGTTTTTTCGGGGAGAGGGCGGGTCCGAAAGCGTTCCTCTCAAAGGTTCCGTGTCTTCGGGTCCCCGCACAGGAAATCTGTTGTTTTTTCTCCTTTTTCCGGCGTAATCTGATGTTTGTGGTCGATGTGTATCCCGTATCCACCCTTAATGAATAGATGAATAGCTCGGCAACATTTGTCCAACGAGATAATCCAACGAGATAGATTTTACTCCAAACCTTTGGGTTGAGATGATCCAATTTTGACGTGCACATATCTTTTTCATTCATGGGTGCTTTAAAAAACATCACCAACTAAAGCGATGTATTGTGCTTGGTTTTGAGTGATCATATTTATTCACTCTAGGGCTTCTATGAAGTTGGCCTTGTCAAACAAAAACATATGCTGAAAACATTCCCATGGTTTTCATTTTTTGAGAAACCTTCCTTCCAAACAACTACCTTGGGAATTTGTCAAAGATCTACTCAGTCATCTCACTCATATGATTTTTTGCAAGCAAAAATCCACCAAATGCAAAGAAATAGTTTGATCCTTGATGTCCAATGCTAGTCTTCACTGCAAAGCTTGGTGATTGTGGTGATTTCCGTCAGGCGCTATGGAAACCATCGCTGTTGAATAGAAATTCCCACAATGGACGATTTCATCATAGTAATCAAGCAAATGGTAAATTTTAGGAAACCAACATATCCCACCTTGGGAAAAGGAAACTCATCTTCAAACGTACCTTTGGGAGGGAATGTGTTGGTTCACCAATGACAGAGTCCGAGTCATGACACCCCCCCCTTCAATTGCAGAACCATACAGAATCCCATAGCAACGGAATCCCATAGCAACGGAATCCCGAACAGACAGTTGTTTGATTGATTGTTTCCTTTCCTTTTCTGGTGGAAATGAAATGTTTGGAAATTTTCAGAAACAGCAAACAGATCACCAGATCACCATCTAACTGCGAAAGGAACAAGCCATGAAACTGGATCTAAAAGATTTCAAAATTTTAAGCACTAACAAACCCCATTACAACCCATTTCCCAGTTCTGTTGTATCAACGCTTATCCAATTTGACTTGTTCATTGAACAAACGACACCTCACAAAATGATTTTCACCACTCTACGACATTTAAACCTAAGATTGTTTGAAACCCAACCATCTTAGGTTTAAATTGAGGTTTCTTTCACTGAAGAAAGTCTTTGATATGATATGTTCCATTGAAACCTCATCCACCATGAAACCTTGAACACTTCAGGTTTCGTTCGGCTTGACGGTTCGTGGAGATAGGCTCAGTTTGAAGGCGTGTTTTTTTTTTGGGGGGGGGGGCAGCTTTTTTTGTTCCGTTTTCCCCGAAGAGTGTGAAATAGTGTCAAAGGGAACTGTAAAGGAAAAGATTGTGTTGAATCTTGTTTTGATTTCAAGTGTGAGGTCATAAATTTGTTTTCATGTATTGATTGAAGTTGTTCTCCTTAGTATGCGATATAATAAGTAAATATGTTTTTTTTGATTCAGACATTGGGATATTGTTTCATGCCGATTCCAATAAATCTCTTCAGAAGAAAACAGTTTACAGCCAAGGAGGATGAACGCAACTCATCCCTTCCAACATGTCTCAATCCAAAACGTACTACGAATCAAGCTGAGTTGTTCCCTGCAAATGTTTGCCAGTAAGGAGTAGATGGAGTTTAATGTTGGATCTACCGTTCTACCGCCCAGCCAGTAACAAGAATGATGACCTCGCGAAACTTGCCTAATAGCCTAAGAGTTTTTGGTTGACGTAACGTATCAATTCGGAAATCACCACCATGGAATGTGTAACAGTGTAACATGTCCTTTTTTGATATTGACACAAAGTACCTACTATGAACCGGTTTGCCAGATCTCAACCATCAACAGTCCCACTACCATGTACCCACCAAGCACTTCCCAAAAGTCTTCGGTCCATTTTTGTTTCTCCATGAATCCTCTTACCAAAACGGGCGACCAGAAGTAAGGCCTCCTTTTTGAAGGATGAAGCACCGTTCTCACTGGCCACCTTTCTTCATGTTAAGATCACCATGCTTATGTGGCCACCACTTAAGTCCCATCCATGGAGGCTTATCCCAATGACTGAATGGTTTTTTACATTCCTGCCTACATATATGTTTAGGCAAACCACTCCCTAAGCTGATTTAGGGTCCATTTTGGGTTGACAAGAAAGAGACTTGGTGAGGAGTGTGTGTGTCTGTGTTCTTTTTTGTTTGGAAGCACGGCAAACAATCCAACCATCCATTTCCACAACAATTGGATGATCATCCAAAAAGTTTGGAGTAGAAAATGACATCAAGTTTTCCTCCAGGATCGTATCCTGGTCCCTGAGAGTAGCACCTCTTGTGGTGACGTTTCCACTGCCCACGACTTGGCCTTCCGCACGCATCTCTGTGGACGTGGCGATGCTACCTGTGTGAGTACTGCGGGGAATGGACCGCCTACGTCATATGAAAACATGGGCCACATTGTGGGACACGTGGCAGCAATTTTTGGAAGTCAAGTTGGGGTATGCATGGCAGGTGGGGTGTTTGAGACATAGAATAAATCTCACTTCAATGGATGTTTTTTTTTTGAATTTTATTGGCTCTATTACTCAGATTGGATGTACAAGAAACCATCTTGAGGCGTACCTACATGCACTGTGCACTTGTTACTTGTTGGAGGATTTTTGTTCGGAAATCTTTGCTTTTGTGTGCATTTGCTTTAATTTTTTACAGTTGAAGTGACTCTTCCAATAGCTCATGTTCTAGGCTTTCTGACTTTAGCCCCTAAAAAAACGAGTACTACTTTGTGGGTTTTTCCAGTGTTGCAGCATTTTTATCCCGGCGTTGTTTGGCATCTGACTCTAGGGTGACTCCCCACAACAAGGTGTAATGAAAGTGCACGACTGGATTTCTTTAAGGTGATGTTTTACTTCCCATGCTGAATCACCATCATCAAGTCACCATTTCGTGTTTATTTACATGCTTGGATTTTTGTTCCATCAAGTCTGTGCAAATCTAAGCTTGACTTGTTTTTTGAAGACACACACACATAGGCCAGGATACAGCTGGCGGAGATAGCTATCTAGCTATCCCAAAGCAACGACAAACCACAGGTAGATGAAATGTTCACAAATTTTGATGTCAAACTTTAGTCTTTTGTCTTTGGGATGATCCAATTCCATAGTGCTATACTGATTGTTGCTGAAGTAAACTGCTCCACCTAGGATTTCAAAACAAAAACAACGAAACACACGGAAGGGGGGAAAAAACAACCATGACCTACCTATCAATTGGTGCAGGATTTTCAGCCAACATGTTGCAACAAGATTCCAAGAAAAAATCCGCCTGCTTTCGCTGATGAACTTGGCTTATTGAACTCAGGAGAGTCGGGCATTTCTTTCGTGCAAACAGCCACCTCGATAGCATTTAGACACGAGAAAACCAGCATGTTTTTTTGGCCAGAAGGTGGCATCATCTTTGAGGGCTTGGCTATCTCAACAGTTATGTTTGTTTTGCTTAATATGGAGCCAGCATTTTTGCAGGGTTTTTGTACATCAACAAGAGAAGAGAATCATGACAAAACTCTGTACTTGTATGATATTCAGGGGAGTTTTCTTGTAAAGTTTTCATTCATGTGGGAACCCACCAACTGACCCAACTGACCCAACTGACATCTCTAAGGTGTGGTCGCCTGTTCAGATTGACACTCCTGGAACTTATCGGATTTGTCACTTGGAAATGAAATCAAGTGATGTTTGGTGGACGGAAGGGCTGAAATCACGCAACGCAAAAAAGCAAAAGGGTGAAAGTAGATGGCACTCACCTACAATGGTACCCACGGAAGCTTAGTAGAGGCTCCCAAATAAACTAAAGATAACTAAACTACAAGCTCCCAGAACCCCAAGAGTGCAGAGAGAACACAGCGCTTTCCTTTAGCCCAGGAGATGAACAGTGCTTGATTGGTATGGATGACTTTCTGAAGAAAGTTACATTGCGTTTTTTGCTCCAATGTGCTGGAACACAGTAAATATATGTACGTAATATTGAAAGTCCTCCCATATGGTTCCTTCTTGCTACAGGTCAATTATCCAACTGCGAAGATCCCCAGGCTACGAGTGGCGATATCCTGATATAAAACTCCTGAATGTCGGATAGTTTGTACAGTGAATGCCATCCTGTTAAGGCAAGGCAGTAAAAAAGCAGCTTCATTTGACTTTCCAGTTCTCATCATCAATGAAAGCCTAAGATCCTATATGAAGCTAAGGAGAATTGAACAGCTTTGCCTTGAGGAAAAATCTCAAAGCTCAACATCTCCAACGAAAAATTACATGTCCACACAGCTCAACCACTGCAGGTTGGTGTGTGGATGATTCTTGGGACCCCGTAAAGTTTCTTGGACCGAGCACTAAGAATTAGAATGAATAGACGCCCAATGTCGCAGATCTTTTTTATCGGGAGCTGTGAGTTCAGCATTTTCAGACACATACACATTCAGATGAATCACCAACAACCACCCTGTTCATGGTATTTGCCATCAAAACAATGGTTGCGTCATGGAAAAAAAACATCGCGTTGGGTGTCTATACGGGCTATTTGGATCTGTTGTTTTGGCTGAGCGAAGGTGCAGGAGTTACGACCGCAGGTTGAGATATGATTTTTTCTTCCACATGAGATGTGTAAAATCTGTAAACAGCATGTGCAAACCAGGGATAATAACATTGCCGGAAGGTGATTATATAAATTCCATTCTCGGAAGATGGGGTAGAGGTTTCTTTCGTTGCTCAGATTGCTATTTTAACGACAGATACAGTAAGCAAAAGTGCTGCGTTGACTTGTTGAAATGTAATGTGAAATATGCCACTGTCACAAGGGGACTCGCCATTTGGAATGATTATATCAATTCCCGAAACAAAGGAAAACGACTTCCAGTTTTTCACAGTCACGGCTTTCACACTGCGATTTTCATGGACGAAGAGCAGATATTCATAACAGACCAACCTCTTTGAAGCGCTGATTTTTGTCAGCTTGGTGCCATGCTTAAGATTGGTATAGTACTAATGTATAGTAAACCTATCGCTGCGTTTTTTAGAAGGAGGTCAACGCAATCACCAGCCCTTATTCATCGTTGGAAAATAATCAGCTTCGGGGAAAGCGCCCCCCCACAGGAATATAGTTTGTCCACTTGGAAGTGTTTGGTGTTTTTTTTGCATAAACAGCCCTTCAAATTCCAAGGGAATTCCGTCGGCACTTTTGCTTCGATGATTTTCCGAAATTCCTTTTCCCAAGAGGTGGCATATTTGACCGTTCCTTGCAGGGTACCTCCCCGAAAACTAACATGACACTTGAAAATCCACCATGAATGAAGATGTATATTTCCTATATTGAAAATGGAGAAAATTTCCCATTGCCAGCCGTGTTAGTTCCACTGTTTTCGGACCGGTTTCGGACGAGGTTGGAAAGCCATGGCCTGTGTGGCTCGGGCTTTCAGTTCTCCGTGCAAGCCGGCTTGATCATCGTGCAGGGTACCGAGGGCGACCAACGTTATGACTGTGGTTCCTTTAGGCATTGTGGGGGGGGGGACAGGGAGACTATCAAGGGAATCTAAGGTTATCTTTTGAGTGGCCACCCCAAAAACAAGGCCCTACTGTTGATGGCAAAATCCTGCACCAATTGATGCAGGAAATGAATACTCCATTATTTGATATTATTTGCATACATGTTAGGTGGTGCAGCATTTCTTCCATCAACAGCAGTAAGGCTTAATGAAGGGACACTGGTGGTTAGTAATTCTGCAATGAGGCCTTACTTCCTGCAGCTTTAGACTCCCGTGATGTTTTAAACAATTGCCTTCTGGATGAGAGTGGCACCAACAACAAAAAGTGGGGGCGAGATGTACATATTACATGCATTGCTGATTCACCACAAAGAGTTGATTTGAATTTCTTTTCCAACCATCAATCTTGCCCATTCTTTTTCAAGAAAGGAATGACCATTTCCAATATTTTTGGAATTTTAGACCATGACACATGTTCTGTGAATCTGTATTGGTTCTGCCCTTGATTTGAATGCTATCGGTGTTTCTTGGTTGTTTTTTTTCCAGTCTCGGTTGCAAGCCAGTGAAAACGCAATCCCATTGAAATCGAAAATTCCTGGGATAGCCTCAACCATTGGCGGTCAACACCAACTAACTTATAGGATTTGACTGAATCGTTCCAAATTGTTCCAAGAAAATGGCCTAGCAACTTTCGATTCATGAAGTTCCTGTTGTTAGATGAATCTTGAGTTGTATCACTACATCTCAAAACTGGTTTATTTCAGATTTTAAGGCTTCATCTGAAGAATAAATCATGGTGGGTTAAAACTGACTGTCCACTGCGGCATGGGGATACACCTCAAGCTGCAAAACACCACAGCTCCGGTTCTATTCACCATATGCAAATATGTTCTTTGAAAAAAATCAAAGTGATCATCTTTATCCTATTATGAAATGTAATGAAAACGCTACAAAAGTAATATAAGATGGGATATGTTTAGTTTTCAGATTGCACATTTTGAGACATATCCACCCACCACCATTGGTCCATAGTCCCTCAAAGGCCATGCACCTTGAACATCATCTCTGAACTTCCCTTTGAGAGTACCTTTGCAAGTTATAGGACGAGTTGTTTGGGTTGGGTTTGGGTTTAGGATAGGGATTTCAGTGTTTGGCTTGGTGATTTAAGTAAGAGATTGCTCCAAGAACTATAATTATAGCTGATGGGTTGTCAAATATGTGTTTTTTGACCGGTTTGGAGATGTTCCAAACTTTAATGTAAAAAAGGCAAGGGACAATTGAGCTAGAGTTTCAATTGTTTCTTCACCGAAGAAACAACATTTGGCTAGCTGGTTCTTGGGTGATAAACATGGCATTACTTTTCCAAGTTGGAAGGGTTTTAAGGGGTGGGCCACCCAATTCCCCAAATCTCCTGGGTTCCCAAACGGAGTTTTGTTTCGTGCAAGGCGGGGTTCTGGCTATTTGGGTCATTTTTGGAGGGTCAAAAACTACGACTTTTCTTGGTGATATTAACATTATGATTCATACACATGGGAATGCCATCCATGGGCATCTATCCATGAAGTCCAGAACATCCAGAAAGGTAATACCAAAATCAACATTCATCACCCATCTTGTTTTAAAGAATGACTTCTGGATGTCATCGAATGGGTGAAGTTTGTGTTTTTGTTTGTTGAATCAACTATACGATATACAGACCTGACTCAAACCAGCGGATTTTATGGCTTCAAAATTTGGACTTTGAAAACCTTTCAAACCATCGATTTACCTCGCCATTTGCCTTCGATGTAGGGATTTGTGAAATTAGGACCTCCCCAAAAAAAATGTGGGGAAAATAGTCATGGCAATTGAAGGGTACACCCCCAATGCCATTGCTTTTCCAGGAAAGAAGGCATTTTTTGAGGGATTATTCATATTCAGATATTCAAAGGTGGTACCCTTAAGATTCCGATCATTTTCAGGTATTGGTGAATTTGGCTTGAAATTCAGGGGCTGTTTGGGTGTCTCTCGACACTTCTAGCCACTGATTTCAGAAGGAATGATTGACCCTTTGATCTTTATTTGCTCACTGACACTTAGTATGTGGCTTGTTGGACCGTTTCATGTTTACGTCACTTCCCACTTGCATCCCATGTAAAATGCCTACCTCAAAAAGTCAATCGCCATTTCACTATAGGAAAGTTCCCTCTTGCTAATATCAGAGATCCCAGTTACATACATGCTTTCATTGTTTATCCATTGGAGAAATAGAAGATATCTAAATTGCCTTTAGAACAAGAAGCACTTTGGATATCACAACTTTTCATGTAACTTCAGATGTTTGTTTGCCCCACCAGCTGTCAAATTTGAAAATTTTGAATCTCCCACCATATCCATCCGAAATTTTCCTAGGGGTTTTATTGAAGTTATCTTCAAATCATCATGACTAGTTTTTGCTAGCGGACGGGAAACCGTACGTGTAAAAAGGCACATTTTCAACGTTCTACGGAATGGACTGCTTCGGTATATACTTGACACATGTCCAAACCTGTAATGTAACCCGTGTTCCAAGTGCTACGGAATGGACTGCTTCGGTACATACTGCATTCAATTCAAACTCGTTTTCGGAAAACATTGGATTGGAAAAACACAAGAAAACGAATAAACCATTGCTGGAGGAGGCTCCCCCGAGAAGCCTTTGAAACAACTTCATACAACACAAACCTATGTAATTTGCATATTAAAATATCATTAAATTTGGTTACCACTGTAAATGACAACATTTCAGACACCAAAACAATACATGGAACAAGAAAAACATTGTAAATACCATAGAAAAAGATGAACCCATTCCAGAGGTGTGGAAGAAAAATAGTGAAAACACACGCGCGGAAAAACGTCCGGCGGGTAGTTTTTCATGCCAGTCGTAGTGCTGAACTTATCAGACCCCGAAAAAACAAATGGCTGGAACCTGAAAATTGCGAAGGTTTGGATGGATGTCTTTTTCCTTTTCCGTTGACAATTTTTCAAGTTTCCAGGTCTTAGGTTTCGGGGAAAAAATCAGAAGCATACAAGGTGGGCCCCGAGCCGATGGTTCTAAATGGAGTTATTATAACCCCGATAAATGGTTGAAAATAAATGGGTAACGGGGGTTATGCACCCCCGAAGTTCAACAGCTCGCCCCTGAAAAATGGTGGTTGGAGAGTTACTTTCCTATTGGGTTTTCGTTAGATAACTTTTCAGGGGTGTTTCCTGTTAAACTTCGGGAGGGTAAGTTATAACCCCAATAAGTGAGGTTACTTCAACCTACAAAAAGCACGGGTTTTTGGGCCCACCTTGGCTGTGACGTACGTTCGGAAACTAACAGGTGCAGATCGTTTGATGGTCGTCGCTCCACCTCCAACTGCTTCCAACTCCTTAGCTACGGTCTGTGGTCGTGGTACGACAGGACTTCAGGTGCCTCAGTTTGAGGGAGAAACAGAAACCACGAAGGAAGGGTAGTTACTACCATCCGCAGAAACACCCTCAAAATTGGGTTAATTAGTTGCCCCTTCCCACCACAAGCCGCTGTTTTGCCATAGAATTTCCCCCAATTTTTCCATTGATTCTTATGGGGCCCGTTGCATGGGAATGGGCTCCCACTATTGGGGCTCCCTGGAATTTTTCCCTCCCAGAGATACAGGGCTGCTGCTGCTGCTTAAAGCTTGGAGATGAGGGAAGTGTACCTTCGGACGGTGTGGGGATTATAGCAATAAGCCATGATACAGTTTCCTATGACCTGAGCCAACCAGGATTTTTGTTTGGGTTCTGTGACTTCAAAAGTCGTGGAGTTGGGTGTTTTTCTGCTCACTCTCAGGAAAACCTTTCATTTGGGATGACTCACATTGCTACTATACAACAATCCATATGAACCCAGGGCAGCTACCCAATTGTTTGGCTCATTGACGCTGTTCGATGTTTTGTGATAGCAATGGATTTTTCGAAGACATTGGAACTGTGGTCTGCGGTGTTCCAATGTTTCCGACATTGGAGTTCCACCAAATTTGCCAGTCAGTTTGCCATGAAATGCTGCAGTTATGGGATCAAACTTCGAGTAAATCTTCCTAAGGATTTCCTAAATCATGTTTAGTATGGGATCTCGAAATTTACTACTGGCATTTTGGGATAGCACTGCAAAAATTCAGGTCCTTCTTACTTTCTGTCATTAGGGTTCAAATCACCATTTGGACAAGATTTGTTGGAAAAAACCAGCCTCACAAAAAAAATAGTTAAACTTGTTTTTGCTGCCTTGAAAATCACTTTTTCTGAATATGACAGGGAGGACATGCCTCTACTTTCATGGTATCAGAAAGTGCTTGAAGGTTGATTTTTTGGGTAATAACTAATAACCTACAGATGTCTTGACTTGAGGTCCACACACCCATCAGCCATGAAAAGACTATAGAAAGGAAATCCTCCAAAAAAACCTTTACTTGAGGTTGGTTTCAAAAATGAAAGCTTATTCACTGAGATCGATGGCTATCAATGATTTATTGGAACTTACTGGTATCAAACAAACCATTCTCAAAGGACTCGGTGGTAGTTTCGTTTACATGTTTCATCTTCAGCCCAAAAATTGGGAAAGATGATAGGCTAATTGACAAAACTTGTTTCAGATTATTTCAAAAACCACCAGCACGTCTCTGTTAGTTGGTATTGACACTCATGTATATACCTAAATCTTACGCAGCATTTGCCACATTATTTGCATCATTTGGCAGGTGTCGGTGGCTGCATTTCACACCCTCTACGAGAGCCTTAGCTGCGGTTTCAAGTGAACAGGTGTAACCAGGTTCGTGAAAAGTAAGGGAGTCCAAATCATACGCCTTTGAGACACGGCGTCTCCCAGAGACCCGGGACATTTCATAAGCACCCCAAAGGTGTAAATGTACATCTATTGGAACCGAAAAAAGACCCAAGGTCCCAAAATGACGGACAGCGACAATCAAACAATATCAATGTTGTTTTATCCTCAAATACTCCCAAAACCTTATTTTGCAGTTGGCATAATCATGGAGGTGAAAACAACTGCGTTTGAAAGGTAACTACTATCGGAGGGACCCATTGTTCACTTCCATGATTATGGGAGGAAGGGTACAACGCGGTGTTTTGACGTAACCAAATTGTGATATAGACCCTGACCAAATGTGTTGCAGTGTTTGACTTCATGTTGATACCGTTCACGCCATCAACGCATTTTTTTTGGAATAGTTCCCCTAGTTCCCGGCTCAATCTTTGGTTGGCTGCTTACAAAAAATCTTGCAAACTTGAGATAAATATGATGATTCCAACAACTGACTCTGGCCCCTCCCCGCCGACACCAACTCCTGTGCCACGAACAATTGGCGCCAACCTTCGCCGCTGAAAAGCCGAGTTTGTTTCTGAACTTGTACCCAGGACAAGTTCCACAACAGCACCACTCTTCACCACAACCTTAGGCATTGGAACAGTGGAACGCATAAATAGTGGGGATGTGACCTCCGGTTTTCAAAAGAAGGGTGGCTATTTAACGGATGATTTGGGGCATGCCTAAACCCTTGTTCACTATGGGAAGATAATCATGATATACTATTTTACTAAGGCTGATGGGTTGATTGAAGGAACTCATGAACTGCTAAGGTTATTCCAGTTGCTAAGATGGGTTGTAACCTCAGTTTTTCACGCATCCAGAACATAGCTGGAAACTGGACAAATTGAGGAGAAAAACCTATTGGAAATGGGTGGCTGTTCTTAGTATATAAACCTGGAGGGGTAAGTCGCAAAATTATCAGGCATGCTTTTCCGAAATGGCACCTAAAAAGACGCCATTTTAGAAAAGAATGCAGTCTTCCAGGAAACGACTTTACGGCCAAACCGCCGGTTCCTTCACAGTAAGGGACACCTTCAAAAAATCGCATGAAGATTTGGATTGGGTGAATTATGATTGTCGTTTACCCTGATCTATTCTCTATTTCAATTTGGAGTGTTTATCTGAATTTCAGGTGTGAGTTGATGGTTGGCACATGCATACTTCCTGAGTTTCTCCTTCTATTTTTGGGTCTTGCAAATGTTTCGAAGATGGAAAATCCCAAGCATTTTGTTGATAGGAATTCCGACTTTCATGGTGAGCAATTATGTTTTTCAAAAAGATTCATGCTCCAAATTGTTGCCTCCAACCACGTCTAAAAACTGATAGGTGAATTCCAATCCTAGCGAATCTTACCGCTAAAAAGTGGTAGAATCTTTAAACCTCCACCACAACCACAACCACCAAAACCATGGCATCACCAGGTGAAAACGAGACCACTACAACCACTCCAGTTCCACCTTCGTATCGCGGTTGTAGTTGATCATCTTGGTTGCCGTGGTTGATACGTCAAGGTTGCCATTGTTTGTGGAGCATTCTTTTCCTCCCCAGAAAAGCAACAGCGTCACACCTGAACAAAAGAAAACCCCGAAGATAATAATCTGCCAAGCACCATTTTTCAGGCTCTCTGAAAGATTGTGGTGATTCAATTATATGCTCCAGTTGTAAATGTCGGATTCATAACCTATAATACTACAAACCCAAGTGAATCAGATCTAGCTTTCAACTCCGTTTGTTTCTGTCCGGTTCCTTGAGCAAAACGATTTGAGAGTTCGTCGAATGGCATTGACTTTAGGAGAAAAAATAAGTCATGAAGATCTCTAGCAAACCGGTGATTTGAACGGAGAATCGATGCGGGGATACATCCAAATGGAATGGTTTCAGAACAAAGTTTGTTGGAAACTGAGCACCACCTGGGCTGTAGATGACTCAACGAAATGAAAATAGTGGGATAAACTACCAGCCTGAGCTGTTTCTCCGCATGTCTGAACCAGCAACAGGAATATTCTCACTTTTTTGAGACATTGCCGAGCAGATATTTCTGAAATTTTGAGCCTAAAGATTCTAATTCATCCATGGTGGTAAATCTTGGAACGCCAAAGGAAGCATCCATAGGCAATCACATCAGGGATGTATGAAGCTCAATTATTCCTTTTCATATGAAAATTCTGTTTGGTAAACTTGGAATTGTAGTCATATGGCTGTTCTTTGAAATGAGCTAAATCTTAAATGTTTACATGTTTCGAATATCCCAAACATGCACCTGGGACCGTGCAGAAGGCCGCGATTCGATCCACATTGCCACAGATTGGGCTTCATTATTTTGCTTTTGGTGCACCTACCAACCTACTGTTGATGGAAGAAATCCTGCACCAGTTGATATGGAGAATGTCCGATGTTTCACAAGGTTTAATAGATAACAGGTGGTTAGCCGGTTTTTTTCCATCAACAATAGCTCTATGGAATATCCAAATATCTCTGATGTAAGCTATGTTTTTTTCTGTCGCGATCCAGCATCCTCCATCACTTTTGCACCAAAAGTAACAGAAACATCGAGTGATCTCCATCTTCTAGGCACTATGTTGGTGAGTTTTACTTGGATTCTGCGGGCCAAGCTGGGTTATACCGCCTTTGTTATTGCACCTTGGTCGAAATATTTCCCGAATTCGGAGGTTGGTGAAACATTATCGAATGCACTTGGGAGATGGTCATATGTCGACGGTTCGTTTGTTTCACAGAGTCCTGAAGTCCTGAAAGAAATTCATCCAAACTCTGGTGAATAGATTTTTCAAAATCAGAGGTGATGGGAACTGACAAATCATCCACACAAATCGATTGTTGTGTGGTGATTTTAGCCATTTTTCCCCCGGGTACCACGGTGTTGCTTCAACCACCCAAATTTCCGATAATAACTCAAATGGCATTGCCAAGTCAACTGGGTACTTGCAATTACAACTGTGGATCATCTCAGTTTGTGGTTGGCAACTCTGTTTTGTCACCTAATTACATAGGGATATGTTGTTGGGTACCCCCCCCCAGCCAGGATGCAATCGTCACCACCAGGATGACATGATATTCCTAGGCTCAGGGATCCTAAATTTAACCTTTATTTGCTATGGTTACTGGGTGAGGGCGTGATCCAATGGATATATGATATGGATTTGAACAACTGGAAAACATACTTGCCAAAGACTTCGCAAGAACAGTCCATCCAATGACAAGCAGGTCGCGGGTATAAGTCATTCGGGTATGATTTAAGAAACATTGATTTTGTTGAAGTCTAATCTTCGTATGTCAGGGACAACGGTGAGAACCCGCCCGATTCCCATACAATTTCCATACCACACTCCGAAAACGTAACCTTATATGGGAAGTGTATGGGAAGAAGTAAGGTCATCGACTTTCATCCACTTTAGGGGTCACAGCCTTCTATCCATAGCCACCACTCACCGTGCACTCATGAAAACTCACATGGAACCCTCCCCTTCCAGGAACCCGTATTCAGGTTCCATCTTAGTTTTCTGGTGTGTATTTCCAACAGAGCTTCATCATGGTGGACCTTCTTTAAAAACGATCTGTCTCAAACGACGAAAAGGGTGCTTGTTGCTGACAAATCAACATCTTTGCAAGCATTTCTTTTGGGTGCCGTTAAAAATCCTGCTGGTTGGTGGTTCAGAACAAGGCCCACGGGTACCGTCACCAACTTGGAAAAAAGGAACATGATCGACTCAAAAAGTGCGAAGTTTCTAAAACCTGGGAGGGTGCCATAAGTGTAAGAATTCTATCTACAGTGTATTATGAACTATGGTTTCAAGCTATAACAACCCAACGAGGTCACCCCCAATAGATGGTGGTTTTTCGTTGGAGTAAAATGACCTTAGACAACACTGGTGTTGAAAATCATAATGTGTATACTCAGATTCTTGATCATTGGTATTACCTGGAAATAATTTCTGATCATTTCACTGGTGTTGATCATTATTTAGATTATTTCAGATAACACTGGTGTTGATCATCCAATTACGTGCCTGCAAAATGAGGGCTCCTTGCCCCGGGTGTTTTATCTGGATGCTTCCGGTGAGGTAAAAGTTCTGCTTTGGGACCTTGTGATGATCCTGTAGCCTTTGCACAATTCGCTGGGATTTTGTTGCTTGGCGTTTTGACCAGTGGTGACGGGGTAGATGGTAAGAAACCTCCCTGATACTGATCAAAGGAAGTTTGGATGAGAAACTTCCGAGTTACGAACTTTTAAAAATGCTCAAAGTAATAGATTCGTAAAGTAATAGATTCGTAAAGTAATACATTCGTAAAGTCATAGATTCGTCAAATTAATACATTCGTAAAGTGATACATTCGTAAAGTGATAGATTCGTAAAGAAATACATTCGTAAAGTGATAGATTCGTAAAGTGATAGAGTCAAGTACTAGATTCGTCAAGTACTAGATTCGTAAGGTCATAGATTCGAAAAGTCATAGCTTCGTAAAGTCATACATTCGTAAAGTAATAGATTCGTAAAGTAACACTGTCGACATTCATTGATTTTGTGTGGCAGGTGTAGTATTTGGTGAGGTTGGAGGGTCATTTTGTGTGGCAGGCGCAGCACTTCGTGACATTTTGGGAGATAGCCGGGACGCGAAATGTTGTATTTTACAATACAAAATCGTCGCCAAGCTGGGACGAGTAAGGTCTTCGAAGCGGCGGGTGCGAGATGACGATTTTGTGTTCGGATTATGCTCGGATATCCTCGGATATCCTCGGATTATGGTCGAATCGTCTTTCTATTGGCGGAAGCACTTCAGGGATTTTCCGCGCAAATCGTGACCTTCAAGATTTCGTGGCAGAGTAGTCCTGGAGTAGTACGTTGTAGTACGGAGTAGCACGTTGGAGTAGTACTGGAGTAGTACGTTGTAGGTCTTTGTAGTACAGAGTAGGACCGGAGTAGTACCACAAATCACCTCACAACTAGCCACATCACTTGATGAAAGGAAGTCAAATCACAAACACATCACCCCAAATCACATGACATCACCGCCATGCAACGGCAAAAGCTTCGTTCAAACCCAAAAAANACTGATCTTCACATGACAGCACCGCCATGCAACGGCAAAAGCTTCGTTCAAACCCAAAAAAGATGTAAATGATGTTGTGGTTCGTAAATGGATGTGGCAAGCATTTTGTGTTGTGGTTCGTAAATGATGTTCCGTATTTGCTGAATTTGTGCTGTCTGAGCCTTTCGGCGGGTGTCTGTTGCGCGCGCTTGGCGTCCTGTCGTAGCGTTTCGGTTGGTGCTGCTGTGTCTTAATTTTGTTTGTCACTTTGTTATACTTTGTTGTCCGAATTTCGATGCTTTGCGCTTGGGACTGTGATTGGATGTATGGCATCCACCCACACTTGGGGGAACATGCCGGTGACTCAGGCCGTGAGCCTGGGCCCGTGCGTTTCCCTTGGGGCCAACCGCGGAGCACAATGGGACAATTGGGGAGGCCTCATAAGGAAGAAGTTGGTGGAGTATGCCGCTATGGGCTGCTCTACCAAGGCACTAATATTCGTGTTCTGTCCTGTTGTTGTGTTGTGGTACAGAGTAGTACTGGCGTAGTACTTTGTAGTACAGAGTAGTACTGGAGTAGTACGTAGTAGTACTGGCGTAGTACTTTGTTGCACAGAGCAGTACTGTCGTAGTTCTTAGTAGTACTGGCGTAGTACTTTGTAGTACTGGCGTAATACTTTGTAGTACAGAGTAGTACTAGAGCGGTACTTTGTAGTACAGAGTAGTACTGGCGTAGTACTTTGTAGTACTGGAGTAGTACTGGAGTAGTACTTTGTAGTACAGAGTAGTTTTGGCGTAGGATATTGTAGTACTGGCGTAATACTTTGTAGTACAGAGTAGTACTAGAGTAGTACTTTGTAGCACTGGCATAGTACTTTGTAGTACTGGAGTAGAACTGGAGTAGTACTTTGTAGTACTGGCGTAGTACGTTGTAGGTCTTTGTAGTACAGAGTAGTACCGGAGTAGTACCACAAATCACCTCACAACTAGCCACATCACTTGAAAGCAAGTCAAATCACAAACACATCACCCCAAAGCGCATGACATCACAGCCATGCAACGGCAAAAGCTTCGTTCAAACCCAAACAAAATTTGGACA
>DF239297.1:124065-234064 GCA_000507305.1 Breviolum minutum Mf 1.05b.01
AGTAGTACTTTGTAGTATGGAGTAGTACTGGAGTAGTACTTTGTAGTACAGAGTAGTTTTGGCGTAGGATATTGTAGTACTGGCGTAATACTTTGTAGTACAGAGTAGTACTAGAGTAGTACTTTGTAGCACTGGCATAGTACTTTGTAGTACTGGAGTAGAACTGGAGTAGTACTTTGTAGTACTGGCGTAGTACGTTGTAGGTCTTTGTAGTACAGAGTAGTACCGGAGTAGTACCACAAATCACCTCACAACTAGCCACATCACTTGAAAGCAAGTCAAATCACAAACACATCACCCCAAAGCGCATGACATCACAGCCATGCAACGGCAAAAGCTTCGTTCAAACCCAAACAAAAATTTGGACATCGCAATGGTCGGTCATCTTGCGCACATTCTATAGGCAAATTCTTTCTCTGCTATATGGTTCTTGTTTCTTTTGAAACTTCTGCCACCGGCTCGCCCGGGAACTACTTGTATAATCCCTTACAAAAAGGGCCGAAACTCAAAAGGAAAGGCTTGTCTTCCCAAAAATCCATTGTTCTGGGGCTATGTTGTTGGCTTTTTTTGCAGGGCAATAGTTTGATTGACCGACCTTTGTTAAGGGGGTGAGGCTGATTGAAAAGATGCTCTTAAATGCTTATCCTCAGAGGAATTATAGTAATTTGCCTAGATACATCATTGCCAAATTCTATTACATGCAGCGTTGCATTTGCAATGGTGCTATAACTTAGTGCCCAAAGTTTTACAGGGTGCTAAGAGAATGCAGGTAGTTGTTTTGTTTTCAAAGCATGTGGTCTGCACCAACATGGATCCTAGAAGGATCAATCTTGATCCTACAACTGCTTGTGCAGGAAAAATCAGACTTGCATCAACAGTATGTGATGAAATTCCCCTCCAAATGGTTCCAGCAATCCTGGGAATCCTGGCATGTGTATGTGGAGCTCCCTACATGGTAAGCACCTAACCATTCAACCTCAGTCAGTTCAATAAAGAAACATCATCCAAGGCGCCCCCCGAAAAAGAACAAAAACAATCCGAACGGAGTCAGCTGAGGAACATCTCAGGTAAAGTGGAGTATGTGTCTTGGCGCCGATGGCAATGTGTAAAAGTCGCATGGAAAAACATGTCAAAAATATCAGATAGTTGCAGGTATCCAAGATGGAGGTATCTACTATACGTACCCACTTACTGTTGATACTTCAGAATTCCGGCCAAAACACCAAAGATGCCCGCAAAGCCCTTTAAGTAGCAAAGGCAATTTATGCTCCCAAGCTCAGCTTTTGCAAGAGTTTGTCTATGAAAAGTAGCTGTCGTTTGGTTGGTGTTTGGTCACAATAAATAGGAAGGGTGTGATATGATAGTTTAAGCCTTTTCCATAGGATATAGGTGATAGATCTCCTTAAAGATATATCAATTACAGTGTTTGCTACCAAGTTGTATGAAACATTCTAGCTAGAATCTAGATGGGTATGTTTCTTTGAGAATCTGTGAGGAATGTTGAAGTGATCGTCAATTCATTTCTTCAACAAATATCATGACATCATGGGTTTCAACCTGACCCACTGGATCCTTGGAAGACCCTGAAAACTCTTTAGCTTCTCAACCATACCTTACTACAAAACACCATTTCGAAGAACCAAAACTGCCTGGTGTTTTTTGTGATAAGCAAACCAACACTGCTATGATCCGTTACTTGCACTTTTTGAATCCGCCGTTAAAAGGTCATGGGAGGTCCCCTTTTTAGAAGGATTTTATAAGGCCTTCCTAAGGCTTACTTCTTCAACCATAGGAAGAGGAAATTCGTTTCCACCCAGTGATTCACTCAGTAAGTTCAATGGTCATCGGTTACCATAGTGATGTCTATTCACAAATTCCCAAGATTGAAGGTGTTTTTTTCACGGAGTTTGGTACCCCAAGACTCGACGGACTTGAAGCAAGACATCAAGACTGAAAGTTGCGGCAAACACCCATTGATCCATTGAACCTTTTGGCTCATGTGTAACATGTTTCTTGTGTACAGTTCTATCCCCGATTCCTTTTCGGCAAGAGTTTTTGGGGGGTTGGCAAGTATATATTTCTTACATGTCAGGATTCTGGGAGCCACCATTTTTGGGTTCATTCTTGGTTTGAGAAGATGTCCAGGATAGAAATCGGACGCTTTTTTAGGGGGAAGAAATGAGCATTGAAAAGCGCCAAGTTCGAACAACAGGTGGTTAGAAGAATCCTCGCCAACTTTAAGTACATCCAGGTTTGTGAACAAAAAAGCTTCTCAAAAATCATAAATACCAGACACAAGAAGTACCCTCCAGTGAATTAACATATCCCCCTGATAAGGCATATTTGAAGATTATTTTCCCAACTTCCCCAGGTGGGATATGTTAATTTCCTGGAGGGTAGACTTTCATCGTTTTCACCATTTTTGACCTCCCTTTGTTTCACTGTCCAGGATACCTCTCGTGCGATTCATCAACTTTGCTTAGTTTCCACGCCCTGTCGTTTCAATATCACCGGAGTTGCTTGCTTGTTTTAAACAGAAGGAATACCAGGATCATCATCACAAAACTGCCAGAATTTACAAAAACCATCCAAAAATCTTGGGAATTTCAGGAATTGAGGGTATCAAAAAGAAAATACTGGACATGTGTTTGGCGTTGATGTGATGAGATGTATGGAGTGGGAAGCTCCTTGTAAGAAACCATGTGTTGATCATAATGAAATTTCAGGAACTTTCGGTTGGGTGGGATTTGTTTCTGTGTTTATTGGGATTATCTTCCGGTTCGGGCCCTTGCTCCATTGCTACGACATCCCAAACCTATGTTGGTTGTTCTGCTGGGGTGTTGTTGGGCTCGGGTGGGCTCACCTTAGGATTCCCATAATTCAACGATGTTCATCTTCTATAAGCCTCTGAAATAAGTGAGCGTCCACCCACATTCAATCTGATGACACAAAAAACAGGATTCTCACGTTGGAAGTGAAATGTTGATACAGTACCCAGGTGGTGTAGGATTTCTTCCATATATATATATATACACATATATAGTAGGCTGTCTCAATGAAAGTTAAGATCCATGCTTGCTGACTGGGTTACAGGTCCCTTGTAGATGGGGTTGATTATAATGTTTGTGTTGGGAGGTGATATATCACCCACTTCCCAACCCCCTAATCCTAAGTTTCATTCCACGCCATCTCAACGGCTCAAAAAACAGGTGGAGTCTTAAGGGGAGTCACACATATTCACTAGGGTGAATCTGACTGGGAACTGTTGATGGCAACCAGTTGAGGTTGTTAGTTTATCCCATTATTTACAGGGTTTTATACAGCCCAGGTGGTTGTTTGGGATTTCTGAACCATCAACAGTATCTATAGATGCTGGTTTCAGACATGTTTTTACGCCAAAGCTTGGGGCATTGATCCAATTTGATGATATCACGCGTCCAAATGGATTGAAACGATCGGGAATCAAGTTGGGTCACAAATTGAAAAACAGCTTCCCAACCAAAATACCTTGTTGTTGTTGGCTGTTATGTCTTTTCAACTTGGGTCAATGCACGAAACCACCTGGTAGGTATACCGGTATACCATTTTTACCATACCTTGGGATCTCCCAGCCATCAAAGACCCAGGTTTGGGCCATGCAACTCAGTTTTTCTGATGCCTTTCGAGCAGTACCTAGCAGCATGGACTGTGCAGATGCGACTCGGGTTCCAATTTGACCCAAGGAAACAGAGAATCCAGCCACACACACCAGGACCAAAAATCATAGGTGAGTTTCTACTTCCTAGATTGAATAAAGCAAGTTGGTAGGATGTGGGTAATGTGCTCTTGGTTTTTAGGCATCCAGCCCTTGGTTTTGGGGGTCATAGATGGTAATAGTGGCTATTTCCCAAATTTAGCTTACTGTGTCTATCATTTACACACACGGGAACCCAACTTCCTATCTTCCATTGTCTTCCAGGCTTTGCGATTTTTCTCTCCTTGGAATGGAAGTGGTTTTTGTTGCTGCATTTCAGTGTAGAATTTGTGCACGCCCTCAAAAGGAAGACTCAGGTACATGGATGTGCCTGAAAATTAGGGGCAGATTTTAGGGGGTGTCGCCTAATGCTGAGACACACACCTAAAAAATAGGAATTGCCAACAAGTCTCCATTGGCTTGGGGGAGATGACCCAATGTGAGGATGTCGCATAAACCATCAACTGGATATCCAATCGAACGGATCTTCCCGAAAGCAACATGACGCCATTTCAGCAAATTCACCAAGTCTATATCCAAAACATCCTTGCATGTTCGAACTCCGAATGGTAAATCTTTGGAGCTCAGTTGTAGAAGTTGCACAAATGTGGGATGATGCGATCCAGCGCAAACCAAGATGTTCAAACAATTAAATAAGGAATACATCGACTTGTACGTTGGATGTTACAGCCATTTCCCAGGTTACTTTTTAGCAGATTGGCAAGAAGGGATGAGATTTCAATTTGTTGGGTTGTTTCCTTGCGTGAAGGTACCTCCAAACAGCGATGACTCTGGGCAAATGTTTTCAGAACCTCACACCAAGAATGAAATAGGTACTCTTCTGTGATGCATATCTGTCCAGTAAATTCCGCGTAAGATGACACAGAGTCCCTGATTTATTGATAATCCAGGATTAACATTGGCCCAAATTAACTCCCCAAGAGGTTGGTTAAATAGCACTGACGTCCCAAATCTCCCTTTGATTTTGCACAGATAGATGAGATGTGGGATAAACTATAAACCACTTAACTAACCTCAACTTTTGGATGCTGGATTTCTGAAGCATTTCCAGGATCCAAGTGAGCCATCGCTTTTTTTCACTGAGGAATCAGATTCTTCCTCCTATCCCAAATTCACCTTGCTTCGACGGAACCTTGGCTTTTCACTCACCACCTGAAGGAAGGGTCCAAAAAACTGAGAGCTGTATCAGCTGCTAGTGGATAGAATGATACACTCTAAAGTAAGAATGGTATAGTTCATAGCATTGGATGAATGATAATCCTCTAAGTCAGTTGTTAGAAAAGTAAGGGTTCGTTTCTTCAGCTGCCAATTTCTAACCAAGAAAAATGTCAGCAGTTGTCAATGTTCAAGGAAATGTTCGATCAAAAAAACTCAAGAAATTCTCATGTGAAACCCAATAGCTCCAAATTTTGGAGTTTCAAACACCCTGCTCAACACTGCTCAAATGAGAAGATTTTTACATATTTTACATGTTGATTTATGGAAATGATCTGTTGTCAACACGGGAGTTATCAAAGAGCCTCCAACAAAAAGTAGCTTTTGAAAGCGATGATGTTTTGGGACATTTGGGACATTTATAGCGATCAAATCGGCGAGGTTTGCGAAAAAATGCAACCCCAAATCTACGGTTGATGGTTCAGAAATCCTGCACTAAAACAAGTTGAGATTGCAGGTATCAAATATCCATAAATATCCCAATCTTCTAGAGGGGTTTATTTGTAGTGTACTGGTTCGCCGGATTTCTTCCATCAACGATATGATCGATCTGGAGCTTCCCAAATCCTCGGTGAAGGTGAAGCGAATCGTTTAACATCACTAGCCTAGGAATCAACAACATATCATATCTGTCGTTTTTTTGCAGGGAAGAGCAAGTTAGATACGTCCCAGAGCAAAAAAAACATAGAACCCAAAAAAACATGGGAAAACATGCAAAAGGAGGTGCTGTTTTTTTTGGAAAGAATCCTTTTTCCAGTTTTCATGTTAGTTTTAGGATACTGTAGATTGCCTGGAAATATCGTCCATCCACTTTGGGGATTTTCGGAACCAGTCTCAAGGCTGAAGCTCCCTGACACATGGTGGAGCGAATTTACCCATCAGGCAGCATTTTCACGTGTGGCTGGTGTTTATTTTCATTTTTTTTCGAGGGTCTGGCTTCAGTCTTCATTTTCATGGGAGGTTAATGTTTTTTTCCACGGGAAACATTTGCATCTGTTCAAAGGAGCTCGGCAAAAAGAATTGATGAATAGAAAATATGACCTCGCATATGGAAGGTGGGGTGTTTTGCAAAAGGAAAATCTTTGAACAAAAAGGAAGTAGCTGAATTTATCTTGAGTTCACGTGTATGAATTATTGCTGGGTGGTGGTTTCAAATATTTTGTATTTTCAACCCTATTTGGGGAAGATTCCCATTTTGACTACTATTTTTCAGATGGGTTGAAACCACCAACTAGATTGCCAATAGATCATTCTTTCCAAGTTCGTGGAATGGGTTTTTGTTCGTAATTACCATGACATGAAGTTGATGCATTGGGGACGGCTATTTGTGGTGGAATTCACTAGAGTTGATCAATGTAATGGACATTGAGAAAAATGCTAATGGTTGAGACTCTAGATACCTCCCGATTTTTTGTTAAAGTCCTGTTGTTCATGTGTTTTTGTCAAAGACCACGCAGCGAATTTTTCTTGTTACCCACATGGTTGACTGGCAGAGGGTTATGATGTTTGTGGGTAAGTCATGGTAAGTCATGGGCTTGACCTCAGCTGCACATAGGTCCAGGGTTATGGGGTTACCCAACCATTTCCCGTATGAAGGCATGTAACCCTAAAGCTCTCTTTATGTGCAGCTAAGTTGACTGTTGGGCGGCATTGACTTCGTTGAACGAACTTTCAAGTAGAATGGTAGGATGACGGCAGCAATACAAAAATATATGATGTATTCATGGATATGTATTCTCTATATGTGCAACACCCTAGTTGAATATGCTATGTATCTGTCATTTCATTTTAATCACATTATATTAATTAGTTTTTGATAGATATCGTACTACATTATGCTATATCATTATTATACTTACATTGTATTGGCCTTCAATCCCACTCATATGATTCACTGTTATTTTTGTTTATTTTTTGCTTGATGTGAATAAAATTCAACTTGAAATTGGACTCGCACCCATCTCACCTCCCCTCAATTTGAGGCGGGAGCAGAAGATTTCTATCTCACTGGCGATTACAAACTATGTTACTGTCAGGGGGCTTGGTTGGTTGGTGGGTCTGAGTTCTTTCAGGAGGTGCAAGGAGCATACCCAAAGCATAGTTAGCGATATGTTTTACTTTCTGGCCTTTAATCAATGATTGGTTGGATGGTTTAGGTTGCTACTTTACTATTTGTTGGAAAGGATTTCCAACTAAATGCTAGTCTGATAATCTCTTTCCTCACCGTTTTGACAATACGTACCAATCATGAACCACCAACGAAGCAATGGTGCCAAACCCGCATTTCGATAACTTTTTGTTCAGGTCAAGCATCGTTGACACAAAGCGGGCAGTGTACTCCAGTACCTTGACAAACCAAAGGCGTCTTTGGATGGCCAGAGTTTGACCATTTGGTTGGAAAACGTTGTCCTTTCCACGCGAAAAAAACAAGTGCCGAAAAGAAAGATGGAACCTCAAAATCACCCGTTTTGACATACATCTTCCAAATGTGCTTCCATGTCAGTTGTCCAAGGTGTATGGGTTTTTTGAATTTTCAAAAGAAATGCAGTCCTAAAGGTGTCCTTCTTGAGACTCGTCATTCAGCTTCACCCAAAACACTAATACTTACAGGAAGTGAAGGGAAACTCTGTTTTTCCAACCAAGAGGAAGGACTGGTCGTTGGGTTTTGAGGTCACATATTTCTGGTCACTTTTTATATAGTTTTGAATGGAAGGGGTATACTTGATATCCTGAAACATATATCTATCCCCCAAGTTGTTTCACCCTTTGGAGACTGGAATCAAAAATCTCCAGGTTTACCAGGAAATTTTTGCCAGAATTTCCAGGTCGCAAGGGTGGATGTCGGTTATCCCTTGGAAAAAAACCCATGGTTTCCAGCAGGTGATTGGGATTGTTTTAAGGATACCTCATGCATAACCATCAAAAAGTGTCCAATCATTTACAATCAACTGTAACAAGCAAGCATTGAACATATATGAACAAAAATGTAGTAACCATCAGAGGATTGATCTTACTACCATCATTTACTTCAGATGCCTTTTGAACCAATCAACCCATCCAAATCTGATTTAAATCTGTCGCCCTGGGAACAATCATCGAGGAAGAACACACCCAAGAGATGGGAACGCTTTACATCATTGGTGGCAAGTCACACGGCTTAAGGTGGTGTGAGTCATTTCGTTAAAGGCTGTTTGTAAGAAGGAGTTCCCAATATACTTGCAATTTTGTTGAACAAGTTAAAAAAAAGATAATATGTTGTTTTGTTTTTTTTAGGGCCATGGATAAAGAACATTGAATTGATGGTGAATAAGAAGTAGGAATCGACCAGCACAATTCTGGAGATTTGCTGCACAGATTGACAGTATCCATCTTGAATGCTTCAACTTTTTCCATTTGTGGGGATGGGAATCTCGGAATCCCAATCCTAAATTTATGAACTTGTCATTTTCAAGGCTGAACTCAGCTGGTGAGATGAGGAGAACATACCTTTTTCAAAAGCCTTGCCAATGTAAGGCCAATGCGAGGCCTGAAGTCATTGCCTACTGTGAGCAGTCATGAAATTCATGAAACTCCTCAAATTTTGGGGATAAATCAAACGATGCAGCAAACCATGTGATCATGTTGAGTGATTTTTGCCCTACAAAAATTGGGGCCCCGCCCTAACAGTGTTACCGTTGAAGGTTTTGGGAGGATGTGCCAAAAAAACGAGCGAAAGTAGAAAGTGGTGCTTGAGCAGGGGAACTCTGCCAAAAAATTGGCTACTTATATTCTATAGTGTTGGGGAAGTATAACAACTTGTCTACCTCCTGCAGCCCTCAACTAGTTTTTTTTCAGAGATGTGATGAAACGTTGTGCCATATTTCCATGGATGTCATTTATCGGGAAACAAAAACACATCTACTACAACGTAATTCGTGAAGCTTTGGGTCTCATTTCCAGGCTTCATTTGTTGTAATTAAACAAATTGTTGGTTTCAGCTATGTTCAGACGGATGGCTCAACCACCTTTAAGACATCAGTCGACCACAGCAACTGGTGGTCCACTGATTTCGCGCCATTGGCACAACCATGCTTACACCCCTCAAAATTCATATGGAAACCCAAAAATGAAGCTTTGGAAGATGATTTTTCTCTTTTAAAGAACTGGTTATTTTCAGGTTCCATGCTTATTTTCCAGGGTGTAGGGGATATCTTTGACCACATAGCAACTGTCAATCCCATGATGTATCCGAGGACGCAAATGGAGTGGACCTGTCGACAGGGTTCCAGCTGTGAACTCATGGTCTGGGAAGCTCAAATTTCGGGGTGAAGATCTCCAGTTTTGACAGATCCCTAACGAAAAACATTCCTATACCACTCGGAGGGTCACGATTCTTCGTTGGTAACGTGAAGAGTTCATACTAAACACCTATTTCAGAATCAACAAGTTGACATCACAAGTTGACACCTCCAACACTTGGTTCCATCATACCATGCCTTCATCATCTACAACTGCCTGCTTTTCGGCATTCACTCAGGTCCATGGTTTCCGAGTTGAAATCGGTGATGCCGTACGTTTGGTCTATACCAGTGTCTCGACGGGGGCAAAACACGGCAGGTTGGTTGAGGTGCAGGCATTGCCATCGCAGGGCAGTGGGTGGTTACTTTCCCTGGTTGCACTGCCCGATGTCAATACCTGAAGTTACCCTTCTCACTACTAGATCTACTAGGGAATTGGATGCTGTTTCTTGATATTCAACGTGGAGAAATGGATGTTTGGGGATGGGTAATTTCCAACCCAGAAACCATCCATACCATGGTCTCAAAACCTGTGTTATTTTGGGGCTGGGATAACCATACTACAAGCAGCTAAGGCTAACAGCAACAACAACAACAACAACAACAACAACAACAACAACAACAACAACAACAACAACAGCAACAGCAACAGCAACAACAACAACAACAACAGCAACAGCAACAGCAACAACAGCAACAACAACAACAACAACAGCAACAACAACAACAACAACAACAACAACAACAACAGCAACAACAACAGCAACAACAACAACAGCAGGAACCATTTTGCATCAGAACACCACCACAATCACCAAAAGCCACGTTAAGGTTTCACCTGTGGAGACCTTGATGAGAGCGATGCCTTTCTTGGCACAGGTCACGCCCTTAGCCACAGACAATCCGTCCATATGACCAGCTGTAGTGTCAATTGGAACACGGTTTTATCAAAAAACGGTGAGTTGATACTAAGCTACTGCTACATTTTTTTACATGAAACCCTATGAACAACCCTATGTTTTACATACATATGTTTGAGGTATATATATATATATGTATACGCACAGATACATATCAGATATTGTTCCAAGCTCAGCAGGTGTTTGTGGCCTTAGCTGCTACATGGTATATTTCTTGCATCTTAAGTTTCAACACCTTCCACTTTTAAGAAGTGACCCGAACCTTGGGTTCATGAAAAAAAACCTGCATCTTCCAGATATGTAGTTTATGGAACCTCCAGGTCGCCCACCCACCGAAAACCCAACAAAGGCTGGCTGGTTTTTCATGTGGAAAATCAGTCACTTTCCTCCAAAAGTTTGCTTCATGCCCCCAGAAGTTCCAAAGTGTTTTTTTCCGTTTCAGGTGAAATTTGCCATTGTTACGGATTGGTGGGGATGTGTTGGTATTGGGGATCTTAGAGTTCAGTCTTGGATTTACTTTCCGCTTAAAACCTGGCGAGGTTTCGACTTTAACCCATCAGGGGCCAACCAGAGTGACAACCTCACCAACATGGAGGCAATGACCGAATGTTGTGATTGATGGGATGAGGTATTTAGAGGAATTGATTTTTGGATAAATAAACATACTTGGCTAACCATACATGTTTCACGTATGCAACTATATTTTTGAAGTGAATGGTTTATCCTAGCTACTTACTAAGTTTATTGATGTACAACAATAGCAGAATTTATATGGAGTTTTTTGTATGTTGCTCAAAGGTTTGGTTGATGGTCTGATTTTTGTCTCGAAAGCCCAGGGAGCTTTGAAGACTTTTTGGAGAGAATTTGTTCATGAAAGGTTTACAGTGGGGGCTCTCCCTGTTACAGGAAAGAGGGCTAGGTCACAAATATATTTGGGTCAGGTGAAAACGTGGTGTTTCAACCTTTTCTCCAATATTGATGTCCAAGTAAAGTTAAAACGTGATGTTCAAGAGTGCACGGTGGAATGATTTCCACATCAAAAACTGACGACTTGTAACTTGCCATGAGGCAATAAAACAACGATAAACATTCCTCAAAGGATACTTGTTTTGACAAAAAACAAGCACAAAAAGGTTCGTAGAAATTGACCAAACATTGACATCATTTAGGTGATGGTTTCAAAGATTCGTTATTTTTACCCTTACCTGGTGGTGAATGGTCCAATTTTGACTTGCGCATATGTTTGATTCATTGGTGGCAAAAAAACAGGGTTTGCTATTTGTCCCCTTATTAGGGGGTGTGAATACATCTTGAATTTAAGAGGATGATGATTCACCTGTTATTTGTGATGTTGAAGGGGGACATATGGCAAACCCTGACAAACCATCACTGGTTGATGGCTCATGGCACTTAGTAACTACCACTTGCGTGTTGGGTTATAACCCTATCTAGGACCGAGCTTTTTTCAACCAACTTACAGGGGGGGGGGGGAGGGTAATTCTAGTTATAACCCAACTTACTATAGTTAGCAACTACCAGGTTCGCCACCAGGTATATAAATATTGAAATCTCATGATTGCGTATTTGGATCGACAAGGACTTGCTCCAACTTTCCTCAGGCTTTGCTTCATTTCGATTTGGGTCGTGCTCGTGGCTCCGGCCGTTGGAAGGTGTGTTTATGTTTGGGAATCCCAAGAAAAGTGGCATGATTTGGTTGGTTGGGGGTAGGGTAGTAACCAAACGATAGGAAATTCATATATAGATTCTTCCATATTCCTGTTACCATTGAATTTACCCATGTTGAGAGGGATCAAGCAATGTAAATGTATGGTAATTTTCTGGGAATTTTCTCGGCCTTTTAATAGTGAGTGCATTGGTTGGGTTGGTAATCTAATGATCTGAGCTTACCAAGTAGGGACAAATCTATATAATTCTCAAATTCTCATTGCTGCAAAACAAAATGCACCGCAAATCCCAATGCAAAAAGCGAAACTGTGAGCCTGAAACTGGTGATGAATTTTGGACCACAGAAGTCAAGGACCTAGAGATCCATCCACGTGCTCCAAAAGTTATTGTTGGTTTTGGAGGACGTAATCTTTGCTCCACTATTTTGGTATGCAAAGATTTAGTTGGGTTTCTATCCTATTGCCTTTCTTGGGTGTAGGCATCCACTAGACCCAGCTGCTTCACCTGTCGAAGTCTACCTACTGGGATGTCCAATGGTGACCGTAAGTGGCTTACAACCACCATCTGTTTGGGGGTTATCCTCAAAGACGTACTAGTATTCCAAATGACCATGGAGGATAGCTCTAAATCGAGATAAACTGATGTCTGACTTCAAAGAAACTCTGGGTTTTACCAGGGTTTGCTGTTTGCCCTGCTTCCCTCTTTTTTGGGGGCTTTAGACATCACCCCTATGGGGCTTAAAGTGAGTGTAATTAACCTCTTTTAGCGATGCTTAAGGGGGACATATAGCAAACCTTGTTTACCAACGCTCGTCTATTTTGGTGAAGGCCAACCCATGATCCGAACATCCCCCTTCGTTGTAAGCGGGTTCCACTCGATGGTGGGTTTGGGAAAGGTTTTTCAATCTTCAACCCCCAAAACTTCTTTGGAAGATGAATCCAATCCGACAATACCACGTTTCCCACTATACTAAATGAAAAAAAAACTTGTAGGGGGACAACAAAAATATTTCCCAGAAACTTGACGTCTTGTCTGTCTACCTGTATACAAAGTGGTGCAGGTTTCCAGAAGTTTTCACACCACCGGTCCCCCGTTGAGTGTTTTATCGAAAAGCCAAAACACCGAGGTGTCGAAGCGACATCGCGTAGCGGCAATGGTTGTTCCAAATCCTCTGACTTTGGCCAGCAGGTTGGGGTTGGGTTGGGTTGGTTAGTTCTATAGGTACCTAAATAACCAAAAAAGTCAGGTGGATTGGGCCTGCTTTTTTTTGTTCGAAAAAAGCATGGTGGTGGAATGGAAACTGTTGGAATTCAAGAGGTTTTTTACCAAGTTGTACCAACAAAGATTGCTTGGTATCATTTTGAGAATTTTTGCCTGGTGGGCCTTGCAATTTCCTCATGAAAATTGCCAAAGCCAAGACGCACGTCTGAACTGTTGCCCAAACATATAGGTACATTTGTACTACCTAAATGTTGTTGAGAAAAATGAAAGTTTATGGGTATCCATAATGTTTCATATGTTTTTTTTCTCACAGGTGTAAGTTTGCATGCGAAATTTGTTTCATGAACAAAATACAGTTTTTGGTTGGATGGCAATCCCAAAGGCTGTCGCTTCAAAAAGGGCCCCTGTGCAAAAAACATGTGATGGGTGGAGCTGCTACCCGGCGGGACCCAGGTAGTAAATCACATAAGTCACCTGCGTAAAAGGACTCTTTTGATAGAAAGCATTCTCCTTTTTTTCCGCATGTTGTTGAGGTTTGCGGCAAAGATAATATTGAACTGCTGAAAAGACTGGTGATCCAAGACGTTATATAGTTAATAGTTATATAGTTTTATAAGTTATATACCCATTTGAACTGCTGAAATGATGTTTGACAGAAATGTGAAACTGCTTTTTTTCAGGGCTCATTTTTTTTTGACAAGCCCCCACAAGCACCTTGCAAATTGTTTAAAAAAATCCAAGCCTTTAAAGGAGTCAAATACCTCCATGTCACCCTGCTTGACGTGGGTTGTCAAGGTGGGTGAGCTCTTGATCGAAGGCTTGTTACGGTCGGTGACTCCGTCTAGCCCTCGGCCAGGGAGATCAGGGTAGATCATCCAGAGACAGTTTTCCAGGGTTATAATATACTAGCGTATATATAAACATTAAACATGTATATTTGAATATTCTGAGAAATCATTGCAGTAGAGCGCGTCTTTTGATGTTGATTTCATTTTTTTTATGAGGGGATGATCACACTTGAAGGCAACGCTTTGGAGCTTAACATATCTGTAATCCCTCAACGACTGAAGGTGAAGGCAGATAGCTGGAAAAACAAGCACTGCCGTGGTGTAACGGTGTAACAGTTGAAACTCCAGAAAGAGTTGCATAAACTATGAGATTACTATGGTGAAGTAAGTGAAGTCACACAAAAAAAGTCACAAAAAAACGCCTTAGCCACAAGGTTTTTGTTGTCACAAATCATCACCGTATTCACGACATGGCGCTTTGGCGCTTCATGGAGCCATGAATCATGGGCCTTGCTTGGCAACTGCTTTTTCGCTCAGGTCTCGGCAACCTTCCACTGTGGCCATGGCCACCGTTTTGGTGTCTTGGATGGAGATGTTGAGCTCCGTGTGGGTTGAGGATGAACTGATTTTGATGACACTGTTTTTTTGAATATAAATTGCCATACAGTTTTCAGATTGAGCTGAAGTTGTCCGCATGATGAGTTGAAGTCATGAATTGCGACATGAATCATTTGGAGGTTTTTAGGAATGTCATGCTGAAGGTTCCCAACGGTTTCGAAGCATGATGAATTTAACCCTTGGTTCAGGGCATGCTAAGTCACGTTGCTGCGTGAAAACAAGATCAGCACAGCTGATTTTGAGAATACATTGCTTCCTGCTCCTGAGATTAGATACCAAGTGACAACATGTTTTGACTTTATAATGGTTTGGGATGACAGAATTAAAAATCCTCAGAGACATATCATTTCTTCAGGAATTTGGTGAAATGTGTGAAACATGCACTTCACTCTCATCATCGATTACTATCGATGAGTATGATCCTCTAGCTGTTTTTAGATTCGGATTCGGCGGTGATGCGTGGCATCCTGATTCTCACGAGCTGGATCCTGCAAATTGAATGTTTTTCATTGTTTTTTTGAATCATCACTTTTTTTTTCAAAAACAAAAAGCAGTTCCAAAAAAAACAGCACGGAAATTTGGGTGCCTTGAATCTTGAATGCCTCTTTGCAATTTGAGGTGGATGTGATTGAACCAGGTCATCCTATGGGTGTTCGGGGCCCTTGGGGTCGGATTCGGTGGATGCTGTTTGCGATCCAGCCGCAGTGTATGGGCTTCAAATGGTTGATTAAAAAAACCTCTTCAGTGCTATTTTTCAGATGAAGGTTCATCGTAAATCATGAAAAAGACTTGAGTTTTTTTTTGCAACTTCGTATGGTTGACTATGTTGAACTCTTCCTGAAAAAAAAGCGACTGCTGAAGCATCAAAGGCAGCCAGCCAAGTGGTCAAACAAACAACAATTCTGTTGAATGACAAGAACTTGGTATATAAAATCCAATGGTTCAAGCTGATGATGGATACCAAAATTTAGCTACTCTCCAAAAAAATGCTAATAGCGAGAACCTCTTAAGAATAATGCTTGGAAGACCACTTTCTAAAATGGTCCCTTTTTAATGGACATGTTAATCCGGAGTTGTAAACCTGGTTGAGTTGCGCTTCGAATATTATATATGTATATATATATTTTTTTACATCATAACAACTGATACAGAAAAAGCATCAAAGGACCCACACAAATGCCTTGAAAATGGGAAGGCTTCATATACATATGGTGGGTTCACCATCTAAGGGATAAAGATCCACCATGGAGGTGGTTGGCTTCAGGTCATCGCGTATTGGTTCCGACTGTATAGCTTGGTTGAAACATTAGGAACTCTTAGGAGCCATACACGTAAGGAGCGTAAGGAGGACATGCAAAACCTTCACCGTTTTGACGTGCAAAGCTTCCTAAGGTGGCTTGTGCGGCATCCAATCAATCTCTAGATCAGGCGCAACATTTTTTTTTTAAGTTACGGAGCAACAACAAAAACTCAGCTCCACCTTAAGGACCTTGTAAATCAGAAGACATACATCAGTTTTAATATGAGCTGTTCACCTTCTGATCCTTTCCATTTCTCACCTGTTTTTTGTTCCCATTTTCTTTTAGAATAAGGGGGCACCATCATGGTGGTTGGCAACCACTTTCTGAAATGAAATCATGAAACTAATTGAAAAACACCGAGGTCTTGCGGCGTTTCGCATCAGACATCCCTTACTAATTACTAAGATGTTACCAGGTCAACTTGGAGAAGATTACATGGCAAAATGTCAATTTTCCCAGTTGAGTGATATTTTTAAAAGCGATGATTGAAATTTATGAAGTGATGATGTCAGAATTGTAATTGTAATTGTTGTTGTTGTTGTTTTCAAAGCACATTTGGGAGAAATGTACCCTTTATTAACTAGGAACTAGTAGATCTAGTTTTTTGTGTGTTTTCAAGATCTTTTCTTTGCTAATTAAAACTTGATGATTCCAAGGCTTCATAGAGGCCAAGTGAGAATGCATCAATGAATGTTTTTTGATGGCTTTTTGTTCAGGAGTCACGGGGACTGATTTTGAATTTGCGTGTTTTGGTGGGTTTTGGGGTGGCATCCTTGATGATTCACGATCAGCGATGGATGGATGTACCAAAAAGTTTGTGAGTTTCAAGTGACTGAATGTCAATAACACTGACGATATGGTTGATTATTTTCACTCTAAGATGGAAATCATGTATGTATGTTGATATAGATACATATTTCATCCCACCAAATATCGACTCTCCCGAAAACTGAATAGAGAAATGCCCATTGAAAATTTGTTGGTTGGAAGACTATGGACTGTTTTGAAACAGTTCCTTTTCAGGTGACATGTTCTTTTGGGGGGAAGGGTGGTAAATTTTGGTGAGGTCCGTTGGGTTGAAGACTTCCTTCGTGGGTCGATGTGCGTCACGAGGCACCAAGTAGCCAAGCCTTGTTGACCTGTCAACAGAGTATGCCTGGCTGTATCTTGGCCCTTTGAAAATGCGATTCTTAAGGGTACGCCCATGCCAATGGCACGCTCCCCTTCAAGGAAAAAGGCCTTATTTCTTAGTAAGGGATTTTATGAAAATCACCATTGGGGCCCCTTAATTAGGCCGTATTAGGGCTGTATTTCAATGGGGTGGTGGCATTGATGGGGTGTACCCTTAGATTCTCATGGTGGCCAGGAGCCGGTGTTGGCGGATTTTGCCAGGATGTTCCGCAAAAAAAAACAAAAAAAGACGAGCAGCAAAAAATCCTTCCCAATGTGGGAATCAATTCTGGAAGGGGTGATGAATTAAGAGGAATCCACTTGGGGTAGGCAATGTGGAAAAAGATTACGACACATATGCTTTCTATACATCGGCTTTTTAAAGCCTCCTGAACTCGTGAAGGAAAAACGACAGCATTGAAAAGTAAAGAAAATCCTGACAGTGGTCAGTTAATCATTATCTTTTGTACTTCCCTGCTTCAGCAAATGTTCAAACTCCTCAACTTAACTTAAATAGTGTCCATTAAAAATTGCAATTCCCTGCAGCCATTCAAGTCTATCATTGCAACCAGTCAATCATATCATTAAGTTTCAACATATCTGAAGTTGCAACACAAATTAGACGTTTCGCTCTCAGGTTTGGGTCTCACGCGACTTCCTTGGCGCGCGGAGCAGGTGTGGCACTACAAGTGGCCCGTACGCCATCCGAAGATGGCGAAGAAAACACAGATCAGACACATGACATGGTTTTATATATGAATTCAGACATATATTTGAAGGGGAAAAAAGTAACCAACATGTCAATCTTACAGCACACTTTGGTGATTTAGGATCTTTTTTGTTACAACCTCAACGTAGTTAGGGATTAAGAGATGTTAAAAGCCAACGTACTAAGTATTTACTAATTATCATGAGCCACCAAGTAGTGAATGTTTGGGTGACCGCCTTAGCATGACATTGTTGACATAGGAAACCATCCATTTGAACCACCTTCAGTTGACACATGTCATGTGGACGCACACAAATGCTCCCTTCCAGGGCTACAACATCATACATGTGCCATTGACCATCCCAGAGGGTCGGGGTCCTTGCAGGGTGAAACACTGGAGGTGCACGTCATATTTGGACACTTCTTTACTTGGATGCCCATGTTCAACCACAATCATGAGGGATGATCATCCAAGTACGATAATGTACACCTCCTGTTTTCAAATCTACGACAACCAGGTTCCAACCACGTCTTTCGTTATCCAAGTGACTTAGATGTCGATACAGTCAGATGATGAACATTGGCATTTTATGCGACCAAAATGTCAACAAAAAATGTGTCCTAATACAGCTTTGGATGGGAGGATGGGTTCAAAAGGATTTCAAAAATCAGGTTTTTGTGGCATTCCTCCTCAAGCAAATTCATGGAAAAAAATACCCTCAAAACACGCGAGAAAGGCCTCAATTCAGGTTCTGTAAAATGGATTGACATGGATTGATCAGAAATATGAAAATGCAAGCCAACGATACTACGTGCAATGTAAGATCCAAGATCAGATGTAAGATCAGAATCAACAATCTCCTTCCAACAGAAATCAATGAAAATCATCACTACATGAGGCGGAAGGCCTGTAAATCTTCACTCTTGGCTGTTTCCAGGAAGGATTTTTGTTCTTCCAAACCCGAAGGATTGTGAATCTTGCTTTTCGAAATACGAGGCACCTTTTCAGTTCCTGTTGGATTCTTGGTTGCCCTTCCAACTTCCTAGGGATTTACGTGGCAACGAGGGTTCACGGCTTAGGATTCCTGAAATCAACCGACTCATGCTGCTACTTTTGCAACCTGGAAATACAAGCATCCTAAAATGCTGGTATATTTAGAAGTGGGTTATATGTTAGGTATAAGCTATTGAACAGAATGCTAACCATTGATCCTAACTTCCTGTTGCAAATCCCAAATAGAGGAGTTGGGACTCTAAAATCTTGCACCAATTCATATTGTGGGCATGTGTCATTTGCTTTGTTATCCCGTTTTACATACCAAAGGAGTGTCTAAGAAAAGGGAAGAAAAGCCCACACCTCTCCTCAGTGGTTGATCCATGTTCATCATTTTCCCCTGGAAAAACGCTCAAAAAACTAAGATAGAAGCTGAAGTCATGACAAGTTCCAAATCAGGGAATTCTCCTCTTCCTGGGAGTTTCCCCTCATTTATCACTCGTGATGTTCACGATTTGGCAGGTCTAGAAGTGGAAGAAGCACATGTATGGTGCACTGGTGTCAGGGAATACCCAGAAGGGTGGCGAAAGAAAGAAAGGCCTTGTTGTTGGGCACGCCCAAAAAAGGATGGTACCCAATTAGTTTGCCCCTTTGACATAGAGGAAAAAAACAAAGAGTGAAACTTTGCCTCGGTTCTTGTTGAAACAAAGTGACCTGAATGGTAAGATGTTTAAACAGACAAGAAAATGCCAGAAAAAGACGTGTTTGAAACAGAATGAAAACTCGGCATGAAAGTTGGTTGTTGACAATGTTCAGGTAAAGTATGTCAAAATGAAGGGCCGGAAACCAACCTGATTCTGAGGCCTCCAGATACCCATATCATGTTGAGAAAATTTGAGGGAGACACCAAAAGAGTGTGGGTAGACTCTATCATTCTCAGTCTCAGTTACTTTATTTTACTTTACTTCCCTTTGAAACGCAGAATTGAACATTTTCTTTGCAGGAAAGGGACTCATTGTCTTCGCATTGATTTGACATTGGGAATCGATATGACAATGAATAGGTATGATCATCAATTGGAAGTGTATATTTCGAATAGATCTACCATATGACCAAGATATACTAGGATATGCCAAGTATATGGAAGTTATCTATGAATTGTTCTTTTATGCATCTTCTCAGCAAAGTGCCCCTTAGTATCCTGTCCATTTGATTATATATAGAATACGTATAGTGCAAATAACCTTGTATATATACATACCTTATATTCAGTTTGTTCTATAGAACCAATCTTTGTAGTATAAGCATATTAGAAGCCTCCATTCACATTTACATTTTTGTATATACAATTTTACTTATGTATACATACATGTGTTTGTGTCGTTTCCCCAGATTTTGTTGGACATGTCACCTGGACCTAGGATTTGAATTTGTGCCCCACTGGGCGTTGTGTGATGCCACCCACTGCAGCTGGGTTGGGAGAGCCCAAGACAATGCAGCCACAGTCGAGGATTCCAAATGGAGGAGGTTTGTATGATTCACAACTAAAATACGAAAAACGAGGATTCCCCCGAACAAGGGATGGCCAGTGTGGTACATGTATGGGGAGTTTGTATATTCCAAGGAGGATTCCCCCGAAAACTAACATCACCCTTGAAAAAGAGTGGATACCTCGAAATTTGCCAAGAGCCTGTCACAGTGAATAAAGATTCGACACTCATTTTCAGAGCCAGAGCCCTTTACTAATCTTCATGATCCACTTGTTTTTCCAGTGTTTTTTCCCGCCATAGCATCTACTCTGAGAGAAAACCTCCAGGTTGACGTTGGGTCTGAGTCTGGGACCCGATCCATGGACAGAATATCATTCAGGTATCTTGGAGTCGCAGATGTTTGTTGATTGTTATGTCTCAAACGGGGTGTCACCCGCATTTTTTTGGAAAGTCAGTTGGCTGGAACCTTGGATTTGGATGCTATTGGATGCTGATGTTTTTCAGGAAGTTACTAGGTTTGATTGCTATTTAATTTGATATGTGCAGATTCCCAGTTAGGAAAACTAGTTTGCTTGTTGTTCTTGCATTGGTGGATGGTTTTGTCTTTGTGATTGTTTGTTTACTTTGTGCCATGGATTTTCCTTCTGATTTGAGTGGTAAAAAATAAACAAGTTGATTGATCATATAAATCATGCATACTATTGTTGGGCAAGTTATATATATATATATAAATTTTTCTGGGGTCGCAAAGCATTCAAACTGCCTTTGTTTTACATTGTTTTGTATTTGATTTAATCTTGGGATGCGGAAAAAAATACATCCAATAACAATCACCACCAGGATTATTATATTTTTGTAGAAGGCTCCCTATTAACCTTTGCCTGTTACTGGAGGGGCCTGATCTTTCCTCCAATTTCTGGTGGTACCAAGGTATTGGTGAAGCTTTGAATTTAAAGGCCTGGTATTTGCGACAGTTTTTCCGAATGCTGGTTGTGGTCTTGTGGTTGGTGGGGCTGGAGTGGATGCTTGGAAAATCTGATGGTTGTTTTTGTTTTGGGGGGTGCATAGCTTGGTATCCTCCATCCCTCCGCACTACGTATACATCATAGAAACATGTGTATATATATATATACTAATACTAGTAATAATGATATGTATGTAATAATTACATTTATATATATATACATGTATATGTGAGTGGGTGAAAAACAGGGTTATGAAGCACACGCATCTTACTAAGTGACTAGAAATTATGCAAGAGTGCGAGTTATGGTTGTTGAGAGACTGGAAACATCTACAACTTTGGAAGGGGCTGAGTCTTTGGGGGAAGGAAGACACATGTTGTTTTAGATATCAATTAGTTGGTAGGAGCACCTGGAAGGTTTCCAATCTTTGTTATTCAGACCCACCTAAGATGGCTTCGGACGTTCAAGCGCACCAGAAACCCAGTTACACCGCTTGCCGTTGTTTGTTTCAAGGTGTGTTTTGCTAACGAGTGATACGTTTGATGGACAAAATCATTGCAGCAGTTGATATAGGTCTTAAATCCTAAAGTATCAAACTGTTTCGGAACCAATCTATTTGGTGAGCTTCTAATTTTGGGTTCGACAAATGCCTTTGTGAATGTTGCTTTTTCTCCCACTACAAAAAAAGATCAACTGTTCATGTTTTTTATATCCCATAGGATCCATGGGACGATTGTATCCTACAAGGATTTCGTTGGATTTTTATGATGGATCCTAAAGTCGAGATTCTGAAATTCGTTGAAAAGTCCCAATGGGTTTCCTTATGGAACTATCAATGTAGATACTCTTTTTTGGGGAAGAAAAGGGGACGTTAAAAAATCGTGGATGTCAAAAATGAAGTGTACGTTCCAAATATGTTATCTTGGAAGTACAATGGATGTATATACGTATTTTTTGAATCAGGAATTGTCTTATCACTTCACCAGAATCCGAATTGATATGACCCTTGCGCATCTGCACGAAGGTGAACGGCAATCCTTTGAATACCGAGGTGCACTGATTTGGATATGATGGATTTCCTCATCCATTCCTGATATGAACATATTGGAGAAAAGTCCTTCGCAACAAAAATCCGGACAATTTCAAAGTTGGTGAAATATGATCCAAAAAAAAAACATTGATGTTTCAAAAGATCTTTCCGGGTATGGTACCCCCCATTCAGATGAAGGCGCGTTGAGCATGCTAATTTGGCTAGACTTCGGGGAAGTACCCAAGATGTACTCGAATTCACTTAGGAAATTGATTGCAAGCATAGCTCGGAACTAGCAGGTGAAACATATCCTCCAGTGTTTCAATCAATACTATGATGTTCTTCATCTGGTACTGTTCAAACAGTCGGATTACTGTAATTCTATTTGGTACTTACTCACCATGGAATGTCACTGGCATGATGTTTGGCCCCTCAAGCTGGAAGGGAGACATTATCGCGAGAAGTGCAAGAAGTGCTAAGCGCACCTACCTACCACCCTTCCTGGTACAACTCACAGAAAATGCTTCGGATTTGAATTCTCTTTCAATGAGAAGTGGAAAGCCAAATCTACAAATCACTGAGACTGGCAACCTTTTTCCTCCCCCATAGCAAGGTTATCCACCCACCTTTTTTGAGGAGAGGGATGGACATGTTGAGGAAATCGATCTTGGATCCATTTGGCCCCAACCATGTGGATCGACATAACCTCTGAAACAATTGAAAACGAAGCTGCCTTTTCACGACTCGTAGCCGTAAAAAACTTCTTCATGGAAGATGTTTTTTGTGAAAATGAGAATCACCATGAATCACCTATAGATGTTTATATGTTTTTGTTTGGGAAGATCACTACTACCCAACAAATTGGAAGATCACTGACTCCCCAAACAAAAGATGATCTAAGATGTCATATGTTCTCCAGTCCCAACGGCCTCGTGATAGCAATTTTCCCGGAAAAATGGCGCAACCTTTTGAGTTTGATGATGAAAACCCAGGTTTTCCAATGGTTTTCCTTTTATGGAATCGTTCCCTGGAGGGTATATTTTGATATGTTGTATTTGATGTTTTGACCACGACTTGAAGCTAGACTGCAATAACAGGATGGTTGGCTGAAGATTGTATGGCCTTCGGATGGATGTCCAGAGGTTTTCTGTGGGTCCAGGGAGGATCAGTGGGGACAAGGTGAGAAGTGAACAGATCCTCAACACCCATGGGTTTATTTCCAGCTAGTCATGTTGTGGTATCTGATTGTAATCTTAGCACTCCGTTGACAAGGATTTCTCCTAACATGAACTATTCCAATCCCTAAAGTAGACTATGATAGCGCCTCAGAAAGTCCGACCTAAGTTTTGGTGATTTTTTGGGCCCAACAAGGACCAATTGAGTTTATCTTTGTGAAACAACAAGCTAAAATGTTTCTGTGTTTGTTTATTGGAGAGTCATTGTCATTGGGAACTGCATCATTCATTTTTTGTGTGTTTTTTCTTTTTTTTGGAAACGTCCAGAGTTCGGACAGAATTTCACCCCAACCACCCCCGGTTCAAGTAGAGAATCACATTCTACTTGGTGAGGCACTCATAGCCCTGCAGATAATCCCTGGATACCTTGCTTGAAATAAGTTTCCTAGAGGTTCAAAACAAACCCAACTTACGAACTACAATAGTTAACTACATCACTACCATGGTCACCAAGCACCCTTTGTGAATGGAGATTGTTTTTGTTCTGAAAACCCTTCGGGCATGCAGGTGGATCAGTCGTGGGACATCATTTCGCCCTTCGACTTAGGGTAGCTTGGCTAGTGTATGGCTGGGTTGGGATGGTAAGGTTGGGAGGAACGGACCGAAAAAACCCGCCAGGTTGGTGGTATCCATGCCATTAGGGATTTATTCATTGAGATTGTTGAAATCTATCACCATCCAGTCCAGCAGAAGCACCTGGGAAAATATGTGAGGTGTTTTACATAAATGTGTGATTTTTTCTTGGTCAACTGGGAAAATCCAAACCAACCACCACCCACTCAAACCTTTGTTTTGAACCCGAGCCATCCAAAATCCGGCAGCACAAGCTGTTGGCATCGCCGGGCTTCAACAAGACATCACAAGGTGCCCATGCATCCCACCCAAAACAAAACAAAGATCCAAGCTCCTTAGCTACCTAAAATATCCTAAAATGAAGTTCTATTTTTGGACCTCATCTTTTTGTTCCTTTGTTTTTGGCTGCAAAAAAACCCTGAATCCATCTTTTTGGTCCTCATATCCGTGTAGTTTTTTGCTGCAAGGTCTTGGGTGAAAAGCTGGGGTTGGTTGATTACGTGGGTGGTATACCGCACTGGAGATTTTGGAGATTTTGAGGGGTACCCTTTGGAGAAAGTTAAAGGTGATTCAATGAATCCATGAGATTTCAAACCACCAAAAAAACACCAAATCGCATCAATCGAGTTTCCCTCGCTGACAAAAAAAAGGGAAACACGAAAAGGAAGGTTGATGAAAGATGATTTCTCCTTCTTCAAAAAAGGCAAGATTTTCAGATTCCATGTGACATTTGTCGTGGCATGCCCGTTTTTTGCCCTAAGGATTTTTGGTTGATAAAAAACCTTGACCAAACCAGCCCTATAGGTTTTGCTATCCTTCGATCTGCCTGAAGGCGCCCCATTGGTGCCTTTCCACAACGCTGGTTGAACTATTCGATGGCCAAAGTGCCCATGGCTGGAAGGTGCCATTGATGGCGGAGTCGGGAGAAGTTTTCGCTTGGCTGACACGATCTGAAAGCCTATCATCAAACCAAGCTACTATATAGTAAATGATGGTGAGGAGGGGGGGGTTGAAAAAAAAAAAGCGCTAAAATTGATAAAGATTATTTACAACATATGTTTGAAAAAGACTCCAGAAGATAAGTTCGGAAAAACAAAAAAACTCATGGAATTTGGGGTTTCTGCTAATGAAATAGGAAGTTCAGCTAGATGAGCCCCCGAAATTTTCCTTGAGACTTTGCGGGGACCCACCTTTGGAGCTTCGAGGATTGGAGATGTATAATCATCTAGGTGGTTGTTTCAAATATTTTTATGTTCAACCCTACCTGGGGGAAGATTTCCATTTTGACTAATATTTTTCAGATGAGTTGAAACCACCAACTAGTCATCCTGGAAATATTTGTCTATATTTTTGTATAAAAAACAAGTGTTTCAACTGGTTATTAGATATACAGACGTATTTTCTTTCCTACGGTTGCAATAGTTTCAGTTGTATCCAAATTGTGAGGATCTTTTTTGGGCATTCCATTGGATGGTTCTAAATCTATACCTTTCTACCTGTCTATATGAGAAGATGTGTTTTATTTTCCGAAACCGGGTGGTTTGGGCCTCACATCCCGTGGAGGTTTTGGCTTTGCTGGTCCCTTGGCATGTTTTTTGTTGGTTGCCCATGTTGGGAGAGGGAAGTGGGTGAGGGGTGAAATTTTCTTGCAAGGCAATCACTAAACGCTTTAGCACAAAGACCCCAACAATGGTCACATTTGACTTTCTTTTCAATTGGGTTGAAACCCACCACCGAGATGACATTTTTTGAGCAAAGGTTTGTTTTGACGTAGGATGCTCCCCCGACCTCAGCAACGGTCGCCAAAAGGGGATCCCGACCTTGACCTTTACAGCTGTTACTGGGAGAGCAGCAAAATAAAACATCATATGACCACATGTTCGATTGATATAGTTGGTAGTTTATGGATGTTGAACCTTAGCATCAGCGGTGTCGGACCAATTACATAGGCAAACTTTGCCTCAAGTCTGGCTGCCAGCATGGAAGTTCCTGTAAAAAACTGCTCCCTTGTTTGGTGGGCAAAAGTTCTTCCAAAAAAACATGACCAATACAAAATAGCTCGCCAAACTTGGGTGCAACAACAAAAAGCAAACAAATTATATCAAATCTGGTTTCAAAAGGTTTAAGAGCAATTTTTCCGGACTGATAGATTCAATCCCACATTAGTTTTTGTCAAGAGTCTACAAACATTAGCTTGTGAATTAGTGTACACCCCAACATGAAAAAAACATAGGTTGCTATTTGACAAGGGGTGAAGTCCGTATTTTTTGAAGTGTGACAACACCGGGGTCCAACTTGATGGAGCCCCTTCAAAGGGGTTCCGCTTGTGGGATTGTTTGTTCAGAATACCAAAAATGGATTAAAATGGGACAAAACCTGCTTAAGTGGTTGATTTTTGCGGATTTTTCATTTCTACCTGCTTTAAATACACTTTTATATTTCTTATACTTTGATACTATTCTTGGATGATCTTTCCAGATCCCCCGAGTCACGAAATTGGAGTTCATGAAGTAACCAACCTGAAGTTTGGATTAACAAATGTGGTAACGTCATTTCTGAGATAGTCGTTTTTGACTGTCGTTTTTCAAGGGATCACCGGATTATATGAAGTTTATAGCCTGGAACCGGGGTTTGGCCAACATATTCATTATTCCCTCCAGTTTGGTATGTACACTCCAGCATCTTCAACTGAATTACATTCCAATAAACAATACAACATGGAATTTAAAGTTTAAAGCGACTAGTTTTTTAGAATTTTCTGTTCCCTTTACCAAATGATCCATGAAGTTTTGCCTTGCTGATCACTGATGATATGTTTTGAGATTGGCTAAAGTCATTTGTTTACCCTTCAAAAAAGCATTCCAAGATGTGAAAATCGGTTTGTTTAATTCTAAAACGAAATCTTCAACGACCCTTTAAAGAGCCAAGGTGTGATCGTTCCTATGGGTCCAGCTGTGCCTTATGGCAACACATTGGACTACTTCTTCTGGCAGGACCTGTCAATGCACCTCACCCTGAGACAGAGATTGAAGAAACGTGTTGGGTGACAGCCAACTGTTACGGAAAATGATGTCAGTGTTGAAAAAACCCCAAAAAACTGATATAGAACCTGAAAAAGGCCAGTTGGAAAAGGAAACACATCTACAACTATAAACAACCCATTTTTTGGGGCGTGAGTTCCATGTGAGGTTTCAGGGGGGGAAATACATCTTCAAAAGGTGCATTTTCCAGCTAGGCAGTGTCAGTTGGTCCGGTGGCTGGGTGACATTTGCTCCCAAGATGACTCTACCCGGATGTGCCAGCTGGTTTTCCCATAGATGAGTTGATTCCCATCAAAATCCACCATTCATGTAAATATATACATATAATATAGAACTATATAACATACTATATGCATGAATCTTCTGGCTCCGTTTTGTCAGGGTCTGTTTGTAGGGGATGCCGGTTTGGTAGAAGTGACGAATTGATGGACCAAATGTTGAGTAGATATTTCCACTCATCCAACACCAAATTGCTCCACACGGTAGGTAGTTCACTGAAAATCCCTATGAATTCATGTGTTTTTTTAAACTCCAACCACTGTATCTTAGTCGGATGTGCCGGGAAGGTAGGAAAAAGGCGGTATAGTACTGTAAATTTTCACAACGCTAATGAACTGAGTTGACATTGGCTCAAATGAGAGTCACCAAAGAGCCCGAAAAACATCAAACAGCAGACTGACCACCGAACTTTCTCAGTGCTTACTATGTTTCTGCGTGAATGATGATGATGATGATGATGATGATGATGATGATGATGACAAAGACATTTGGATACATTTGGATACATTTGGTAAAAGGTTTGCGCGACATCACGTGACCTTGTAGATGGTACAATTGTAGTTTAGATGAGGGGATCCCATGTGATTCTAAGGAATTCCAGGTAGCTAAACATATCTTCAAAATATGCCAATCTCACTCAGCCGGAGTATCACAAGTATTTCATTCAAGCAAAAATTCAAATCGTCATGGCCGATAGAATTTCTGACAAAAATCACCTAAAGCAAATACTCCTTGAAAATTAAGATACATAACCCAAAATACCCATACATTTGAAAGGAAAATACATGTTTCCTTGCGCCAATGGGCGCCTTGATCTTGGTCATTGCCAATGTAACCTATCCCATCCTATCCGATAACAACTTTGGTGAAACCAAGCCATCATCTTTTTTTTGGTACAGTATCTATATGTTAAGATTTAGGTGGTTTTTAAACTTGCCTTTTATGATCCTTTCCCGAATTGCCCAGGTCACTGGTATTCCAAGCATGTTGGAGCTTCTAGAGGTCATAAGACGGGGTTGGATATCCCACTGAGTAAAAGGGAGGTATATAAGCAATTTTTTAGGGGAGTACTCATTTAGATTCCCTGGATGAAGTTTTGTGGTTTGGAAATACTATGAACATTTGGTTGTGGACCTTTTCGTGTTTTTAGTTAGTTATTCCATGAAAAGTAGGCAAGTCAAATGATGTGACAGACACGGATTTATGGATTTCCAGCATTTTCAGTTGTCAGGAAGATCTTTTGGGTTACTTACTCGTACCAGCTGGGTTTTAGATGGTTACCATCCGATGGGCCCCAACGCTTCTCATTGACATGTGTTCATTGATCAACTAGCACTGGCCAGCTGGAAAATGCACCATTTGAAGATAGGTGGATTTCACTTCTCATGTCGTTTTATCAGATGATAAAAAAACATTTAAAAAAAACGGTTTTGAAAACGGGTTGGTTGAAAAACGTTTTTTTTTTGTTTGCCTGAATCTATTTCTAGTTGAATAGTAAATCATCAAATTTTGGGGAGAGGATCGATTTTTGATTCCAACTGTCTATCTTACCTAAAATCTAAGAGTTGTGCGTTGAAGCCCATGTTGCCTCCCATTTTTGGGGTCCCAGGGCTGAATCTTTCCCTGTCGCATCCGACCTGTCGCATCCTGTGATGACTCCTGATCAGGTCTTCAATGTCACGTTGAATGGAGTCAATCTCACCATGGAGGAGAGATGGTTTATATGGTTTATGGGATGAAGTTGTAGCAGGTTAACATTCATGTTAATTCCCAGGATTTTTGAAAGAAAAATGCTTGGTGGTTTCAAAAAAAAAATCTTGGAAATATTCACCCTGAAGAAGGACGGGGAAGATGGGTCCACGGGTGGTGAAAAACTATCATCTGGAAACTCGCCATGCTGGTTGAATCGGCCTGTGTGTGTGTGCCATTTTAGCAGCAGTTTTATCACGTTAAAAAGCCGTTGACAGTACGACCGAATCACCCCATTTTCAGGCGGTGCTGAAAAGCAAAGATTGTTTTGTGCATTCCCCCCAAGGTTCGCTCAATTGCTTGGTTTTTTGCATTGAAGTAAATCAGCAGATGTTTGTTTGACCCCTTTTTTTCGTTGTTTTAAGGGACATGTTACTTTTGGGATATTCTAAGAGTAAATGACCACAGACCTAGTGATCTTGAGGATTTGAGAAGCCGCGGATAGATGCTATCCCTTATGACCCGACACGACCGGCCACCTCTCCATTTCTCCGAACACTATGCCCTGACAATTTAGGGTGGTGAATGATTACAGTTTATCCAGATGTAGTTTTTAAGTATCCAAGAAAATATTACATGTAGACATGATTTCGACATATCTATGCTATAAAAAGCATATTGTAGAATATTGATAAATAGGTGTGATAGCTAAAATCGAGTTACCATTTTATAAAGGGACCTTTTATATATTAGATTTCAAAAAGTCAACAGTTCGCCTCCTGAAAATAGGCCTTTTGCCCCCAAAAAAGGACTGTCCGTCATTTTCCAAAACCATCCATTTTCAGGGGCAAGTTTTTGCTGTCCGTTTCAGGGAGGGCGACTAACAGTGTTTACACATATCCCAAGCTATATCTGACATTGCCCCCCCCAACTTGCAGTCTTCAGGAGCAATTATACATTGCCGAGCCCACGTGCGATTCGGCGACCTCCTTCGCTGTATCTCCCTACAGGGTGTCCTTGGTGAAGTTGAGCAAAAAAACATGTTTAAAGCCAGAGGTCATATACACCTTTTAAAAACAGGGCCACATGATTTTTGGGTATTCGGTATTCGGGTATCCTTTCGGTTAAATTTGCAGGGTGGTGTTTTTGAAGGCTTTAAAACCACCTGTGCACCATCACATTAATGACATGACCGCATATTGAAGTTGTTGAAAACAGGGTTACCCTACAGCATAGCTGTTTGTTCCCAGGGTAAAATAGCACCAGTTGGGTTTTGGTCAAATCCCAAGATATGCCTCCGATGATGTATGAGAAATGAGAACCAATAGTGCGGATAGCTGCAGATTTATCTGGATGTTTAGGACATCATCAATAAGAAAACACCTGAACTCATGCACTCCTCATCTTTGCCCTCCGGAGTTCCATGTTTTACAAATGGCATTGTTTTTTCAACGTATCACTTTTGTGCCAAACTAGGACAAAAAAGATGAATCTACATCCCTGGGTCCCATGTCAGTGGAAAGTTTGTGGGACGCCAACCAGCCAGGTATGTTAGATTACTGGACGCTAAACTGCCATAAGAAGCCCAAGTCGCTGAGGTTGAAGTGGGTGACAGTCGTGCTTGGTTCAGCCTTCAAGCACCGGCGGTGGCTGGAGGTTTCTCAGTGTGTTGGAAACGAGGCCCGGGTCGAATAGTTACGCCCGGGGAGTTAGTGAGGCACCAAGAAGTGAGTTGGCAAATTCCACTTTGGAAAGGCAACATGGACCAAAAACAATTTATTAGTTGGTGATGTTGGTGAATCTCCCAGGGTTCAGCAGATGGCGCGTTTTTTTTTCAAGACGATTGATCACTGATCCTTTGGTAGATGTTCCCGCAAACGAACTATCAACTCTATGATAAAAGGATCATACTCAGCTAAGTTGATTCATTGTATCATGTACATAGGTAACACGGCATTTGTTGCACTTAGGTGAAATCATCCAACATCCAAAATAATCCGGTACTCTAATAAGATACCTGGTTGGAAAATAAAGGTAAACGCAATTCCTTGGATAAAGATGGATAAAGGATGATTTTCCAGCCGGCCATGGTTGTTTACCGAAATAGTATTTATTTGGCTACTATCTGAGTGAAGTACATCCCAAGGAATACTGAAAAGTGGCTTGTTTGTTGGTTTTTGCTCATTTTCTGGTGGGTTTGAATATGAAAAATATCAGATACCAAACTACACTTCCCAACATGAAGCTCTGAGCATTTTTGTTGCGGTGGAAGTTCACCTGGCAAACTGCCACGTTTTTCCACGCCAGTTGATCAAGTGCCGCAGAAGATGGGTGAAGGCTTTGCGCGAGAGTTCGGGATCCAATTTTTTTCAAGATTGACAAAAAAAGATTGGGCATATGGCATAGGTTTCAACGCGCCTCAGTCCTGTTGATGGTTTTTTTTCGTTGATTCTTTGTTTTTTACACATTTTTGGGTCATAATGAATACCAATGGCTTAAGCCTGTTGATGGCTTATGATTTTGAGCATTGTTAACCCAGTTGATTGGCTATGGAGAATCTCTAAGATACTTGACATCTCTCAGCTGGTAACCAAATCACCATCACTTTGTGGTTGGAATAAAAAACAACACCATTTCAGGTGGGGTTCGGATTATCAACCAAAATAGCATTGGGAAATGGATCATTTGACTATGTATTTCCTAGATGAAATGGGAAGGTTTTTGCACTGTCATTGTTAGTTTAAACTGGAGTGGTAGGTTTCCCAACTCCCTTCAAAATGGCCGTATAGAACTGTATCAATCCGGTTTTTAAACATCTTCAAATAAACTGCACAGAAAACAGATGGTTTTTTGATACATGAAATCTGCATGAAATCTTGAATTCATCACATAGTTTCGACCTCAGAAGATTAGATAGATCTACTTTGGGGTTCCCCAAAAGTATCAAGGAGGAAAGAAAAAAATCCGATCATCCAGCGATGTGATGGTCAATAACTTGCAGTTCTGGGATCTCAGGGATCTCAAGCTCCACCAAATCACGTGGGGTGCATCGCAAGGTTTGGTCAGCATTTGAGGACACCACGGATTTACCCCACACATCCAAAAAGAGCAAAGGTTTAAAAATGGTGAGAGTTGTGGGCCCATTTTTGTTGGAAGTGGCGAGTCCTGATTTTAAGATCCAAAAAATGATGGAAAAAGTTCATCCTTCAATAAATAATGGAAATCTGCTCACCTGAAGTTTAAGACTTCGCGGGTCCTCAAAGGAAAGGACCACCTCCCAACCATCATTTTTCAGGGGCGAGCTGCTAAACTTTGGGGGTGTACCAATTCTGAACAAACCCCCAAACTTCAAACATTCCCCAAGAGACATCCTCGATGACCCTATCCACAGCACCCCTTCATGAATTTATGGAATCTTCGTGGAGTTTTGTGAAGAAGCAAGAAATCAGCATTTTGGTTGGTTTAGCGTTTTGATACTTTGGGTAGATTTTTTTTGCATCCTTTTGGACCCAAAATGTCTGCTGGATTTGTAGCATCGAAACTGCTGTAGATTCGACCGGTTTTTTTGAGGTCAAGAGATTGCATTTTAGCCAGCAGGGCAGCCCTGGGTTTTGGTGATTTTGGTGATTCACCCGGAAAAAAGTTGAGTGATGTTGACACCGGGGAGGGAAGGAGCCAAACGACTATTGGTATTTATAGAAATTTCATGAGTGGATTGAAAATGATGTAATCTACTCTATATGAATATAAGTGGCTTAAATAACTCAGTGGAGCTGATGGTTTCAAGCTCAACTCTTTGCCGTGTTCATTAATGACCCAACGCGATGAACTGCAACAACGAAAATGTTGGGAATGAAATAGCATTGAAGCAGCAACGAACAGCATAGATACATATATACTCACTGTATATATGATATATATATATATATACAGTATATATATATATAAACTTGGTATTGAAATCAGATATGTACTGAGTAGGAAAACATGTGGTCATTATTTCAGAGTGTGTTGGCTTACATCAATGATACTTGGGTTACCCGGATTTACTGTATTTGATGGCAAAACCAAGCTCGATTTACATTTACACTTGGGAACTCCCAATTGTGCAACTGGAAAAGACTAGGTGAAGGCGATGAGGGTTCATACCCGCCCTCCCACAATCATGGTGGAAAATTGTCATCTTGGCCCCCTAAACCCATCTTCCAGGGCTATCTGAAAAACTCCATGATTGTTGGGGAGGGGAAAAAGATCCCGCTGCCGATGCCCTGAAATTTCTTTACGTTATCATACCTCTCCCGCTATCCCCATGAAATCACCCCCCAAATTGTGGTTTAGTAGTGTATTCACCCACAAAATGTCCAAAATACGCAGGTTTGGGAATCAACAAAAGCACAATTCATCAAGTGAAGGTGTGCTTTCTAATAGATAGTATGATTTCATACTAAAACAAAGCAGTTCCAGAGACATGTTCTCGGATCCCAAACTTTGAGACTCTCCGCAGATTGGGAGATGGCGGCACCCTCCATGGGCTATTTACACTTAACAGGCGTGGGCACTCGGGTGACCCTCCCTGGTTCTAGTAAATTTAGGGGACCCACCATTCCCCCCAGAAAAAAAAATCTGGGAAGCAAGAAACAAAGCCTTGGTGAAGAGGGAAAAAGAAGAATTTGGAAATCATCGATGAGGTCAGTTTCCAGAAATCTTGGGGTTGTAAGTAAACTTTGAGAACAGATCCATGTGTTCGTTGATGGCGGATTTTGAATCCGGGGGCAAGTTCCACAAAACGAAGTTGCCAATTTACAAGTGGAATCCTTTCGACAAAAATGCTAATAAATCTAACAACAATGCAGTTGGTCCTGAATCTGAAACTCATTTCAAAAATTGAAGGGATGAACGATGACTGGCTCATTTGGGCATACAACTTTTAGGACACTCACTACCCTTTTTATCACTTCAAAACAGGCGATATTTGGATTTGTGCTCATGAATCAGCTTGGTGACTTGTGAAATATCTTGGCTCCTGGGGATTTCATGATATGAAAAATCCAAAGATGATGTTTCGTGGAGACAAGCTGGTATGATAATCAGCCATGTATATATTCATGTATGCATCCGGTCCGGTTTTGTTGGATGGTGATTCCTCCCGGAATGAAAATACACATCCATGGCTTTGACCGATAATCCACCTGGACTTGAACTTGACTCATGTTGGAGATGGATTTCTGAGATTCGTTTGTTTTCTGGGTCGCGACTCGGCGGCCTTGACAAAGAACTTTGGTTTGTTCAGCTTCCGTATGGAGGAGATTTTGATGCATTTCTTGGAAGGAATGAAATTACACGCCAAAAGTGTGGCAAAAATTAATTTTGCTAGGGATTTCAATTTGTTCTGTTTTGTTTGATGACGAAGATAGATTTGGTAGGATAAAACTGAGAACTGAGACTGAACAATTTCGGAACTTCCAACTAGATTTATGAGTGGTTTGTTGAAAATACTTAGAGATGTCCAATTCTACTGGTTGATTCATAGGGCGGAAGAACACAAGTGCATATAGTTTATGCTTTCTTGTGGGGGTGTTCAAGGGCCAAGGTGTTCTTGTATGGTTGTTGATGTTTTTAGCCCGGCAGTGTTCATCCACAGTAACAACATGTGAAAGGCATTCCGGTGACTTCAGTTGAACATCCAAAAAAAAAACACAGTGAAGAAGGCAATGTATCTTGGGTATCAACCAAAAATGCTATCTGAAGTATAGCAATCCAAAAAAAAATCAAGCTCCAGTGAAAATACTGCGACCTAGTCAGTGAACAGAATGTTCTCACAAGAATCTCGAAGATAAGATGGGATCAGGTTTATAGCGAGCTCAGGTCAGGTGGTTTAGTATAGGTTTCTTACTTCTCAAAATGGCTCTATATATATATATATACATACATACATACATACATCAATCCATTTAATACTTAAAGTTATCCGAAAATAGCATCATGGAAGCCATTATTGTGGTGGTCCTTTGGGGAACTGAGTACTTCGTCAAGACCAGGAGAAGGCTATGCTTGCAGCCGCCCCTGTGGTGGTGGCCTGTATGAGATGCGCCGCAATGTCATCGCACAGGTGTGCCGAGAATCCGAGAACGTAAATGAGCAGTGATAATTTAAACATGACAACAAAATTTGTCCTGGATCAACTGGATCAACAAAAAACTCGTTGCCAAGAATGGAGTCATCAATCTCTGGGGAGGAGTCATGGATCATTTGGAAGGATTTTATGTGGAGATTTTGTTTCCAAGAGCTTCTGAAACTCACCACTTTGGCTCGGGACTGTGGAACTTTAAAAATATCCTTGTTAGAAGCCTTGAAACTAAAAGGATGGGGTTTTAGGTGTTTTTCATTTCGTGGCTGCTGGATTTGGCCACACCTCATTCGGGTGAGTCATGTCATGTTATTCCCTCTGAGGTCTGGCAATAGAATCCTCACACAAAACAACCTCAATGATGGTGAAATACGTACTGTTGATCCTTCAGAACTCTCGCGATCACGTTTGAAACTCGGTTGTTGTTAATAGATATTTTTTAGATGTAAAGTGGTAGGATCAACTGAAGTTTAGGTGCACCAGCAACTGGTTGAATTTGTGAATCGGCTTTCCAAAGCCCGAACTTATAACCACTTACACCCCAGAAAGTTGGAAATGGATATCCAAAAGCAGGGCTTGGAAAAGGGATGTCCTTTTCAAATACTGGAATGTTTAAATGGAATCCTTGTGTGGAATGTTTTACCCATTTTGGAGGGATCAAACAATGCAAACGTATGCGAATTTAAAGGTATGTCCCTTACAACAGCGCATGGTTTGGGCTGGGTAATATAATGACCCCTGTTGGGGAAATGTTTTCCAATGACCAGATGACCAGATGAAAAAACATCCAACCGAAGGCCGTTGGTGGCGGAATGAAATGCCCTGCGTTGGGGTGGACTCAGCTTGCGTGGGGGGGAAACGCTAGGGAAGACTCACCACCACCCACCACCAACCAAAGGTGGAGAATCAGCTGGTGATTTCAGGGTTGTATCTGTAGTTTCTTGAGAAAAAATGAAATGTTGCGATATGTTTGCCTAGATTTCTGATGAAATGTTGGTGATGGCGGGAAACTTGTTTCTACTGCTTGAAACAAGTTTTCCCCATGTTGTTCGCATTTGATGATAGAAACTTACTGCTGTTCGTACAAGTTGTCCCAGCAAACTTTCAGGAAAGAATTTCTACTGGTCAGCAGCTACCTCAAAGGTTTTGGAGGTTGATCAATTGCCATCCTGAGATACCTTGAGAATATCCAGGTTTGTTGGACGTTTGCGCAGTTTCCTCTTAAGTTTATATTCTAAGTATTGCAGGATGTTGATAGTGAATGTAGTGATAGTGTGTGAAACGAATTCCTGAGTTGTTTCAAGATTTGATGTAATATGTATTCGATTTAGCCATGAAACATATGAGCAGCATCAACCACCCTATGACGGTTTGCTTACAGGGAAGGGTGAACCTACACTTTGATAGAACACTATATCATGCAAGGGATATTTTTTTAGATTTTTTTGAAAAATTATACAAACCATCCATTTGACCTCGTTTGCTACCCAGCTTTTTTAAGTTGCTCAAGTCAAGAACTGGGTGCTCAGCAAGGTACCATGCTGTTGATGGAAGAAATCCTGTACTTGTTGGTAGTTGATCCCATTCTTTGCAAAGTTTTATACATCGCAAGTGGTGCAGGAGTTCTTCCATCAACAGGTTGTACCCCCCCGGGCCCCAATCAATGATGATGATGATGATGATGATGATGATGATGATATAAAAGGTGCATGTCCTTTCACCTCTTCTCTATTCTTATCTCTTTTTAGTATGTGAAAATTCAGGAGTGTATCATTGCATCCCTTAAAGATGTGTATCCCTTCTCAAGATCTTGCCTTTTGGTGTTTCTTATCCCAGCCTTCCTAAGGGCCGATAGTCCTGAACGAAGTCGTTTTGCCAGTTGCAACACACAAGTTTGTCCAAAGGTGCCGACGAAGGGTTGATTTGTAGTCGTCCTCCTGGGCCCTCGTCGTCGTCGTCGTTGAATGTCGTTGATGGGTTTTTCTCCATACATGCATCCTGCAATAGTAGAGCTTGGCAAGTTTCCACATGAAATGTATAGTCTTCAAAGGAAGTCAACTATCTCTATGGTGCGTGTTTTATCGGAAAAAACTTCAACTCAGAAAAATCTTCAACTGCATTTTGACAATTTACCGCATGTCATTGCTCAAGTAGCTTCAGAGCATGACATATATCTGTTTGTTTCATGTTTCTACAACGAAGTATGACATCTCGTCTCAACATGCTTCCCCCAAATTCAAATTCAACACTTCTTTCTTTCGGGGGCAATTTGGATCAGTACAATAAGTTTCTCTGAATTCATTGCAGAATATGATTCATGTATCCTTTCACCACCGAAAAATTTCCATCCATCCATTCCCACTGCTTCCCAACAAAAAACACCGATGATTTGGCAAGGCCCTGGCATTGAATTCTTATACGATACCTGCATGGGTACAACCCAATGATGCCTTTCAGGTTCCTTGGCTCCATCGGGGGGGGAGATGTTGGATCTCGCAGCCGTTGGAGCCGTTGGTTGAGTCAAGAAATATCCTAGCTAGGTGGTGGCTTCGAAGATTCTTTATTTCCACCCCTATTTGGGGAAGATTCCCATTTTGACTCATATTTTTCGATTGGGTTGAAACCACCAACTAGTAGTGGTAGTCACTTTTCAGCGGTTTTTTGTTTTGTGATGTTTAAGGTTTATTTTAGGCATACAGGCATAGTATGTTCATAGTTGGACCATCATAAGGATCCTTGCGACACAATCAGTGTAAATGGGAGGGAACAATGGGCTTTTGAACAACTTGTTTTTCACAAGTACACTGCAATTCATGATGTCCGAAGATCTTGGAATGTGACCCTGATGGGTTTGATATTTGTAGGGGTCCATGAAAGCTTATTCTCGATTATAAATTATAGAGATTGTGAAATTAATTGCACGACTCTGTGTGGTTTCGTAATATAGGGGTGATGTTGTTGATGGTTATTGAAGAGACAGGTCGGCGAAATAATTACAGTTGTGAGGTATCAAGAACATCGTAAATAGTAGGATTGACTACTTATTGTAGTGATGCCAAACGAATCAGGGGGGCTTTAGAAAATTTGTAAGATCTACTTAACGTATGTGCATTCCTCGTTTCCTGGGTCACTCCTAAAACACTATGTTTTGTTATTATATTATCTAATGTGATATAATAGATAATGACAAACATGTTTGAATTGGTGTTTGGCTCTTAAAGTGTTGGCTTTTTCCAAACAAAAAAAATCAAGGAATCAAAAACCCATGCAAAAGATGATCAATATTTCAGTATAAAGGCTTGAAGTCAAGGAACCATGGTGTTTTTTCCAGTTGTTTCTATTTTCCACCTGCAATCTTCCCAGTTTCGGAGATGTGTTGTCGAGGTCATTGTGGAAGGTTACTTCTTGAAACCCGACGAGGTGGGATTTTGCACTATGGGACCGGAGAGTTGAAGTGGAAGGCTGATATAGGTCGTGGGGCTCTAAGGTTGTTGTATTTTTACGCCTGGAGTTCCACACCCATTTCGGCATTTTGTTTTTTTTTCGAAACGAAGAGGCACTCTGTCGTTCAGATTCCTTCGGAGTCGTCAATCGAAGGTATGATGTTCCTGTTGATGGTTCAGAAATCCCAAACAACCACCTGGTATCTATGAAACCCTGGTTCAACAGAGTCGAGACTTGATTTTCCTCCAAGTCAACATACCTCCTCCAAGTCGGAGATGTTGAAGATGACCAGGTCAGGTGAAAAGGCTGTAGATTTCAACGAGTTTTTTCCACAAAACCTTGGGCCAAATGATCCAATTGGACGTGCAATTAGACGGTAGTTCTTACCCACCTTACCAACTCAAATTCAATATGGCTTCAATAGGGTTAATTCATGTTGATTTACACAAAAACATCCAATCTTAGAGGATGTTCTTCGGGTGTTGGTCATGGTACCATTGACATCACACCAGGATCGCGTGGTTCTGGTCACTGGTGGCGAGGGAGTACAATGTGGCCAGGTGGGGTACCCTTTTGGCTGCGAAAAAATTCCATGTCCACCCTGTTTTGGTAGGTTCCTTGGGGAAAGATGAGGAAGATGATTTTTTTTCAAACTTCAAGTTTGCAGGGATTTGTTTGTTTTTTTTGTTTTGGAGGTACACAGTATCTTGGATGTACTTTTGGTGGCCTGTGATGTTTAATCCGGATGTTTTTACTAACATTGTACGATATACATCCAGCATGAGACACATACATCAGTTGGTAGCCAGTCCAAGGTATCTAAGGGCTCTCAATGGCCCTTGTTACAAGCAAGATTTATTCGGGCCCGAGCCAAGTAACATTTGCAACAGGTTTTCCGGAGGCCCCATAGTGCTGAGTCTGGAAAGTGGCGTGTTTCCACAGGAAGGTGGGTGAAAAAAAACATGTTACTCGCTAGCCGTAAACAATCAACCTCAGAAAAGAACCACCCAAAATATCGTTGATTCACGTTGTTTGCTGTCCAGCCTTTGTGGAATATTCTATTTGGTGCATACAAAAGCTAGACATTTGATTTCAAAGCATGAGGTCTTGATATCAAGATGTGAGCAGTGTTCAAAACCCTCTAAATCCCATTGAGATTTCACGAATTTATTTGCTATAATTACTTTGAAGCCAGAGATAACTTTTGCCAAACAATCATCACTTTAGGTATCTAAGTATCTATGCTACTACGGGCGCAACTTACAGTGCCTTAAGAATCAGACTCCCTAGATTTTTAACTGGATAGAGTTTCATACCCCGGGCCCCTGTGTATAAACGAAACAACAGGGGGGAACACTGGGGGATCCCCCAACTGATCAATATTCTGATATGACACAAGGATACAAAAGGTATGAAATTCACGAATCTACCTTGCTAGCTTTGGTTGGATGCATTGGATCGTTGTGGGTGAGACACCAATACGCTCAAGCGTTACCAAAACCCTCTCATGGATCGTCAGGCCGAAAACACCTCAGCAGCAGCAGGCAGAAAGAAGCTGAAACATTGCCATTGGTTGGATCTAACCCACCCCCCAGTACATGTCAGCACGAGGAATATAAGATGTTTAGGTTCCGGAATCCCAACCAACGCTTCTATTTGCCGCTGGAATCCGTGGAGGATAGATCCAAATGATATAGATGGTGAGATTTCAATTTGGATGTTGTAAATCTTTAGCATGGATATGATTTCCCTTGTTGGGTAGATCTAAAAAGCATTGCTTCTTTTTTCAAAACCCCCATGGATTATGACCTTCGAAAATGTCCAAGGCACCGGAAACTCCTCCGAGACGCTGGGCAAACGTTTGGAAGGGGTGCGGAGGTAGCAGGCCGTTGCTCCCGCTGCACCATTGGTTTTGAAACAAATCAATCCAACTTCAAGATTTAATTTTGGTTGTTACCTTGGAAGAATATCATGTTTCAGTGGAACAATCAGCCTATATGAATGACTAGTTGACTTCCAGGGTACCTGGTACCTTCGCAATGATTCCAATGTGAAAAATGGTATTCCGAATTCCTTTGTGAACCAAGGACAGTTGGTCAAGGTGTCCGCGGTGGAGGCCACTGCTGTTTGGGTGGAGATGACCCCTTCACGGTGAAGAAGTCTAGTGTTTGATGAGCCCTCAAAGGGAGAGCAAATGGCTTGTAAGTAGGAAGTACTGTGATGTCTAACCTTAGTATATTATATATCCTTCTTATTTGTGATTTGTGGCTGAGAAAAAAGAAGCGACTCACGACTCACCACCTCCCAAAAAATGTTCATGACAGGATGGCAAAACATAATATGATGATTTCCAAGCCCGAAATCTCATGAAATCTCTAGGTGTCTAGCATGGAAGCTATGAAAAGAGGACTTATAAGCTGGATTTGTTGATTCAGAAATTTGTTTTCTTGAGAAAAAACAATGGTCCAACCATGAAACACCATGATTTTTAGTGTCCATGTTGGTTTTTATGGATTTCAAAATCCCCTTCATCCCGCGGCTTCAGGTGCCTTCTGCAACGAAGCTGCCAGTAATAGCACCTATCTACAGCACCTTGGTATGCATAGGTACCCGGTGGCAGATGTTGGGTGGCAGATCTTTTTCGTCCTACAAGAAACCATCAACTCTCGTAGATTGGCCAAAGATGATGAGATTTTTTGACCTATTGGTGGCTTGATTCTTTGTGATAAATGCCATTAAATGTGTATATTGCGACAAAATATGTTTTGGTGATTGCAGCCTATTGAAAAGGTGACGTTTGTATGTAACAAACCCTAAGGGTAGAATCAGGCTTGCCATGGGGACCATTAGCCACCGCATAACGCAGTTCAAAAAATGACAGGTTTGTTGAATGATCTTGGGAGAGAACGTCCCTATGGAGACTTTGGGCTGACCGGCTGACCATCTCGAAATGCGGGGGCTAAAGTTTAAGTTTGGGGAGAAATCCTTGAGATGAGATAGATGCGTCTCGAATGTAGAAATCCCACACACGAATCTGGGAAGATAACTTCATGTTGCTAGGAGAGCACCAAGATTTTGTTGTCGCGCCAAATTTGCAGATATATCAATATATCCTGTCAAAACACCCCAGGGATCGCTATTGGTTGTTGACATATGCCTCTCCTGCCCATAGTCACTTTCAGAAATCAGCATAGTTCTAGGTTTCTATCTTTTGGATGTGATTCAATATTTTAGATGAAGCCTTTAACCTTAGTGTTAAGTCCCAAGAATTTGCAACGAACAACTCCCATCACAAACGCCAAAACACACCTGTGTTTTGTGATGGGTAATTTTGGCTGTGAGGATTCAGTCAAATGTTCTTCCCCCTAACAAAACCACAGTTTGAGACCTTGCTGATTTCCAATTTCTTCAAAGCCAATCGGGCAACGTCAAACGCATCTTTCCTGAGGTGTGGCAATGGTGAAGCAAGCATCCTGGTCACCACACCAGGACGTTATCGTGCCTTGACTCAACACACATGCGGGTTCCAACACACAAAAATCTAATTGAGGTTAAAAGCTGTTCATGTTTTTTTTGAGGGGGGGGATATTGGATGAATTTTAGCGATATGTTTTTTTCTTTAGACATGATAAATTTCTCTAAGGATTTCCAAAATAACACAACTCAAGATGCGATGCCTATGGTATCGTGTGGCTTCAAACTGAGCCAGGCAAAATGACACCAGGGTTCATGGGGACCCCGGTTCCCCGGTTCCTGATGCTACAAGTTGGTCGAAAAAGTGGGGGATTCCATGACTACACACGACACCCTAAAGCAACTTGTATGTCACTAGATAATCAGAATTCACGAATCTAGGGAGGGTTACATCAATACACAGGATTACATAGGGATTAAGATGTCAATCCTTTTGGACCTTTGGATAGCTGAATCTTTACACTCGTTAAGTTTAACAGCGAGATTACCCCCTCAGAATGGATGGTTGGAAGACAATCCTTTCCTTTTGTGATGGTAACTTTTCAGGGGCGAACTGTTAAACTTCAGGGGTGTAACAGATACCTTTGATCTACCCCCCAGGAAAACAGCCACCACCGGGATTACATTTTAAGGTTTGGGGATCCCTACAAACCTCCACTGTTACTGGGTTGGTGGGTAGATCCAACAGATACCCAATATCAACACGCAACTTCGGCAACCTCCCAATTTCCTAAGCCCAGTTGTTCATTTGGTTGAGAAAAAATCAGTTTTGTGGCACCAGTTGATGGCTTTGGTAGCATGAATATGATGAATATGTATCCGGGATATTCTAAAGGATTTTTGGTCATGTATAAAAAAAAACGTGGCGGTTTTTCCTAAGTGGTACCCCAAATGAGCATAGGTTGGATTCTCTCCCAAATCATGGTGTTTTGGATACCCCCCCATCCCAGTAGGTTAGCCAGCCCAATTTCTGAGCCATCAACAGTGTAGGTGGTGGTTCAACAGTCTTGTTGACCCTGATCGTCGGGGAAGATGATATAATCAATGTGTCACGAGCACATTTTTCCAACTGCCTGGTGAGAGACCACCACCCACTTCGAGTATCAGACTATCATTAAAATGTGATTTTTTGATTCGAGATCCTTCACCTCAAAACAAAAACTTGTGTGAAACCAGTATAGTTCAACCGAAACCCACCAAGTCGATGCATCAAACCTACCACCCCAAAAAAAACACCCACGGCTGGAGGGATACCCCAAAATGATGGGTTTTTTTGAAAAAGGTGACTTCGGTTTTTTAATATGGCAATTTGGGGTATCTATATTAAATGTCTGGGTTTTTCATCATTTTGCCAAGCCAAAAACCGCCCCTTTTTGACGGGAAATTTTGGACGTTGAAAAAAAAAACACCCGAGGTTTATGCGTTTGTCATGCTGCCTCGGTGAAGGTGGAATACGTCAACGTGTCAGGCAAGGGCCATTTTTTGGGGGACACACCCCTCCAAGTGGGTGGGGTGGGTGGAAACCTCCGAAAATGTTAGGTTTTTTTTTTTAGAATTTGAAGAAAGAATTACTGTACCCCCAAAAAAAGGAACAGATGTCCCCAAAAAATGGGACCCCAGTTCAAAAGGAAGTTTCAGGAGACATGTTCGTTTTTCAGGGGGAGAAAAAACTTTTACCATTTCACCTCCTCCTCCTCGAGGAAAAAAAACAGTGGGAAAAAGTCAATTCACCACTCGAAATTCACACCTTAGACTTGAAAAACTTGAAACTGACCTTAAATACAGGAAACTGTTTTTTTTTAACATCTATTTTTTTTTTCAACGTCTTTTGAGAACCTCTAGGGTGTCAAAAAAAGATCGGCTTGAAATGTTCAGACTCCTGTGAAGTCCTTTGTGGAGTTCACCCCGTGATTTGAAGATGTGAATGTTTTTTTTTGTTTGCCAAAAGAAAAGCCAAAGAGTTACAACCAAATTACAAGATTTGCTAGTGACATGTTCTAGGATTTGTTTGTTTGGGATTCTCTGAAAAGTCTTGCCTTATTATGACTACCGGCCTTTTCTGCGGTGTTTTTTGGTGATGGAAGTGATAGCTGAAAACATTACCAACGATGAGTGTCACTCATCAGGTTCGATGGAGTTGCTTCGAGAACGTTGCAGTCGTTTGGAAGACTATGCCTTGATGCCAAGTCCCTTGGTGAGAAGAAATTCTGCCCAAAACAAAGGACCCCTAAGGCAAAGAGTTATGTCTCAAGTGAATTGAATTGAACATGTTAGGTTTCTTCATGTGACATGTAGGTTTTATATAGCCAGTGTTGTAAAGGTGTTGACATCTTGTTGGATTTAGATTGGAATTAGCTTTGTAAGACTAAGGTCCTCTACAGTAGGGTCATACTTCACTTGCATTTGATTCGTTTCTCGATCCCCCAAAAATCAAACTGATTCCTCTTGGAGTGCGAAATAGATTCAAAAGCAGGTTTCAACTAACGTAGCAGCCTGGAAAATGGACAACGAATGAAGAATGTACCGTATTTCCTATGGGAAATTACGTGTTTTTTCCACCGAGCCATCTTACTGTAGGAATGAAAATACAGCAATTTGTTGAGTTGAGGTCATGTTTCGTCTAGACATGGTGTGTTGCTGTTTGGTGATGGTTTGTATACTTTCTACCATGCGAGTCACCCTCATTTTGCGAGCCCTGCTTGAGGCAACGGGTCTTTGATTGACGTGACAGGGACAGCTGTTGAGGAAGAGGCGCCAATCTTAAAATGGCTTCTGCTGATATTCAAAATGAGTGGGTTTATTTTATGTAAGACTAGGTGGTGGTTTCAAAAGTGTTTTAATGTGTATTTCTATTTGGGCATGATATGCTACATGTTGACTGATATTTTTCAACTGGGCGGTTCAACCACCACCTAGAAAACTAGTGGGCTGATACCACCAACGAAAATAGGATTTCATGATAACGGTTTTTGCTTCAGGACAACTGTCCCACTCAGGTTGTAAGTCTACGTGGACCTTGTGTTGGCTTGAAGCGAGGAGTTGTGAGTTGTACCAATGTAGCCTGCATACCTTTTCGTCACCTGAATGGTTGAAGTTTTTATCGATTTCATCAAATTTGAGCGCTTCCCACCTCGATGTTTTTGTAAACAAATATGCTTTGTTTTTACCCCCCACCCCCCAAAAAAGGGTGGTAGTTTGACAATGGGAATATTCCTAAAATGACCTCGCACTAGGTGATATGGATGGGAAAATGTAGATACTCAGCTGGCAGAGTATTCCCCATGATGATATGCCACTAAGATACCAATGAAATATGGTTTACTGTATATTACTGGGCACTCTCCCAACAATTTCCCTCCCAACCCCACAGACAGAAACCCACCTTGGACCTGGTTTCTTCAAGAGGAATCTAAAGATGTGGACGATGCGCTGGGTGTGCTGGGCATGAATGGTCTTCGGGAAAGTGGACGCAACAGGCCCGGCCACATTTGATTTATGGGGTCGTTGAGTTGAGTTTCCATACCTGAAACATTTGTTACCCGGGCCTCATGGCCTTCGTTTCAACCATGTTGTCCATATTTGATTTGAAACTTTTGATACTTTTGACACATCCACATTTTTTAGAAAGGAAAGCATTGAACATGTGGGGACAAACTTTTGTTTCGGGGTCTATCGGTGCCAAGTTTGGCTACTACATAACGGAGATTTGGGCTGAACCTGAAAGTGATGCAGTTGACATCGAATTACCTTCCTGACAACGGCGAACCAACTGCCACTTTAAATAGGAAGAAACGGAAGAAAATCATCGACTCAAGAGTGTTATTTGTTCAGGGGCGTGTGGTGATAGCTGTTAGTTTAAGTTTCTAAGATGGTACTATTAAATTGTGATGTGTGGTGGACACGACAATCACGAATCATCTACCCTTGACATTGAACATCCTGATTGATCATTGAACGTTTGCAGAGTATATCCCTACTAGATGTACTATATAGAACAGATTTTTTCTATGTTTCCTAGGATGAACTCAAGTTACCGATACAGATCACTGAAATACCAGGTCATTATTGGGTTACTATATATATATATATATGTGGATTCTGAATCTGGCCCAATGCGATTCATGATTTTATGGCTTCAAACACCTACCGATCTCCAAAGAATTTTTGGCCTGCAGTTTCCTTAGGAGTTGTCTCCCAGGAAAGCTACATGTGCCAAGCCGGCCTTTCTTTTCGAAAAACAAAAAAGACAGGTCGGATTTGATCTTAATCTTGGGTCTGCTTTCTGCTACCTTGCTGTTTGGAAGCCTGGAGGGATTTGGTGCTGTTGGATGGTGAGATGCGCTGTTGTTAGTCACAGCTCAACTAAGGAGGCAAACCTAGGAGGTTGTGCTGGGACAAAATTGGGAAGACACCCCTTTGATTGAAGTTGAAACATGACCAAAATCTGGTCTGTTTGTTGGTACCTGAAGAAATTTGAACCATAGCCAAATATGCCAAATTTGGAATCCTCTCAAAATGAGCAATTCTTCGATTTGTCGAAGTAAATACGTCTTGTGTGAAGTAGTAAATCACCATTTTGTGAATACCTTTCACTTTCATTTGACTTCCTCCACTCAACTTCGGCAAATCTCGCAATTGCAGTCCATCACAAGAGAGAACTACATCGAATTACAGCTAAATTCTAAAAACATCAATGCTAGATAGTTTGGAAACGCACACCTCAAATGTAAGGGCTCATCCAAGAACGTCTCTCAAGATCTGGCCATGGTTGACCTGACAAGAGTGACTTGTAAGTGTTCTCGGTGTTTTCTCGGTGTTTTCTGTTGCCAAGACGATTACTTATTTCAACTCGGGTTTTAAGTTAGAACTGCTACAAGAGGTTTCCTCAAAGCAAATCTACATCTATGTAATTTGAATTCACACCCCACCCAGTAACAGTGGGCTGAGACAGGTTTGCAGGGATTCCCGTCGCCTCAAAACATAATGTCATCCTGGTGGTGACAATTGCATCCTTGCTGGGGTAGATCCAATATATAATGATTTCTAGCCCAAAGATTTGAAAAGAAAAACAAAAGGGCAAAAAAGACTGTGGCCAACAGCTGGCGATTCTGCTAGTAACTCTCAGGTATTGTTGTGCCATCCTTGCTGCATGCTGGTTCTGGCGCTACAGGCGTTTCCTGGATGGTTCATGGAAACAAAATGGTACTAAGTCCATGGCTTGTGCGAATTAGTGATGAGCATAAATGAACATTAAGGAGAGAGGAATTTTCCGTTGATCACATTTTTTGCAGTTATGATTTGGATCTGTCAAAGTTCAGTGAAAATCTGTAGGGAATTGAGAGGTAACAACGTTTCCATTGTTTGCTATTCCAAAAAGGTAGGCGGTTTGGTAGATGTAACAGGGAAAAGAGAGAAAATCTAACCCCGCCTGCCAAAAATAAACAAAAATAAACATACAAAGAAAAAGTTAAGAACTGCCCAATGGAGGCTTAGTCTTATGAGCACGAGTTTGGTTGGGGAATTGTTTCGAAAAATCTGATCACCTTCATCCACAAATAGGTTTGCCGATCGAATGTCATTGAGAAAGTTCACATCAACTTTTCGGGAAGAGAATTTGGGATGTGTCGCCGCAGGTGGCGCAAACGTGGCGAATGGAGAAGGTGCCAACTGCAGCTAGAAGCTACTTGAGGTAATGTTTCCGAATGCCTTTGGAGAATGTTGGGGCGTCTCATAAGAGGCATCAAAAGTATTCAAAAAAATGACATATTGACATATTAGTTTCTCTTTGCAAGGAAGGGATAAGGAAGGGTTGCTATACTGATATCAGCCTCAAATACTCATGTTCACAGGAGATTCACCCGTGTGATAATTGTTGCACCACCTGGGCTCACCCCTGGGTTCAACAACGGTTGGTGGTCGGTGGTTTTTTTTCATCACAAAACCCTTCCCCCAAACCACCATGATTCGAACCTTGGAGTTATAAACTCAGAGTTTCTGGGGATCCAAACCTCTTCAGAAAGACCATGGAAAATTGTGGGTTTTTTTCTCTTGAAAGTTGGCTTGGATTTGAGGCGACTGGTGTTTTTTTCAAGGCCGTATTTTTGTTAGGAATTTAGAAAATGATGAGCCTTGGAAAGGGTACACCCCCTGAAACTAACATAGCCTTTGTGGTTGGGAGAGGCCTGTTTTCGGAGGCGAAAAAAGTCAGTTGCGCAGCTCGATTCAATCGCTACGCGACTTTGGGATATTGATATCAGCGATGATAGATACCACCTGTCAGATCGAGAAATCTCCCTTGATCACATGTTGATACCCCCAATATTTTCGTCCAAGTCGATTTTCATCTTCAGCTGTACCCCCAAAGCTAGTATGATGAAACGAACCTCATTATTCTGGGGTGGGGCAGAAGCCGCATTGTGCCAATTGACATCCAAATGACCCAAAACACCCGAAACGGATTTCAATTCTTGAGTAGAAGAGGGTTTGCTATGTGTCCCTTTGGGCAGGAGTTGCTAATACGTCACTCACACCTTCAAATGATTTAGTCAATATATAAAAGGTCATTCTAAAAGATGCTTAAAGTACAAACCCAAAAAAGATCTCACGGTACAGTATATGGCTTGCACTTCAGAAACTCCATGATTGACATGGGATATCATGGGCTTTGTTGGTGAATTGATCCATAGGAGTATAATTCAGGTGAATGTTGACCCCAAAAAATGGCTTTCCCTGGACTCTCCATGGGAAAGATGTATTTTTGAGGCTTTGCTACATGGGTTTCACACGCAAGAATCATCTTGACGTTGCAGGTTAGCTCCGAGTCTCTTCAAGAATTCCTTGGTACCTTGACTTCGTTTTGCGGTGATGGGAAGCTAAGTTGCTGATTTGACAACGACGACCACCACAACAACAACAACAACAACAACCACAACAACAACAACAACAACAACAACAGCAGCAACAACAACACCACCACCACCACCAGCAGCAGCAACAGCAACAGCAAGAACAACAACAATAACAAAAACAACAAAAACTTGGCTGGCAGATAGGTATAAGAAGGTAGCGAAGAGAATCCCAATAAAATCCAGACGTTGCAAATTTGGGTTGTTTGTTCCTTCGAAAACTAACAGCAAATGCCTCCTAAAGGGCGATTGGAAGACCGGTTTTCCTTTTATTAATTAGTCCCTTTTCAGGGGTAAAAATTTCATCTCCACATCTCCACCACAGGGTGAACTGTGGACAGGGATTTGCAAATAGTGTAGGGCTTGATTTTTTCTACAATTTCTTTTGACACTAAGGGTTAGTTAAAAGATGTTAATAATAGATGTCCCAAAAAAAACTTCGTTGTATTAGTTTCTTGTGGTTCATTATAAGCCCTTATTTACTGTTGCCTGACTTTTGGGGAAACGCTGTTTAGAAGGTATTTTGATGTCGGGAGAGCGGTTGGTCAATTGAGGTCAGTGATATTTTTCTCTTACAAGGAATGCGAAATTGCCTCTGGGATGTTTCAATGTTTTGCCAGGATGTCATTTGGTAAATGTTTGGGTCACTGTATATGACTCTTGCCTGCTTAGGAGTCTTGGATGTGTGATGCTTTAAGTAAAAGGTGTTGAACACCTGGCCAACCGAACCTGGCCAAATAAACTTGATTTCCAGAGTTCACAAGGTCAAGTGAGTGATTTTTTGGCTAGTTGCATGATGTTCAGCATGACCGCCCCCAAGTTTTTTCAAGACATATAGTATATCCATCTATCTATATCAAAAAACATGCAACATGCATAATTGTAGATTTCTGGTTGTTGATTAATAGATACATAATATATAAATTCAGATATATAATGTATATATATATATTTACTTATTTTTTGATAATTGATATCGATACATTTCTGCTTTCTTTGATCCCTGTTTATCTCCTCTCTCTCGGACCTTTTTTTGGTGACCAAAATCATCAGTCATCGCCAGGTGGCCAAAGCCACCAGAGCTGCTTGGGATGTGCGGAAGCCTTACAAACGAAGGTTGAGATGGTTGAGTTGTTAAAACAATGTTTTTTTCCGGTTGAGTTCAAGTACCAAATTGTTTCCTCGATTTGTTTCTTGATAATTGATATCTGACTTTGTTGGGACGGAAATTGTCATATGTGTTCACATGTTGGGTTCAGGATGAACAGCAGACTTGTTTTTCACATTGCTTTTATCGTTATACTTCTCAGCTAGTTGTTTGCAATTGCGGGTTTCTCTCTCTATGTATTTCTTTCAAAGTTTGTTCTACCACAGATGTAGATTCCAAAAAGAACATTTAGATTTTGTTCCCGCAGTTCTCCATTGAATGAGTGTAGGTAGTGATGACTGGTGTTTCCCTTTTGTGATGATTGAAACCGAGCTTTTTTTGCAGAGGATTTTGTGTTGATTCCTGAAACTTTGGGATGGTCGCTGGACGTAAGTGACCCCGCGACACCCACCAAAACGCTTCGTTTTGAGACACATCCATATGACATGCCCATGGCATGCTATGGTGCAAAAGCAGAATGCCACCAATTTGAGATCATGTTTCAGAATTCCCCCTATCCAGCCATTGGCAGTCCATTGCCATAAAAACAAACTGCAATTTCATGGAGATTGATCACTGACCACCACTCAAAATTCAGCCCCTACGAAAATACTGTCAAAAAGGGGACTAACAACATCTAACAACCATTTTAAGAGGAGCTAGTTTGTGCAAATGTTAGATGATTTTCTTGCTTGAGCTTTATTTGTGACACCTCTTCACTTTCAGAGTATGTTTTTGTGTCAACCGGTGGTCACACCTGGTGCTCAAAAAAAAAGGTTCCAGTTTGAAACCGTGGAATCTTCCAGCTGGGGGGAGGTCGTCGATTTGATCCCTTGATGGTCGTCACCTTCAAACTGGAAAGCCAAGACAATGTTTGACCATCAGGTTTTTTTACTAACGTACTCTTCAAGGAGAAAATCCATCATCAAAGTCACCAGTTTATTGATGTTAATATGATAAATTGGTTGTGCAATGAACCAAGGCAAACGATTTCACGAAACCAAACTGCCAACCGAAAAACGTGTTTCAAAAATATTTTCGGAAAACCCCGGCTCCATACATGGTCTTACAAAATCTAGGTTGGTGTGTGAAAAATGCATTCCACTTGACTCAGACGAATTTCAATATCTAAACCTCTTTTGAATCGTTTATTTTTTTAAAAAAAACACCCCAACACATGAACCGGAACTCGACACCCTTTGGGTCATAGGTCCTTTCATTCATGCTGAGGCCTACAACCGTACTGTTACCGAACAAGCAGAGATGCCGTTGGGGCGACCTAACCAATAGGTAAAAGTCGACCTTGACAGGCTTCAGAAATACAAACTGTGATGTCTGGTTTCACCCAAAATTCCCTGAGGCACCTGAAAAATCAATTTGTGATTTTGTTTTGAGTGGGGGAATGATTGGTTCACACTGGCATTGTTTTTACAGGTGACTTCTGTTTTGAACCGACCCTTTTCGGGGGGACCAAAGAAAAAATGAAAGCGAGATGGGTGAAATATCCTTCCAAGATTTGTTCAAACATATGTCCAGTTTACGGGGGTTTGCTATATATCACCCTTAAAAAAACAAACGTTTAAAAGAAAAGAATGGTTTAAAGTTCGAATTCCCCACCTTTTTTCTTTTAATGCTGATCTAAAGAATCCGGGCCAAAAACATCATGGCCAAAGCCTGAATTCCACTCCCAAGGCCTGATGGCGAGGCAACGGACCAGTTCGCTGCGGACCAGTTGGCAGATTTGACTTCTGCACCGCAGACGGTGCGGAGGGTGTGTTTCAGGATGACGGAGGGGGGGGGGGAGAAACCCGCAATTTCACATGATAGGAAAAAGTATCTGCGTTGGGATTGGAAAGGTTTTTTTCCCAGATAGTCCGAAAGACTTTACCGCTCCTCTCGTTTGAGTGAGTGTAAATGTTTTGGTTTAAATCTCAACAATTTGGGAAAGATGTTGTCAACTTGCCTCAGGATATGAATTCCAACCTTGTGACCTTTAAAAACGACAGCTGATCCAACACAGTTGGATCTTGATTCCGGGGCGAAGATGTTCACTGACTGTTTCCATGTGATTTCAAACACTTCGGGGGCCATGATTTTTCAATGTGGTTTCAAGCGTTTTTGATGTTCACCTTTTGGGGGGAAGAAAGATGAACCACGTTGGGCTAGTATGTTTGAAATGGATGAAACCACCAGTTCGTTTTCAAGGAAAATGTGTCCAGAGAACTTGCAGTGGAGACACCTCGAAGATGTCAAAGGCGTTTGCAACCCGGCATCCCCAAACACCCCAAAAAATCAACAGAATATCCATGTATATAGAACTATCACAACAATCTAAAAGTGATAAAAAATGGCCACTCAAAAGGAGCACTTCATTTTTGTTTTTTTCTAGAGACAACAAACATGTTGGAAACAAATCAAGAGGCCATGAAGCTATCAAGAGAATCTGAAAAATGACAGAGCGCACACCCTCAAAAGGTGTAGTAATAAATGAAGTGGTGAAACCTCACACAATAAGCAAGTAAAATCAAGGTTAATTGAATGTTTTTAATTGTGAAGTAATTGGCATCAAGATCATCAAAGTATCCCATCAAATTCCAGAATGTCGATGTGTTCAAAACAGAAGTTGGTATTTCTTCCATGGTAACTATTTCGTGTCCTGTTGATGCCCCATAGCTGTTGAGGGCACGTTGACCCCACCGGGGACGGGCATATCCTTGAAGAGTGGCAGTTCAAGGTAGCTTGGCGTCAATGTGGTGTTTTTTGCTGGTAAATACGGAGAAAAAGAACTCTTTTTTGGGAGGCAGCAAAAAATGCCGTTGATGATTTTACAAATCTTTCTTATCATTAACCAAAAGTGTATAATTTATATTATGTTATGTCCCGATATATTAATATATGTATATATATATATCTAAAATTCTGGTTTCCAGCAGATTTAACCTACGTAGTCAGAGAACCTGCCTATCTAACTGGTGCAATGATGTTGGATGTGTTGTGGTCTCTGCCAGCTCCCACTGGTTGGAAGGCCTTTACAAAAATGCCGGGGGCTCACTAGTTGAGATTTGGTTACAAAGATAATCCCAATTTCGGAGGCGTTGATTTAATGGTTGAAGTTTCAATCTTTGGTGGCAATTGATGTCATGACATCACTATGTCGCAACAGGCACAAGTTGGTGGCATTTGTTTGGAGGGACAATGAGAACATTTTCGAGTTTTTGTTAAAATGTATTATGTGAATATGAAAATAATATCACTATGAACTATTTTTAAAATGTAGTAAGACATAAGCATATCACTATGAACGATGTTTTTTTGGGGTGAACTCAGGTGGCTTTTGGTGGGAAGCGGCAGCTGGGAAGTTGTCATTGGTTTTAGTGATGTTTACACAACGGTCATAAGATTTTATACCCTTTCTTGGAGGGATCAAACTTGATGCAAATGTATGTTAATTTTGAGAGGTTTGTCCGGGATTTCCCTTGAAATAGTGCCTTGTTTGGGCTGGTTATAACATAAAGACCCCTCTTGCAGCTGGAATTTCAACATGCCACGGTGGAAACGCTGTTGGGAGTTTCATTGCGGCCGGCCAACTCCCCTGTTCTTGGTCGCCCCACAACCTGCAGCAATGTGACATGGCAAGCTGAGGTACAGTTCCTCCACCAGCAGCACCAGAGCCACAACTCCAGGTGTTTTCGGGATTTTTTGGGGGGCAAAACTTGAAGTGCTACAGTTGTTGATTGGTGAAATATGACCCAAAAAAATGCTGAACAGGCAACTGTTGGGTGATTTATGTTTTGATACTTTGGGGATTTTTTTGTATTATACTAAAATCCGATTTCGGGGATGAAATATTGGAATTGATTTTGAAAAAGGGACGTACTGCACTAAATATACGTCCCTTTAAGGGGGGAAGATGTCCATATTTGACTAAAAGGTTTCAGATTTCGCTGCAACCACAAAGTAGTATATATGTTTTTTTTGGGTGGGGTCTCAGGAAAATAAAGCTTTGAATGAGCTTATCACTAGAAGGTGGTGGCTTTAAGTCCTCAAGAGGGGAGACTTTCTCCCGCTGAACCTATATAACAGAATGGGATTTGGTTTTCTTGTTCATGGGTTCATTTTTCTACATCCTTGGAAACATGTTCGCCAAAGATGAACGTCTCCAAGCCAAGATCTAAACAAAGAGGACTAAAACCCAATGGGGATTATTTCATCAGCCATGCAAAAAGTATTTGGGAACCTTAACTTGCCAGGATTGAATGGTGCTTGAGTAGATGTACGTTATTAGTTTGCAGGCTTGATTCCTGTTTCCGACCTCTAGAGAGTCAATGCGGTTCTTTCAGGTATTGATATTTGGAAGTCTTAAACTTCCCTGGAAGTTTAAGATATCTCAGATAGCCTCTGAAAATTGGCCGCCATCCCAACAGGATGTGTTGTTTTTTCTGCTGTTGTTGAACCCCCCCAACCCTGCTTGTTGATCGGGGCCCCCAACGGATTTGCCACCAGGCAATCATCCCTCGTTGCTCAAGGTGCAGCGTCCCGGGTGCGATTTGGTGACTCGGGTTGGGAAGTGGAGTTACATAGGTAGCAATAAAAGAGATCCACAAAAAGCAGACCAGCTCTAAGACCAAGTTCCATCCTACTAACAGCAGTTATATACATCCGACATATGTTACATCCCTCAAAGCATGCTTCAAACACAAATAACCACCCTGGCAGATGATGGGATTTGCGCATGTTGATACCTCCCGCTCCAGGTATCCTTGAATAAGGAGCCCGAAACATGCGCTGCAACAGCGGTGGCAACGGTGGCGTGCATTGGTAAAATCCGTGAAGTTTTGACGGGTTTCAAACCATTCAAAGTATCGGTCATCATTCTGATCATTGTTTTTCCCCCAACAGCACAATGCTATGAGATCTTCAGCCCATTTCATGTTCCGGAGCGGCCAATGCTGTTGGGGATAACACCCAAAATGTCGCTCAAGAAGCGTGTTTGTTCCCAGGTTAAACTAGTCCAGTGACATGGGCGTTCAAGAGTCACGCATACACTCCCCTCATTTTTCAGATGGGAGGTTGCATTGAGATTCATAAGAAGTATTTGATGTTTTGTGGATGGTAGTGTGTGCTGCTTCAGAAATCCTGCAAACCAATTGAGGTTGGTAGTGAATATCCCACTATTTACGGTTCGTGTTGCATAAATACTTGGTGTTTTTGTTGGCCCGATTTCCAACGAAGCATCAACAGTATCATGGTATCATACATTGCGAATGTCATGGCGGGCCCTGAAGTCATTAGCCAGGTTTCCCAGTGGATTCTTTGGGGGGTGCCTCAATTCTTGACTTGACAAAGTCACCAGTGATATTGGGATGATGTTTCAACAAAAATCCAGCCCTATATGTAACCACCGAAAGGATGTATAAGACGCTGTTCATACAAACAGTGGGGTAAACATGGACAAAGTATATGAAGCTTAACTGATGCGAACCGCCGGATTTCTGGAGCATCAACAGTATGAAGCGGGAGCAACCGAGTTGTAAGTCATGCAGACATGATCCTTGCACTCATCCACTCCAAGACCCAACTGCCAGGAACATAGGTTTAAATCACGCATGTTTTCTGTTTATTTGAACCTATCCAAAACCATTCAAAAAAACCTTGAAAAAAGCCTCATGATCTCGTGGTTTCTCAAGAACCTCCCCTTAAGACGTTTGTTTTGCTTGCCCCACTTGTTTTACCTCCTGTAGTCTTAACCAAGGATTTTCCAGACATTTCTCCCGGTAGGATGTGCATCGTCCAGTGACTCCCACGATGGGTGGTTCCTTCTTGGATCTGCCATTGGCTGGTAAAGGTGGGGGTCTCTGTTCCTTCAGAGATTGGGACCGGGATGTTCCTTCAGGATCATGTTTTACTTCCTCTAATTGGGGGAAACATGTATGTATACCGTGCATATATACTCGTAGTTTCTGTATATATAACGCAATTCTACAATGGAGGTGCTGGTGTGACTTAAATGATGTGATAAAGCCACAAGATTTTTGGTCAGCCATGACCTGTCAACCTTGCCAGAAATACAACAAGGCCTACTTGGCCTATTTTAAGGAAATTCATCAATAAATCATAAAACCTTTATTTGCTGCTTGAATACTGAAATGCTTTGTTATGCTTTTGATTATTCACCTTTCACTTATGAAGGGAGAATGAGGTTCCATGGACTCCAGGCACCCGTTCGGCGACGGCCAGCCCATCCCGACCTTGTACCGCCAATACGGTGGTGACCATCGCAGAAGAGCCAGGCACGACACATTGGGGGATGGTTCCCGTTGACAGTTTATCCCGCTGGTTTGTTTGTTGGTAATGTTTGTTTTCATTATTCTGCAGGGTTTGCAATGGAAGGTTCCCTTTCGGAGGGCTGTAAAATGGATGAAAATCAACCTAGTGATTTAGTAATCATGTACTCAGGGTCCAGGCTGATGAGAGGAGCTACTGACCCAGCTTCCCGTATCTTGGTTTTTTTGGTTGTAATTTGCCCAGGTACACCTGGAACTGGATGTTGACTAGTGTGTCATAGATTTCCAATCTAAGTCACTAAAATTCTGTCGTTTTCTCCAGTTCTATCATTTCTTGTTGTTTCCCTGCAAGTGACGTGTGGATAGTTTTCTTCACCCTGGACATTGATATCTCGAAGCTATGACTATGTTGCTACACTTCCAACCTCAAATTCTACAATTCAATTGCTACACTTCAACTGAAAGCATGTTGTTTGTGAACCATTGCCTGTTTCACTCACCGGATACCGCAGAAAAGTATAGACAAGTGATGTACCAATGCCAACTAAAACATCGCCACCACGTCAACACTATGAAGTTTAATGGCTGTCTCTCCGTTGCTACTGTTGATGCTTCAAAGCGGACCAGAATTCACCTGTTAAGGTTGCATGTTCTATAACATTAAGGGATGTTTTCACTGGATGTTTTCCATACAGATTCTTTTGAGACCTCGGCCCCCCCAGCGCTGATGGATTTTACGAAACAAGCATGGATTTTAGAGTGGGCCAACGGACAACCATGGACAACCTTTAAAACCTTTGGGTGATTATATACATTTAAATTTTCCATCTATAGCACAGAAAAGGTTTACGGTTTTGAAATGTTCGCTGAAAAATGGTTTGGAAACTTCACCCTCAAGGGAAAAAAAGTGCAATAACGTTGCACCCCTGAAGCTGTCTTGTTCGTTGTCGCGTCTGGAATATGCTTTTGCTGGAAGTTAAGCTCCCTGAGACTAACAGCAAAAGCCCCTTAAAATGGAGAGAATGGAGACCCCTTTGCCACCATTTTTCAGGGGCTGGCTGTTAGTTTCAGGGTGCGTATGGCTTTTGAATCCTTCTACAACTAATTGCCGTTCAATCCGCCCTTATAAAAGGGTTGTTGAAAGTTACATCGGTTCCTTTCCTTAAAGGAAAACATGTAACTTTTGAGCAGTTGGAGCTCTTTTCACTTTTCTACACACGTTGTGTGCAGGAGCCGAGGTGAAACACGTCCGGGATCTCAAAGGCCAAATGTTGGAGAAAAAAAAAAGCTACCGAATCGACCAAAAGAAAAACACCGGAAAAAAAGAAGCTCCTTAGAGCAGGGTTTGCTAGATTTACCCTTCCTGGGAATTAGCAAATTGAAGATTTTAAGTTTCCTTTTCCTAAGGTGGGATATGTATCGGTTCCGTTCCCTGGAGGGTATTATTTCTTTGGGTTTGTTTAACACAATGACCTTTGTGGGGGCTTGAAATGGCGGCAAACCATGGATCTGATGAGGTTTTTGTATTTTTCGGATCCAAAAGATGATTTTTGCACCTGAAAAAGCATGATGGTGTTTCTCATAATTTTTGTGATATGGTGGTTGACTTGCCACAATTTACATAACATGATAACATGTACATAAGATGTGTAAGGGAAGAATATTAAAGGGATCCAAATCGGATGTCCTGATTTGCAAAAAGCCTTTTCTGAAATGCCTTGGCAAACCCATCTTCGAAAATGTTTGAACCAATGGAACCATGTTTTCCAATATTTTTGGGGGAGGAGGCAAAACACCTTAGCCAAAAACAAAAGAACATTCAGCAAGTTTGAGAAATGATTCTAAGTTGCAAGTTTGAAGGCCCCCTTTTATCAAAAGAAATTGTTCATACTTCTCAGCAAATCATGATAGACTTCAACCCTATTATTTGATATGAGTCATTGGGGAGTTTCTTTGGCAGTTTCAAGGCTCCCACATCTCCAGTCCCAGTACAAAACGGCACCACAAAAGATGATACACGTAACATGTTGGATGTTGGTTATGTCGAAGTAAACTCGCCACCAGTGACATTGGGCCCAAAATGTTTCCCGGACATTTTTGTTGATGGAAGTTTCCATCGTTGGTGCTTCCAGTGGTGGCATCATAGAGTACACTAAGCTCGGCATGTCATCCCAATGTGTCGTTTTTTTCAAACTTGTTCCCAACAAAAGGCAGATTCCCCTCAAGAAGTTTCTCTAACCGGTTCAGTCTGAAAAATGTTGCAACAACGTCCGAAAACTAAAAAATCTTCGAAACCTGAAATGAGATCATATTTGATCATTATGCATTTATATGTGTCATGCATAGTGATCAAAAAACGGACCATGGTCATTAATTGCCCCTTGTTAAATCGTTCTTGTCTGGTGGGGTTGGCAGGGAATCACATGGAACTTGGGGTGGGGTCTCCAATTATCGATTTAAGAAGGTGATGATTGATGGTTGATCGAAACAGGGTTGAAATGAAAATGGTCAGGATCATCTTGAAAAATGACAGCACCCAGCCGTACCTAGAACTGGGGATCGGGTATGTTGAATCTCAAATTTTAGCCCTTAGTTTGGGTAGTGAAATATGGCAAAGTATCATAAATGCAACAGATGATTGCTAGAAATGAGCCAATAATAGTCACAGTCATTTTGAATCAACCGAGAGGTTGTTGGTCAAGTCAGATGGCTGCCCCCCCAGGACACTCCAAGGGAAGATGTCTCTGACCATGAATCAGGCAATTCGGTGGGTCATTTTCCACGAAGGTATAGGACTACACCAATCATTCAGATTCCACTTGTTGAGTTTATCTATGCTTTTTCGCTAGAGATTTCAAGGATTTTTTCATCAGCCCATCCAGTTATTGGCTACCAACTGCACGGTGGATGTGGATTGGGAATTGGATGAAAAGTCATTTCATATGAAGGACTAACACATTTCTTGTGCTTACCCATGTAGTTTTTTACGATGGTAAATCTACATAAAGATATCACACCATAGTGACGATTGATGAAAAGGCGCACCAGTGGATTGCAGCAAATGCTCTGATGGGTGCACACTCCCTAAAACTAACATGGATACCCAAAATGATGGTCTGAAAAAGGTAACTCCCTTTTAAAATTGCAATTTTTAGTATCTATGTTAGATTTCTGGGGTGTATCTAAAATTAGGTGTCCCCAAATCCCCAAAGCAGGTGTTTTCTGTTTTTTTTTCGTGAGGCACACCCATATAGGTAACTTGTAAGTGAATGGGTGGTGATGTCAGGCTGCAAGTAAAACGGAAAAAAATTGATGGAGTCAGGGGAAAGTGTTCTGCCAAAGCGTTTTTACCTGGGTAAACTAAAGCGGGCAAAGGTATTTACTGGGCAAAATGAAGACTCTCCAGCCAGCTATGTAAGATTACCTGACATTCACATGGGGAAGATATCAATGCAGGGTCTCATAGAGTCAAAGAAGTTGAAATTCCAGCCAGTGCTTTGTCAGGGGTCCAAACCTTTCAGTTTTACCAGAAGTTACACTTTCAAATACCAGGAGTGTCACCAATACCAACATGTTCAAAGACATCAACAGTTGCAAGTAACTTTAACTTAGAGCGTCCCAGGATATGTTGAAACACCAACCTAAACCACCATTAAGAAAATCCTGTACTTTCCATGAGATGTTTCCATGCACAAACCTCCATAGGGGACGTGACGCCACCGAGCACGGAACAAGCCTCCAGGTGCCGTGGGGCAAACAAAATCCTACCTAGTCTTTGTTTTTTGAGATTTAGTTGTGGAACTGCCTTTTTTGGTAGGTACAGATTGTCACTTAAGGGGAGATGCACAAAGAGTAAACCAACATCAAGCATGAATCAATACCTATTTGATACGAGATATATAAATATGAATTTTGAGGAACATCACTGTTCCTTCTATCAATCAATCACTTAATAGTAGGCTGTGAAATTGAACAGCGGTAATCTCACTTAGAACTATTGGTTGAAATTGGTGCATGTTCGCTGTTCACTTCTCTTGGACACGGAAAATGTTGAAGTTGATTGCTGTTTTGCGCGTTGAATTCTGGTCAGTGGATGAAGTGGATATTCCATCCCAAATCAGGATCGTTTCACCTCCAGCCGGTCTTGGGCCCAAAAATGAGAAATTCATCCCCCCCCCTTTGTTAGAGGTTTGGGAAGAAAATTGTTCCACCATCTGTGCATTATGTAACCTATATAACCATGCCTTCTTGTTGAGATTGGACAACCACCAACCACCACCACCAACCCGTTGAAGGGGCCAACGGCTCCCCAACCTTCTAAGGCTCTTGGAGTTACAACTACCTGGCTTGGAACGCAAACTCGCGAAGCTAAGGGAGGTGACAAAATCCATCCCGGCAGGGGAAAAGGATGTGAGGAGAAGAAATCATCTGAGGTGAAACTTCCTAAGGAAAATCAACCAACCTGATTGGTTGACATGGGATTTATGATTTTATGATGATGAAATGCAGGAAAACTTGTGGGAATTCGAACTTTTGCGGGATGATGATGGGATTCATAGGTTTTTCCTCTGCTGGTGCTTCACGTGCTGGTTGGAAAACCTCGAAAAATGGTCAAGCCAATCTGATTTTAGACAGCCATGCTTAGACAAAATGGCGAAAATCGACAATGGGAAGATGTAGTGTATTTTCCATGAAAAAACACCGTAGATGTTCCCTTGTCATGTTAGTTCACCAGAAGGTAAATAGTTTTCAAAGGTTGGAGTATCCAAGATCCCAAAGAACACTCCTGCTAAGCAGTCCCACAAGATGAAGGTGCTGGTCAGGGTGAATGATTGAATTGATCTATCAACTGGGATACTACTGTTGATGGAAAAAGATCCTGCGCTGGTTGATAGGTAGTTTAGCGCATTGTTTACAGGATTTTTAACATCCCAGGTGGTGCAGGATTTCTTCCAACAGTATTAACATCAATCTCAATCACAGTCACCAGTCAAATTCATGGTGTGGGGGCGGAGCGGTCTAGACTTTAGAATGCTCGTTCCTTTGGTAAGATCCTAAAACACCAAGCTGGAAACCACAAAGCAAAAGCAATTGAGGGCCCAAAAAAAAGATCATTGGTTTCCTAGTGAATTTCAGCAATTTATCCGAGGTTGGAACGATTTTACCTAGAGGTGGTTGTTTTGAATATGTTTTTATTTTCACCCTGAAAATTTGAGGAATATCTTTCGTGTTGACTATATCATACATTTCCTATGAATAGCTCATGTTGTTACATGCACTTGTTTTCCAGATCAAAAATGTTCATCCAAGCAGACCTCCAGTGACAACCTTGGCGATCCACAGGAACAGTCTGAAAGCGAAGCTGAAAGTCCTGAATCTGAGGTGCGCTGGGTTTTGGTGGGAGATGATTTCCAGGGCCGTTTTCCTGGAAAATACACCCCTCAAGTGAATGATGTGTTGGCAGTGTTTGAAGGAAAAAACGGACTTGAATTTACCGATGGCTTTGTAGAATATGTGGGAGGTTCTTGTGATATGTCTATGAAATTTTGGGGTATTCTCACCAAAAGAGAATCTGTAGGAGGAAGATGAAAATTCGCCAACACATGGGCCTTGGAATCAAATCCCATGGTTGCTATTAAACAAGGAATAACCCCCGTGTGTTACGGAAATAAGATGAAAACTCCTGGAAAAAAACAATGGATCAAACATGGCATCGCACGTTTTCCAGAACAACCTCTAGCCCTAAAACACCCCAAAAGGATCGAAGCTTTTGGGGCGTTTTTGTTGCAAAGGGGAAGGCTTCATAAATCCCACTTCCTAGCAGAGGGCTGCAAAGAAATGTTCAAACCAAAAAGGCAAAGATTTAAGATTGATGAATGATGCCACATTGACCACTTAGAACCATATGTTTGTGGTGCTTTTTCGCGAAGCTCAGGGGTCATGTACCATGCTAGCCCACGTTATCCGTTATCCCATGTTGGGAAATGATCCGGGACTAGAGGCCAATCAAAAAGCCTACTTTTGAGGGTTAGATACCTGGCAATTCACTGTGAGTTGTTCTTCATGGATGATCAATGAACCCTTTGAAGAGGTGAAAAAGTCATTCTGGGGATCGGGTTTTGGGTGACTTGAAGCTTTTTGTATTGGGAACCCTTGAAAATCATTAATAAAGACATGGATTTTCTGGTATGCTTCTTGAAATTTTAATGGCTCAACCTACTCAAAGGTCCAGACTGCTTAGCCAGTACATATCAGTAGATAGTGAGTGAAGGCAAACTGTGGTAAACTCCACTTGGGGGGCGTTTTTGCACCACTTCTGCGGAATACATCAGTATATCTACATACGGATCTGGTACCTGAACCTTTTCCAACACTTTTGGGAGCAAAGGTAGGCTAAAGAAGCAGCTTAGCATGTACCTTCCAGTGGCAGTATAGACCACAACTCTCGTATTTGCCATGCTTTCCAGGGTTTCAGGGGTCAAAAAGGGCTACCAGGGTCAAACGGATGCCATTTTGTTTCCATCACAAACCAGCATTGTTTATTGCTGTATCTTTGATCTCTTTTTCAAAACCCCTGTTGAAAGAAGAAAATTCATGCACTTATCTGACTTACTTGGTTTGTTCTAACAAAAACACCCCGGAAAAATGAGCAAACTTCAAAGCCATGCAGGCTTTGCCAGCTCCCAGAGTCTTAGAAAAACCTGGGCCCTTAGCGGCAGCGCCACCCAGCATGGCACCCCCGAGTTTGCCAGGACGACTTTTTGTGTTGAGTCAAACGGAAGGAACAGTCCAGAAGTTTACCAGTTGTAGGAAGGGCTTGCCAAAATGACAGACCATTTAGGTGGCTGAAATAGTTATCTTCCATTTGGGTTGAAATCTGAAACCTGAATCATTTTTTGAAACACGCCCTAGATCGGTGGCGGAAAACCCACCAGCAACAAAAAACCGGCAAACCAATGAACCAAACAATGGCCAGAAAGAAAATTGGGTCGTTTACCCTGACATTGTCTACTAAGCTCCAGTGGTTTTTGTTTTTGGGTTGCAAGAGACCATCAAAAGTAGTGAGCAAAACTTCGAAACTGTGCCGTTTTGTCCGTTTTTTAATGGGGTGGAGCTCTGTCAAATCACAAGTTTCCCACTTAGAGCGCCTCTGAATGCGCCCTCAAAAAGAAAACGCAGGACAGCTGCAAAATGATGTCAAAACGGAGGCGGGTTTTTAAAAATCGAAAATAATGTGATCTTCAGCATTCGGAAAAAATCCAACGCATGTGATATTGATTGATAATGTTGATATTGTTGATGGATATCATCCCTTTAGCTTCACAAGAAGTCTAAGCGAATCTAGGCGACGTTTCATCAATCAAAAAGCCAGAATGATGTGAGTAGGATACGCATACACACCTGAAATCCGAAAAGCACCAGTTGATACTTGTCAGTCCAGGTGTTTATATACCTACAAACTCGGTGGTGGATCGGGGATCGTCAATAGCCCCGAAAAATCGGAAGGTTTTTTTTGGCCTATAAAGAGTCATACATTTTGGAGATGTGCTTTCCAAGTTGATGCTTAATTTGTGTGTGTTTGTTTCTAAGGTGAGCGTGTTTTTCTCCGGCAAAAATATATCCTCACATAGATCCACTCAGATCAGCAACCTGTTGGCAATTTGCGATTGATGAAGATGTCGCATTATACAAAAGAAGGAAGGCTTCGTATAAGGTGGGTTCACCATGCAATGGATGATGCAAGTGTTTATGAAAATCAAACTTCTGAGCCAGCCTGGGCTGAGGCCAAAGGATTGTTTTTTTTGGCACCTCGATTCTAGTTACTTGGTGGTTTCAACCCATTTGAAAAATATTAGTCAAGTTGGATCATTTCCCCAAGGATCAAGGTGAAAATGAAAAATATTTGAAACCACCACTTAGGATTTGTCTTTCCCAGCAATGTCATCTTCAAACTCCCTGCTCATCAAAGCTATATCTGTGTTTTAAAGGGGAGGGTAGCCGTGTGTTGAGCAAAAGAACTCACTGTTCTGATACATGGTAAGGTGAATCCGTTCCTCCCTCGGCTGTGCACCTTTTAGGGGAACCATGGGTGAAAACAAGCCTTCACGAAATATTTAAATATAACATCAGTTGAGATCATGTCCAAATCCTTCAAAGAATCCATTCACTAAAAAGAGAATCATAAGAAAGCCATGAGATGTAATGTTTCTAGAAGTTTTCGTGTTCGGTTTTGGGGAGAGATGCTTCCAATGTCCTGAAGAATGCAATTCTAGGTAGGTGGTGATTTTGAAAAAAAAATGCGCTTTGGTGGCTTCCTATCCTGAAACAGCTGAATCTTTTCACCAGGCCATCACATCATCACCCCGCGCAGCAGAGGTGAAGGGGGTCCAAAATGCTGGGGAGGGGTACCTGTAGGTCAGTTTATAAAGCCCCTCATTGAGTGAACAAACCCAACCTACTGACCAGTAAGAAATCCATTGTCATGAGCTTGCCAGTAAGTTGCTATTTGTTGAAATGTTGAAAAGGAGTGTGAGTTAGGGATAAACCACCAATCAGCTAAAAAAACATGTTGGTTTGTAACAGTAACTACAACAACTACCCATAGTTATTCACCACTTTGGTATATCTTTCAGGTGGCTGAACCTATTCACCAAGATTTGCCCTTAAAATGACTTTACTGAGGTTGCTTCCTTGAAATTTTCCAGCTTAGTGAATTCGTATGACCAGCTTCGGCACTCCACATGAGGCGCCACAAGCACCCAAGCCTTCACTACCTTCGAAGCTCGGAACGAAGGGAAAACCTGGTTGTTTAGGGGGAAGTATACTACCCATTTATATACTAGATGGTGGTTTCGAATATTTTTCATGTTCACCCCTACCTGGGAAAATAATCCAATTTGACGAATATTTTTCAGATGGGTTGAAACCACCAACCAGTTTACCGTTTATAAGAAATCATGATATGAAGATCCCAATGATTGAGAAACAGTATGATATAGAACGTAACGAATGTTTTCAGATGTTGAGATATAGCCAAAATTATAGGCCTCCGTTTTTCAAAACGGAGGTTCAATGGGAAGGCTTAAGTGGGAACCGGAGGGATTCTTAAAGAAACCTTAGGCAACATAGGAAACATTAGCGACGATTAGAGATTTAGGGATCCTCCCCCCTTGAACAGGACCCCTGAAGAATTAATTCCATAACAAAAAAGTGATACCCTCCTCAAGGATTGTGTTTTTGGACACCCTCACCCTGAGTTCAACCAAGGATGAATTGGTGAATTTTCAGTATGTGGCCCCGAGAAAGCTGTCAAAATAACATCATGATCCCAAATGGCATCTCAACTATAAGCTCAATAAGGGTGTGGCCTCAGAAAGTATGGGGCAATAAGGCTGGAGGGACCAAGCACGTGGTTGAATACAGAACCTTATTTTATCCAACCCCGGCGATGTTTAAGGGAGGATGTAAGTTTGGGGGAGGGGGAGGCAAGCTCGATCGGTGTTGTTTGCAAAATGCAAGTTTGCATCGATCCCAAAAAAGGAATTCTTCAGGCGGTGTTGTCCGTGAAGAGGTTTTTTCTTCAACTGACCAGAGTCAAAAAAAACACCGCGGGTTTTAAATAACCAGTGTGAAAAAGTGAAAAGTATTTCATGTTTGTTTGCAGCAAACTTTGGTAGCTTGACTTTGGGGCACTACCTACTTATGAGGTACGTTTTAATATCCCAATATAAACCCTTGATAAATCACCCAAACATTGTTGAATTTCGGCGTAACTCCCCACAGCGTAGCTGACACCAAAGTCCCTCAGCATCTGAGGATGACGGCGCTGCGGCGGCCCTTGCCACCACCGCCCCTAGCAAAGTCAGTGGAGGCCGGTTGGTGTGTCATCGATGCTGCGATGCCCAAAAAATGATGACATTTTCAAGTCCTGAAACATGGGGGATGGATATGGAGTAGGATGAGCCTATGTCAAAAGGAGGCCTAATTTTTGTTGGCTGGATCTATTTTCTAAGTAATTAAGTCCATGAACATTGCCACCTCTGTCCAGTAACTAGACTTCAAATGCTCAACTGTTTGATGGTTTTATTGGAGAAATTCGAGTAGTAAAAAGAACCTGAAATGGGTTGCGGTGCTTGGCTGATTTATATAAGAGATTATGATTGGTTTTAAAATGAATACAACATATAGTACCCTCTTATGTTTTGGTGGGTATTTTAAGTCGCCCTTGTATCAAACTTTGTCAGGATTTCATGACAGAAAAGCTGGTCAGGTGCCCGAGCCGGTCACCGAAATGTCAGAGATGGCACCTACCACGCCTGCACCTGCCACACCGGCACCTGCCACGCCGGCGAAACGCATGGAAATGAAGTTGCCAGTGGAGGAGTGGGTTTTTTTTCTGCAAAACTGGACTCTTTTCTTGTTGGGGGTGACGTTTTTTGCCTTCATAAAGGTTGGGTGGATATGTTTCAATTCTTGATGTCTTGATGTTGTTTGGGGTTCAAATTTGCAAACACACTCTGGAAATGTTGAACTTGAGTACAACCATGGAGTCTGAAAAACCTAGGCCAATGTCTTTCCTAAGTATTGCTATACTGGTTTCTCTATGTTGAATTTTCCTGGGTGTAATGTTATGGATGCAACCCCTCCCACCAACAGTAAGCTCAATAGAAATTTAGGATCTATAACAAAGGGTTTTCCGATTTCCTACCAAAAAAGAAGGTGAGAGTGAAGGTGTTGCTTGTTGCGGGGAGAGGCTAGATACTCAATCCCCACGGCTTCAATATCTAAATTGCCTCATGATCTAGTAGGTCAAGCCCCACTCACCTGTTGCAGACCATCCGTTCGTTCCTGCAAGTGTCAAAATGGGAAGAAAGGATTGAGGCTAAAATGGAATTATGCAAAGGTGAGAATTTCGGAAACCTAGAAAATGATTCAACAAAAAATATAGGCCTAAAAAACGACTAGAAAAGTTAGCACACAAATACCTTCTCCTTTTTGTTGGTGATTTTCGTTTCAATGGAGCCTTCCAGGAGGTTCCTGTGCTGGAAGTAAGTGGTTCTGTGGAAGTGCTTCCTGCACCAGAAACGCCCCGGGAGGATGCCAGTGAGGCAGTGCCTCCTGAGGCGTGGGGATTTTGTTTTTTTGAGGCACTGAAAAGTTTGCCAATGGCACTGCTGATAGAAGAAATCCTTCACCAGTTGATAGATATATTAATAGTCTATCCTAATTTTCTGAAGGGTTTATTTTGTTTCCCTAGGTGGCGCAGGAATTTCTTGCAACAACAGTAGTTTATCAAATTGGAGGTTTGTCAATTGACCCAAGCGTTGCTGTACCGTTCCGCGACCAAAAACGCCGGCGCATTTTCCCCAAAGGAGCAACTATTTCGGCTTGTTTGATGGCCTTAATTCAGGTTTAGGAAGTATATAGCAATTTGCATGGCTCATTTGCCAGGTCCCCATTTTGACTGAGATGAGGAAATGAATCAATACTACTACGGTCAATTAATGGAGATTGAAACTCTCATTCCCACTAAGCACCAAAGAACCCTATCCTCGTCTTAAGAGGTCCAGGAAGAGGAACGAGAAGAGCCGATTCCAGTCGAGAAGATTCCTGAAATTCCAGCAGCTCCAGATGTCGCAGAAGTTCCGGAGGAGACGTCTGAGCTGGAGATTTTCAATGATGATCACAAATTCCTCCAAGTGTCGTTGGAACTGAAAGAGTTTTGTTATGAGATGATCAGCCAAACCAAAAAAAAACACCAACTCATTTGACTCAAATGAGGGGCCACGAGTGGCCAACTCATCTAAGTAGGAGCAAAGATGATGACAATTCCAAGGATGAATCGAGCGAAAAATTTCCTAGCGAATGGAAATGAAATTTCGTGATGCTTGATGTTTGTGTCACAAATCTGAAGTATTAAATGTGGAGTGTGTTTTTTTTTTGTTGGCGAACTCTGTGGCCTGTTTGAAGCTAGTAACTGGTATGTACCTGTTACAGTAAGGTAAATGTAGACCTTTAGGGGCAGGTGAAGAAACTTGTATCTCAGAGTACTTGCATATTGTTGTTCCAATCAATTGGAGAATCTCCACAATTTTCAGAAATGACACCCAAACACAAGTCTTGGATTAGTGAAACTCTTCTCATGACTACCCAAAATCTCACATAAATTAGGTTACCCTCCAGGAAATTAACATCTCCCACCAGTTTCGGGAAGTTGGGAAAATCATCGACTCAAAAGTGCCAAAAATTGGGAAGGGATATGGGACAGTTCCCAGGAGGGTAAAATATGCAACCTCCATGATTATCGAAGTGTTGGGGAATCCCAAGAAAAAGGGTCCTTTCCTTTCGACTCTTAGCTCCGCACAAAAACAGGAGCAGCATGTTCTGCGTGACCTTTGTCTTCCAAACTCACCATTTTAAGCGTTAAACACATAGGGACCTGGTGGTATAGACCCTTACCCTTGGCATCCCTTGGCCCTTGGTTGAACCTGAAGGAGCCAGAAGTGAATACAAGCACACCATCTACACCTGCTTCCAAAATCTCCAAGGTGTGAAGCTGGAAGACGGAAAACTCAATTTACTCAGCTCTAAAACACTGGAGAATCCACCATTTCTTGGATTTTTTTTCAGATTTAATTTGCGGTTGGAAATGGTGACGGTTAGGAATATTAATCTTCACCAGTGGGTATTCATTGTTGTCATTATTCTACCCAAATGTAAACAAAAACGTAATGAAAATTCAGGAGGAATCCTTTTACACAATGCCCGAAAACTTCACTTGATCAGCTCAAGCTATTCTTATGCATACTCAGATGTCATTCATCCAGGGGGCAAGTTTCACCAAAGATTCGTTAGTATCTGTATCTGTGAGGATTTGCCATGAAAAGATCAATATGTTTTTTCAAGAACTGAGTGGTTCAGTGAATGGTTTAAGATGGTGGTTAAGGTTGATCTTTGAGCATATGCTTGGAAATCCCCAATGTTTTTTTTATTTGGAAACATGCCAAGCGAATAATGTTAGGCAACTTGCAACTAACTCTGCGATTTAGCTCCGGCTTCCGGAGCTCCAAAGACGGATTCGTTTACCGAGGTCATCATCAAATCGCTTCTCCCCTGATTTGTTTCATTGGAACTGCCTAACACAAAAAAATGGTAGAAAAAATGATACATCTTTCAGAATCATCCAAAGAGAAACCTCGGGGAAAAAGAAACACACGATCTCCACTTACAAATTTCTGTCAATTTGGTTCTCAAGTCCTACCAGTAAACCACGGCCCCCAACCCTTACCGCAGGATGAGTCCCCGAGTGGTGCGCCTAAATTATCTTCATGGCTCACGGATATGAGGCACGCCAAAAAAGACAAAAGCATGGGGAAACGCCAACAGGTTTCGATTCAACGCAAGTTGTTTGATATCACTTAGAAACGTCCCTTATATGAATCTTAACATTGGATACAACATCATTTGGTACTCGAAACATACAGTAGACCATATCAGGTCGCGAATGGCCAATAAGCAGCCGGCGCAAGCAACAGCAGATCCAGAAAAGCAGGAGGTGCAGGGGCATTGTGGACGAGGTTGCTGATTGCCTAATTGCCATTGAATCTGACACAGGACATCAGTGAGAAGATGTGATAAAGTAAATGTCATTGACAAGCTGGGCTGTTCTTTATTGAGATGTCACGAAAAATCTCGGGGTTTTCCAGGTTGGTGAACTATTGTGTGGGTGTATACTGAACTCCTCAACGGAAAAGAGAAACATTGTAGCGGGTCGTGTTTTGTTTGTTGGACTCATTGTAAGGCGATTTTGTTCGGTTTTTGGTTGATGTCTTCTCTTTCGCAGGTGTTTTTGCCTGTGTCCATTTGTATTGCTGACACAGTTATGGTGCTCCGCATCATCATCATCATCATCATCATCATCATCATCATCATCATCATCATCACCATGATTTGAATATATAATCATCATGATTTGAATCATCAATATTCGTGTTCATCTAGAATCTAGCCTTAGCAAGCCCCTAACATGCTTTATCACCAACCGTCACACAACCTTTAATTCGCATATCCTGCCACCCTTGTGGTTCGCTTCCACCAACGTGATAGGCACCAACAGGAGGCAGCAAGTTCGTTGGGACAGCTCAAAACAATTTCCACCATGTTGTCAAAGAATGGCTTTGCGGCCCGCCATTCTTCCATATTCTTCCCATACGCCAGGGATGATGAAGATTTACAACTTAACTCAACGGAGTTTTTGGATGTTTTTGGAACTATTGGTGAAGGAAAGGGGAATAGTTCACTGGCAGATTCTCAGATGAACACTCCAAGGATTTCAGTAGTCCAACTGTTCGGGGAAAAGATGTGTTGATCAGTTGATCCGATTTTCCAACCCGATTTCCACACGAGACACGTGGATGCTGCGGGTTCAACTACTTTGATGGGTTTCGGGTTTTGCATATCTAAACCGTGCAAATAAAGTCTAGATTCGCCCTGTGCTTCCAGAAATGACCAGAATGATAGATGCTCAGAAGCTAAAATCCATTCAGTCTATGTTAGGTGGGCGGCTTCTTTCTCACTTCTGTTTGACTAATTGTTTAGAAGTCAGTTTTCTTGTGAACGCAGGAAAACTCCTTGACCAAACATGTTCTGTTTTGTGGTACAAAATGCCTTCTAGGGTATTCGCTTGATATAAATAGTATGTAGGTAGGTAGGTAGGTAGGTAGGCCTTTTAATACTAAACTACTCGACCAATGGTTGATTGGTTTCTTTCGCTGTGGTGCTGCAGACATCCACGATACAAATCCTTATGGTTCAGAGTCCACGGGGTCCATTTCTTTGGGAGGTTGAGTTGTATGATAGTTTATGTTCTCAACTGCTTAGTGAAATATGTTTTGCATCATGTTCAACTTGGTGTTGCACCAGAAACACTTTCTGGGTAGGAAATTCTGAATCCATGGGGAAGAATTTTCTCCCAAAAAAAAAACTGCCAACCCCAGCTTTTTTTGATCGTCTAAACTTTTTCAGAAGGTGATGTATTGCTGTTGTACCGTTGATTGCTTCAGAAATATCCCATGGTTTACGTCCGGGAGTGCGCCGAGGCACCTTCCTCCTCCTTGCGTCCAACAGGAAGGCACCTAGTTGGTTGAATCATTATGAGTGGATTATGTTGGGCTACCCTTTGTAATGCCTTAGAGGCCTAGGAATTGCTGTATTCCAAACTGCTCAGATCTATATATAAGATAGATAATGATTATCATGTCATGTTGTCTGTCCAGGACAGTACTAGGTGGTGGTTTGAAACATTATGTATGTTTTTTATGTTCCACCTGGTCTTTGGCAAGATGATCAAATTTAGCAAACATATTTCTGTTCTTAGATGAAGAGTTCAGTCCGGTTCGTTTTTGTGGACTGATGAAACACCTCTCAAGATTTAATGTAAATCCACCATGATTAGGTAAGATGTGGCTATAGATCAAAAGATGAGGATCATGTTCCACCTGAACAGATGGATCTCCAATCTTGACAGGGGATAATGTGTTACACTCAACTAACAGAAAGTCTGCACGCCCAATCGCCATTTCGTTGATATGACCTTAGCGAAGACTCTCTCATCTTATCATGATTCATAGGAGATGACATGGTCCTTTTACTGCGTGGCCAACGGTTGGGGGAACTGCATCAAGGATATGCAAAGTGGTTTGATGTGATGAGTTTTTATTCTATAATAGGAAACCACAGGATTTTATGACCCGTAAAGATTGAGATTTGCTCAATATTGGCTTGGGATGATTGATTGCTTTGGTCAATCCATATTTCTGTCATGCTTTAGACTAAGGTGGAAGACCTATACTGAAATAAGCTCTTTTCAACAAAGTGAAACAGATTGCCGGGTTGCCCTCCTACACAACTAGCATGGCAAAATGGACCAGCAATGAAGATTTATTTCTTATTGAAAATGAGGATAATCCAGCCCTGCCATGTAGATTTCAGTATGCCAAAAAAAAAATAAGGCTTTCTGGTAATTACAATTCCCATCACTCCTTCAAATCAATCCATTTTTAGGTTGAAGGTGTCACCAATTGGATAATCATCGACGGTCCTTGGAAGTTTCTCATCGCTGCAGGTTAGCAAAGCCGCCAAAACCGCCCAAAGCCACGCCATCACCTGAGGAGGCACGGCATATCCCCAGTCTCCAAATGGCTGGGCACCACCTGGTTTCAGGAGAAGTAAAAACCTTAAATTCATGGTGCTTGGAGACTTTTTAGACGTCCAAACCCTACCAAATCTACCAACCACTGCAACTAGGTGGTAATTCAAAGGTTGCACAATTGAGCAGGATAATTATGTAAAAAAGATGTGTGGCCTCTTTTTAAGGTGGATGATTTTTTAACATACAGTACTGGATGATTCAATACAGAATTCACCAAAATTTTCTTAAAAATAGGTGGTAAAGTTTCTCGCCAGTGATTAGCAGCCATTTGTAGAAGATGTTTTTCCTACTAGAAAAGAATGCAAATGTCCAAAAAATGCCATGCCTAGTTTGCCAGAGGCTAGATGGTTGCAGCAAAAAAAGCAAGCAGAATCGCTTGTGTGTTGAACAACGCTATCCCGAATTTTTCAGATTTATTGGGTTTGAAACCATCAGCTGAGCTACATCCGAGCAAGAATTGAGCTGATAGAAAAGATGACCTTTTGTCACCCCCCTTCCTTTGATTCAGTTTCAGCATGCTGCTGGCCAATGGTTTCTTGGTTGTTGGTTTGCAGGTTAGTGGTTTCCTTCTGTTGATAGTGTGAAAACAGCCTGGACCTGATAGAACTGTAAATCCCCCAAGTAGTTTGTTTTTTAGGAATTCTTCGTGCAGTATTTCAAGGTCACTTGCACCTTTGGGTTGGGAAGATGTTGTTTGCATGGTTCTTTCTGTCAGGCCTAATATGAATGTGGACAGGTAAGAGATTCGTTTTGTTTTAAGCCACTAACGTTCAATGATTCCTTGTCAGCAATCAGCTTGAACATGTGTTTTTGTTGGCAGTTTCCAGTGATTTTCGTGCACCCCAAAACGAGCATTACAGAAAATGATTGGCTTTCACTTCATGATTCATGTTCATCAGGACTTAAAGGTTTTCCAAAAAAAAATGTGTATCACCCAAAAAGGGACTCGGGCAATCCTGACAGTAATTGTTCCATAGTGTTCTTGCAATAATATATTATAGACATGCTTTTACCTTGATGCTTGGAATCGCAAGGCCGCTCGTATGATGTTCCATCGTTGATCAGTATTTTCCATCCCGTGGACCCACAGGCGAAAGAAGCACCCGTTGTGCAAGTCCCAGCATTGCCATCGGCAGTGCCGCCCTTGCCCTTGCAGACGGTGCAGGAGAATTGGGAAGTCGCTATAGGTCTCTAGGAAAACTTCCAAAAAATCCTAGGGAAATCCAGATGATTCCCTGGGTTGTTGGTTGGAGCAATCCACCTGAGCACTGATGAGTTTGGGGCTTTCTGGCTATTTAGTTTGTAATTGCAGGTAATTATACCAGCCAATTGATAGCAGGATTATTTCAGAAGCCATGACATCAGGAGTTCATGGTTCATGTCACGAGTTAGTGGGTTGGCGGTTGCCACGGTTCACCCTTCAAGTGGAAGCTCTGCTGGTGAGTCAACCTAGGAAACCCCACCATGGTTGAAAGCTTGATAGCATGGGACCACGACTTGGGAAAAGGGTATCTTTTTCGTCTTCAGAATTTTCATTGCCATGTGAGGATCCCTATCTTAGTTGCCTGGAGGGTAGGGTTTTGAATCTGTTTCCAACCATCACAACAAGCAAGTCCGAAAAAAGGTTGGTTGGGATGATGGTTGCAAAGTGTGTGAATTTTTGAAATATACGAAGCTGGTTTGCCGTTTTCTTCAACACACAAATAAGAAAAGAAATCAATGAAAAATGTTGGGAGTATTGAAAAATGCCAAACTGTTTCTCAAAGTCGTGTGGCATGTGATTGGCTTCTTGGTGATCAACCAATTTCATTCCATCAACTTCTCTACTTTCCCTATTCCGTTTCCAATCGGAAATACTACCTTTTTTTTTTGAAACAAACGGAGCATTTGCCTCCAGTTTGGTGATGAATTGCCTCATGTCCAGTCAACGATCCAAGCATTTGACCTACGAATAAAGCAAATCTCTACCCATACTGACAGACCCAAATGAAAAAAAAGCATCGTATTTTAAAAAGGTGACTTGATGTCGGAAATTCTGGTGTTTTTTTTGTGTTTTTGTTAATGTTGAAGTTGAAATGTGATGTCAGTTGCTCAAATCTATATAGTTTGGTTATATATATGGGTTTGAAGGTACGAAGTGCTACCAACAATATGAAACGAACAGCTACCAGTCCCCACGTCATCACTGCAAGGAGGAGGAGACTCCAGGTATTGTAAGGTGGATGGGAAAGGTTGGATTTGAGTCAGGCCAAAATTTCCTGTTAGTGAGTATTGATGACTATAGCATTATATTATGTAGCACTATGGGATATTATTGGAATTGCAATTAAGGCGAATCTTGATAATAATTGGAAATTTTCGTGGAATTATGCCTAAAGATTGGGAAGTCAATCACTATTGCAGCACTAACTTAGATGATTAACGTTTCTTTTTGATAGTTGTATGATGTTGGCTGGTGTAAATCACTCTGACCTATTTCTTGGGATCTTTCCCCTCTCAGGATGTGAGTCACCAGGCTTGCCGTTCCTTTCAGCAACTAATGTCCACGCCAACAGCATGCTTGAAGATGGCCGTTTTGGGGGATCAGTAAGACAGGTTTCACCAGTTTCACCATACCTTCAGGTGACTGACGTAACGGGCAAATGTCTTGATGTCCAGAGTAGATGGAGACTTCATCCCCGAGAAAGAACCAAGATTCCGGGGGATGAGTTTCCCTCTATTTCTCAATCAAGGGGGATGAACTTCACCAGTTAAGAAGAATGATTCGAACATCCCCGTCAACCAATATGGACACCAAAGAATCCCTATAGTTGAACGGAAATTCCTCTTCCAAACGACTCAAAAAAACACCCAAAACGAAGATTTCTGGGAGGTGCTCTCATGGCAACATTTCAGGAGCTGTTCGGGCAAATGGGTGGGGTATAGCAACAAGTAATGTGTGGATTGTGGTATCTTTTTCCGCGGCACTAAGAATTCTCTCAGGATTTGCGACGAAACGCAATAGAGCATCGCCATCTTAAATTTTAAATGGGAAATGCATCAGACAAATGATGGAATGTCCAGCTATGTCAGTGTCAATTATTCCTTCCAGGGAGTAAGAAGGGCCGTGTTTGAAGGACATGATGAAGTGCCAATATTGTCATAAGCATTTGAAAAGTTACTATAATAGTATAGGCAGTATAGGCATATACAGAACTCGGTAATAGAGAGAGAGGGAGAGAGAGAGAGAGAGAGAGAAGAAAAAAAAATGTGATATCAAATCAAGTTCGTTTTGGCAAGTAAAAACTGCTGGCTTTTTTGAACCTCATCAAGTCATGCAAAGACTCGTCATGTCACATATAAAAACATATACATGTTTGTTCATTATCTCCCAACTCACCCAATCAGTTGATTGCTGAGCCTGACAATCCCTTTCATAACGTCAAATTTCTCGGAGAAGCTAGAAAATGAAAACATCTTGAAACTACCAACCAGCAAAGTTTACTAAATATTACTGAATAAAGAAATTGACACAGCCCTCAGGAGCATCTTCGAAGACCTCCGCGAATGAGAGCACTTCCGCGAATGTGCCAGGTGAAGCTCGAAGAGAAGTGATTCGAAAGCACCAGTTGAGATGGTAAACAACGCAATATCTACAGAGGTTTTGGAAAAAAGATAGAAACATATTAACATAATAACATATGTACATGTATATTATATAGATATCTGTTTTTTCATCAACTGGTATAGGAGTTCTTCCACAAACCAGAATGATTCAGAACGGGAATCTAAAAAATATCTAAAGCTCCCAAAGCTTCTGAAATGGCACAACCCTACATATTGAATCATCCCTATGGAAAGTGGCGGTTCTTTTACTGCTAGAGGAGGCAGCATTGAGGGTCGGCGTAGAAATACAAGAATCAGACCGTAAGGAAAGACTTCTTCAACTGGGAGGATAATAAATCTACTGTTTTATGTACTTATATGGGTGTTTCCTAAAATGGTGGTACCCAACAACCATGGGTTTTCCTACTAAAAATGATCATTTTGGGTGTTTTGGGGGTACCGCCAATTCAGGAAACACCCATATATGTACAATGCACATACAAGATTTATACATAGACATCCCTCTCACCAAAAGAAAGACTCTTCATCTCTTCCTTTTGGAAAATGGCAAGGCACAAATCCACTTTGTCCCAAATATGGAACTCCCATGTCATGCTGTGCCGCAGGAGAAGATGATGTGAAGGAAACATTGCCTGTGCAGGTTTCGATGGGGATTTTAGCCCAGCCACATCTTCGTTTGTTGTATCACAGGTCAATGGCTCAAACAACAATCAGGTACCAGGTACGTTAGATGTATTTGTATCGCCCCAGCTCAAATTTGTGATAGACTTGGTGAAGGGAAAGCCACGGCTTGAAGATTCTTCCAGGTTGAAACAGCATCATTTTAATTCAGGGTGAAAGTAGATGGCGTTCGCCGAGGAAGTATTGCCCAGTATGGGATTCCCTATGAAGTTTGCCTAGGATTTCATGGCATTGGATTTGTATTTGTTTGATGTTCGGTAGCTCAGAGGTGATGATTAAATAAGCAATGTTCTTCCCAACAAAAATCCCCGTGCCCTTTTCAGAAGAAACCAGCTTTAAGCTCAGTATTCCCAAAGAAATCAGCTTAGGTAGTTTTATCCCCTATTTATCTATAGGGTTTTAGACTTAGATGTTTTTTTTTCGCCACCCCAAGTGGTTCGTTTGCCCTCCAGGCGGTTGGTAGCGAAAACTCTGTCGTTCAGGGCGACGACTCACAGTCGCCTTCCATGCCTCCTAACTTCATGGCGCAGGGAGACCTGGGATGATGAGATCTGAGCAAATTGTAGCGAATGATGAGGTTGGAGGTCACCCCAAATGGTGGTTTTTTAAGTAAGGTAAAGAATCCCCAAAACACTACCTGAACGATTTTGGGTTCAGGAATTATAGTAATTTGCCCGGTTGAGATGAAAACCAGGTAGTTTTTTGTTCATGATTTTCTTGATTGAAGCTTAGAGTACCTGCCAAAAAAACAAGGAGTTTAGAAGAAGGAATAATTTCCTTAAAATGACTTGAAAATTCAGAGTGAAGTTGGGAAATTCAAGCGATTTGACCGTCATCGGAGGCTTTTACGTTTGACTCCAACATGGATCAGATCATTTTAGCATTTATGGTTGTTCCAGAATCATGCTCGCATGTCTTACAACACTGCTTCAGCTCAGTCTTTAATTCTATGGCCCCAGGGTATGGCACATATACTCTGGGCCTCTCCCCCCGAAAACACAATCCGGAATGGACAATGTTAGAGGTTGGATTTTAGAAACCTTACGGACAGGGCTACAGGGCTCCTGATTTGGATTTTTAGGGAGGATCGAACATATGATGCCAGAAATTTGCCCAGAATCCTGCCGGCCTGGCTCACAGCTGAGACATCCAAGCTGTTTGACAAGCAATTCATGCATAGGAATGACAACTAAAATGTCCACACATGCCATCTATATGTTACATTGAGTGTATAGATAAAAAAAACTATAGGTAGACCTGCAAAAAATGATCTTTCAGCGTCATCTATTAAATGTTATCCATCCATCTTTGATTGTAAAAAGATCTTGAAACGATGCTGCCAGAGAATGAGTCCACCAACTCCCGATCTTTGAAAATAAGCAGGTCACAACCAACGTTTTTTTTGAGTTGAGAAAGGAGGGGTTTTGTTGCAATCTACAGATGCATGTGCGTGTTTTTGCTAACAGACCTGGGGGGAAAGACTTCTCCTTAGAGTTTGGTTGTTAGTACTGCCTTCTCCACTTTGGGGGAAGAAGAAGTTGACGAAGTTTGCCAACAAGTTGGCCTTAAAACGCTTGCTCCATCTGGAGCACCTGGGATCAATCCTGCCATGATCTCCAGGCAAGAAAAACTCAGCGGGGGAAGAAGAAGATGGGGTGGGTTTATGTGAAGAGCAAAACAGTAAAAGAGTCAATACTACTCTTGGGTTGTTTGATGCTGTTTGGGTTTTAGGGGTTCAATACTACTCTACTTTGTTTACAGGGATTATGTTTCGCGCCGATAATTCCAGAATTCCGTAAAATTGAAGATAATTCCAGAAATTTGCCAATAATTTCAGCAAACCCGTACAAAAGAATTGAATGTACTAAAGGTTTGATGTTTTTTTTGGGTGGCTCATATTTCAACCAAGTCTTTGAAGGACTCAACTTAGTCATCAATATATACTCTAAGGAACGGGATTGAAAATCCAAGCCACTTCTGCTGGTTTTTGACTGGAAAAATGGGATGTCAGTTGGTTCAAGGTTTCCAGTTTATTTTGGTGAACCCAGGTAGGTGTTAACTATTCATTAGTTAACAAGTGAAGTTAGAGCCGTTTTGGTTCAACCTTCTTAAGGACTCCATTGTTACACAGCTGACTTTTGGGGAACATCCCGAAGATGTGGAGGGAGGCCTTGTGACGCACTTGGAATGCTTGAAGTTAATTGATTTAGGGTGTTGTTAACAAAGACATATTAACAGAAGGTGTTGCTGTCACATGAAGGGATTCTTAAATCAAAAGTTCATTCAAATTGAGATGTTCATGATTTGTAATGCACTTATCAACCTGTGATATTAAAGGCGCAAAGTTTGCAGAAAGATGATGTAATTTCATACTGGCAATAGAGATCTCCAAGTTCGTAGCCAGGAAGTTGACTCTCCAGTCTCATGGTGAAACTGTATGAGTTGGTTCAGAAATCCAGATCTCTACCAGTTGATATAGAATTGTTGTGGAGTATCTCCCATTCTTGATAGGTGATTCGCCCGATTGTCGAACAACCCATCAACTGTACTACATTGAAAGATGTACTTCTTTTGTCTTCGGAGGATCTTTTGATCCTAACAGGGGTCTTAGGTGCATTTTGTGATAAGATGAACATCAGGAATTTCTGTGTGTTTTTGTTATTTTTCTTGTTTATGCTCGACCACTGGGTGTGGGCATGACCCCGGAGCTAAGGATGATAGTCCAAAACATGGGGAAGATTCGAACCTGAGAGAAAAAAAATCGTTTCATGGCCATGGGATGAGAAAAAAATGCCTCCAGTTTGATGATGAAAAAATTGTGGAATCAATTTCTTAGGACCTTCGTACCTTGGAATTCACCACACTGCCTTGTAGAAGGCTTGTACATGCTGTACTCCCCAATGACCCGTCAGGATGATGGGAACTTTGAAGGGCACCAGGAGTTTCACCAGGGTGTTGAACACTATGAGTGGGTGAATTTACTCACCCCAAACGGTGGCTTAGTAAGGGAAATCCCCGTTATTTCAGTTGAAACCTAGGTTGGTGAAATATTATAATTTAAATAATTTGGCCAGAATGCTTGGCTATACAGCTAAACTTGACATTTGATTCCCAAAAGGTTTCTTTGCAACTGTTTGTTTCAAGTGGATTTGGTTCAGACAAGCAAATACAAGAACCGACATCAGTGGAGGGAACACCCCGCAAAAGAATGGCGCCATTCTGTCAATGGGGCTACGGCTGGTCAAAAACGAATTGGAAAAGGATTACACCCTGGAAGTTAGAAATTGGATATTCAAGATGATGGGTTTTTGTTAAGGTCTCTCCCTTCAAACATGCCCATGTTGGGTATGTTTATTTAGATTTCGGGAAATATCACTCCAAGATTTGCTACTTGATCTTCCTCGAGGAATACGTGGGCTTCCCCCCATCAAAAATTGCCTTTGAAATGAGGTACCAACCATGTTGTGGAAAGCAAACCCAAGAAGTGTTAGTCACACTTGTTGAGGTGAAACGCACTTAATCAGGGCTGATGTGTTTACCGTACATGAACATATCTTTCTATACAATATATATATATAATACTTATATAATATATGTAGATATTTATGTGTATATATATATATATTTATTTATTTACAATTTGTAATTATATACACATTGGCAAGACAAAAAAAACACCCAACTGGAATTTCTCAACAAACCGATGTTAGGAGCTCAGCCGCCACAGCAACTCCAGAAGCTCCACCCGTTCCACCCGTGACGGGTCCAGTTGTGACAGCAGTACTCTTGGAGGATGGGTGTTCAAGCAATGGAAAGCATGGAAAGGGGAGAAATCATGCATAATTTGGGCTGGTTAGTTGATTCGTTTTTTTTGATTTTCTTTGATATTGTCTGATATTATCTGATATTCTTTGATTTGATTTGATTTGATTTGATTTGATTTGATTGATTTGTTGATTGCTTGCTGAATGCTTTACACCCTCGAAGCTTAACAGTTCATCTCTGAAAAGTTACCATCTCAAAAGGTTGGTCATGAACGACATAAACTAGAACAAGGACTCTTTACTACTGTTCACTACTGTTAATGGAATAAGAAATCCGGTTGTGACTAACTACCAGTTCACGTCGGTCATGAATTTTCCACTAGTTTGTTCTTTTTTTCCTTCATCCTTTTGGGTGGTGCGCGGCTTTCTGTAGCATCAAGAGTATCTGACGGAGTATTTTTTCAGGTAAAACTTCAGCAAGTACAAAGTACAAAGCCCTTTTTTTGAGATTTCGAATGGGTGGGATGTCGGAAGACTTCCGGGAATTGATCACCTGATGGCGCAAAATGGGAAGGTGACGTGGGAAACCCTATCCAATAGCCCATCATGGGAAGTGGAAGCCCTGATTCATTGGGTTTTTGGCGCGGTGATCTTTGGAAAAAAGTAGGAGTCCCGACAAATACACTAAGGACTGTCAACGTTTTTTTGGTTTGAAAGACTGATTTGGCAAGTTTTTCAAAGTCAAATTCCATGTTGCTTTTAGGGTGGTGAACTATTCATTCTTAGAATCAAAACGACGCTGTAATCCCTTGACAGGTGGGCACATCAGCGTGTAGCTATGCAGATATATGATATATGATATATAGATATACAAGTGGTATAGTAAAACCTATTGTTTAGCTGGAACAAAAAAATAAACATATTTATGTCGAGGTCTAAGGTTGGTTTCGTATGATTTCCTTAGCACTCCTCGTTAGAAGGACGCCGATGAATCCTTCGCCGATGGCCGCATGCTCCATGTGGGGGAGGCACCTTGGAGGGGGAACAAGAGTGGGATCAATTCAAATCTAAACAGCCCAAGAAAGAATAAACTTTAAAACCTCAAAAACATCCGATTCCAAAAGAGAAAGGATGGTCTTCCAACATATCATTTCTTCAAATGCTTGATCCGTTGGTGGAATGGTTGTCTTCTCTATCTAGCCGTGGCTCAAAATGAGAATACCAAAGGCACCGCAACAAAAAGGGTTCTTTTTTACGTATTCCAACTCTTTGGGAGGCAACAGTTGAAGAAGCCACAACCATATGTTGTGTACCTATATTTATATACATAGAATCCGTTTGTGCAGGAAATCCTACCTTTCAATCCCTAGAACCATGATAGTTCAACCCATTGTTCTTGGCTTTCAAGATGGTGTTATTTGTTTTTTTTCCACTCTTGGAAATGGAAAAGCTGAAGACATAGTCTGGGTATTTGGTGAATTACGTTCGAACCTTGTTAGACCAGCGAACTTTAGCATCCCGAACTTACTAATGAGTTTTTTTTGGAGATGTTCAGGTGAATCATTGACATTGGATGTCAATCAAAAACCAATTATTCGTTGATGACTCAATTGGGTGGTTAACTATGATAGAAATCCTTCGCCTATGGGGATTTTTACTTGAGTAGTTGGTTCAAATCATGGTCCAAGAAGCTGAACTGCCCACCTACCAGGGGCTGAAGGACCCACCCCCATCATCGTCATCGAAAATGACATCTACCAGGAATCTGTTGGTGATCTTGCTCTGTAAAATGTGGGTCTCACATTCCAGAGCCAATCCAACTTTTGTGTGTATAGGTACATACAGATGGATCAATATTAAATCAAAATTAGATGGAGCATCCAAAATTGCGCATCCCTTCTGATCTTCCCTTCGAAATCGTCTCTCCTTCTGCCTTTTGGGGAACAGGCATGCATTCCCATTGCAATAGAAAGTGAAACTCCAAATCGCCAGAAGGCAACACCATGGTGTTTTGTTTTCTGGCAGATAATGCTGCCAGTACATGATGTCAGCAGTGGAAGAATAAAAGCACTGATCGCTTGAATTTTTAGCCTTGGCTATAGCGGCTTAATCAAAAATCCACCATGGGAATTTCTAGTGTATATATATATATACATAAATCATCAGGAGTTTGTGGGATGAAATGACGTAAGAATTTCTTTTGATAACCTCAACTCAGAAAGGGAGACCAAAAAAAGACCAGGACCAAAAGTCTCATAAAAAGCAGGGGAAGAAAACAGGACCAAAAGATCAACATCCTTCAGCAGTGATCAGTTCACCCTGACTTTGTTGTTTTGATAATCCATTATACATTTGATGTCAATCCTGCAGCCCTTGGGGGAGGTTGTTGATCCCAACAATGATCTTCATAAATCCCTGAGGGGTCATATTTGACCACTCTCCAACTCAGGATGGCATGTGCGAGTCTCAGATTCCCTGGTGGTTGGGCTTCAGGTCTTGGATGAAAAAGAGGTTGCTTTTTCCTAGGCACGGGTGAAGTACCGGCTTACCAACCAGCCAAAAGGGCACAAAAACTCAGAAAAAGATCCATTCCAAATTCCAAATCTTGGATTTCTTTGTTTCAGGTGATGTTTTTACTTTCCAACAATAGATTCCTCGTCCTTTTTTCGGAATGTGTTTGGAAGCTTTGTCCAACAAAATGGACTATATACTCTCCATGGATCGAAGGCTAAGACTTGCAATTCTTAACTAGAGGGATCACTAAAGTACCCATATTTGGGGGATCAAAAATAATGCAAACATCTATGGTAGGTTTGAGGGATCTCCCCTGCAATTTGTGCATGGTTTGGGTTGGTGTCATGTAATGACCAATCTGGACTTGGTTGATATTTTCACCCGGAAAAAGGTCAGGAAGATGAACCCATCTTGACCTATATAATCTTTTTCAGATGGGATGGTTCAAGCACTACCTGATTGAAATCTAATGGTAGGTAGGTTTTCCAGGGCGAGGTGTGTGCTAATAAAAGCCAATAGTAGGACTTGATGTACCCATTTCTAAGGATTCCCTTTTTTACAGGTAAAATGAGTTTATCCCCAATATAAGGAGTTGATCGACCTCGACCCCTGGCAGATGTGACCCGATTTAGGTTAGACATGGGAGAGCAAGATCATGTATGTGGCCTCGATTCTACCATCATCAAGGTGCAGGGAGCATTCATTTTTTTTCTGGAAGATCTTGAAAACAGGAGGATGGAAGGTATCAAGGTTGGTGGTTTTGAAAAGATTTTTGTTGTTGTAGGGTTTTTGTCACCCCCAAATCTTAGGAGGAGAATGGTTATCTAAGAGTTGACTAAGATGATTTCAAATGGGTTGCAACTACCAACTAGGTAAGTATTGTAAGAAGTTGGAAGCTTCAATGGGAAGTTCACCAGGTGTTTTTCATATTAAAAAAAGAAAAGGTCAACTTTGACCTGTGACTTACCGTCCTGAAACTATGTAGCACAGCCCCTGAAAATATGCCGTCTTTGAGGGATTTCATCTTCCAACCATTGATTCTCAGAGGCTTTTGCTGTTAGTTTCAGGCATGGAATTTGATGAAAGTTTCAACCCAGGTAACTTTTTCTAGCAAAGAATGTGAGATGTTTCGACTCCCCAAAAGTGTCGCTTGTTTTTTGGGGCAGGTTGCAGTGCTAAGCTTCGCAGCTTCCCAAAAAAAAGCATGGCTACCACCTGGGGAAACCAGTGTTGTAATCAGTGTTGTTTCCAACAACCCCACGGTGTTTTTTTGGTTGAGTTTTCCCACATGTGTTTTTGTTGTTGGAAGATGTTGGAAGGATTTTTGTTTCCGAGATCAGTTGAGTGGTTTTGTCGTTTTGGGAGGCCTTGCCTTGCTATACCTTGGAAGAAGCTCCGCTCCTGGGACTGGAACATCTTTTTTTGGAGCACCCTAAGATTTGCCTGGTCTTTCTTTGATGAAACCAAGCGACCTTAAGGCGGTTTTGATAATCTATTTGCGGGATCCTCAATTTTGTTGAGTTTGTTCTTAAGATTTTGGAGCCCCGCATCCAGTAAAGTCGGCGTTTGTTTTTTTTTTCCGAAGGGCAAAGGTATGAGCAGTGGAAATAGAACATGGATGCTTTGATTACGGCTATCCTGCTTAAAAAAGGGATAGGGCGGATAGGGATTGTGGGTTGTGGACTGTCAATGAGAATTTAAAGCACATCAATTCGGTAATAGCCTCAAGTGAAGCAAGAAAGGTGACCCGTGTTGATGTGTGTCAAAGGGATTTTGTGGATCAGAAAAGAATCCACCCAGCAAAGGTAGTACCCTCCCCTAGACTAACATATCCCCTGAAATGTCAATTTTGAAGATGATTATCCTTTTCCAAAGGCGGGATATGTTAGTTCCCTGGAGTGTACATCAAACCATCATGTGAGCAGGAACTACTCAAAAAAATCCTTGTCATATACCACGAAATCCTGGTTGGTTAATGATGGAATCCTTAGTTCATGGCTTGTGAAATACTCCTTCTATGACCAAGGGTAGTTTTTAACCTCCAAATATCCCAGGTAACCAGGGTCCCCTACTCCCTGGACCACTGCTTACGCAATCCAAGATTCTGATGAGTCCAGATACCCCAATGAGGTACAGTACTGTATCTCGTGGGAGGTGTACCAGATTTCAGATATTTTGGTTGATGAAGTCTTGTATCAAATTTGACTTGACATACTACTGATGACGTTTCGATTCAATCCCGCACTTGTTGAGAGGAGTTTATCCCAATATTTACGGTGAGCTCTTTCCATCTTCGGTGCTTGCCAGCCAGTATTGGACTGCTATCAATCAGTATGATGAGGAATCCTTGTTGGTCAACAGATGATCCAGAAAGAACATCTCCCAATCTCCCAGCATCAGAATCAAGACCAACTTGCGCCGACCGCAGAGGAAAGACGCCCAACCATGCACCATTTGCCAGGCGGGAGGGAAAATAGACTCACCCACCTAAATCACCACTGTCGATTTCAGGCCCAAAAGTCTGGTTTTTTGGTTGGAGATTTTTCCAAAAAGGCTAACTTGCCAACACTCCCACGTCAATTCCTGGTGCCAATTGGCGACTTCTCAAACTTCTCTTCCAAATTGCCCATGATGTTTAGGACTCCATCCTGTTCAATTTACAGTGTGAATCTCGGGTTGTTCGATACTTTGACTTGTTTTTTCCAATTTCCACCAGCAGGCCGTGTTTTTCCACGTTTTGCTGGGAAAAAAATGACCGTCGAACTCAGAAGTCCCCCGTTTGGACGTTTCTGAAAAGCGATCTTTGGGAGAAACTTGATGATCCAAGGTCAGAAGGGCTCCTGAAAAACCACTTTGGGTAATTCTATGTATATACATATATATATATATATATACATATATATGGGTGTTTCCAAAAATAGGGGTACCCCCAAATCATCCGTTTTAATAGGGTTTTCCATTATAAACCATCCATTTTGGGGTACCCCTATTTTTGGAAACACCTATATATATATATGATAAATATATTTTTATATCATACAATTTGTCTTTCAACCACCTTGGGAGGTTTTTCTGCTATTACATTGGAAAAATAAGAATGTTCTTCCTTTTATTATAGGCCGGTTTCCCACCGTTGGCTTAAACCTCCAACCCTGTCGTTGCTTGGATATGGCCAAAAACCAACTCAAGGAGACCTTCGCCAAACGCGACGTTTTGAAGGAACTTCCATGCCAACATCGATTTCATCAAGGTTTTGGGCCGACGGATTTTGGGGGTTGTGAGGGAGGTCCATTTGAGCTGGGCAACATGATGGAGGTTTTGAACAGGATTCATTTTGGACTGTCAAAGTCCTTCTGTTGAAATTCCAGAAATAAATATTTAAGAAAACTCAAAGTGAAAACACTCAGATTGGTGCGTTTGACTGAACCTTTGTGCCTTTGACTGTTCTATGTGTGACAGCAGATTCCATACTTTGCATCCATTTCGGATGATGAGATCCAATATCAATCGATCGATGCAACCGAGACGCTTCGGAAGTTGATTGGTGAAAGAAGGTTACTCGAATTGGCCTTCTACTTCTCTGTGTTTTAAGGAACAATTTTGAGCAGGATTACACTTATAGGAAGGAATTACTAGTGATAGTCACAAGATCCAGAGAAACTGATGAAATGTCTCTTTCAAAGAGATGTAAACATCATTCCCAGGATTTTTAACAACCTCTTTAAGTGGTGTTAAAGGGGGACATACAGCAAACCCTGTGAAATGCTTTTACAGTTGAGGAGGTGTCATGTCCTTCTTCATACATCAAAAAACAAACTCGTATGATCAAAGGTGCCTTGATGACCAATGAGTACCTCCAGTTATGGCAACAAAATTGGATCCTTATATACTTGTTTCGATGTACTGCCCTTCAATGTGATGGTTTCATCTGGGTTAGACCAGCACCACTAGGACCTAGTCACTAGGAGCTATTGTATCGTTTACGTACCACAAAACAAAGCCCTTAGTTGATTGAAACTCGTGGGGCCCAAAACAAAAATGGCTACCCAAAGTTTTTAAAGAATGGCTGCCCCCCAAAAAAATGTCTAATCGCTCGCATTCGTGGTTGTTGATTTTGATTTGACAAGACTTCAACCCAGAACTTTGCCTGTTGGAATCAATTTGTTTTTGTGAAACCTTGCCGGGAAAAAGCCGAGGTTTGTTGAAATTCAGTGTTCGTCATTTCCTTTGTTAAACTCGTATTTTGGCAGGTTGTATTGAGAAATGGCTTGAAATGAGTGAACATTGCCCGGTGTGCAACAAATCCTTGGTGTGACCGGCGGTTCTGCAGTCATGTTTTGGTTTTCATTCACCATTTTGTCGACAAAGGTTTTGGGAAAAATGGACTCCTGAACTTTCAGACAGACCTCTTGTGTCTTTTCCTGGAATATGGAACAACCCCTAGAATCAGAGTGCAACAAATTTCTGTGGAAGAAATGTGCAATTGATTGCAACTTAATCTCTAGTGGATTGAGCTATACTTAGGAAGATTATTTGCACCTTGGCGTTGCAGAATTACAGGCAACCTGCAAACATGTTGTGGACCCTAATGTTAATCCATATTAAATATATCAATGTTACACATTCCAAACTCTCCAAATCGACAATTCCACATTCTGCCATCATCCGAACTAGTCTTACCTTCAACAATGATGGAACCTGAAGCTGTGAACCTCTGGAAGAAGATGAACTGATCTTGTGAATTCATCATCGTTTCGGCTGCGTATCCTTTAATTGGCTGGTGATGCCCTTCATGTTTTCAACCACCCCATCCTTGGGCAGATCGAACTCTACGAATTGCATTTTGTGCAAAAAGTTTGTGCAATTTTATTAGATGCAAAGAGTTTAGACTGGGATCACGAAGGATCCAAACAGCAACCACCACCACCACCACCACCACCACCAGCACCACCAGCACCTATGGTTGATTATAAAGACATTTCGCGATCACCACCTGGGATGTCTAAACCTTTATACTAAATGATTGGATAAACCGCCAAGCTCAACTGGCTATATATCTATATCCCTATATATATATATATTTATTATATACAGCTGGATCTCTTTCTCTGAAGACATCAACACTTAGATATGAATTTCAATCGTTTCATGCTGATCCGCTGTGTCGCACTGTGTACCAACTGTGTCGCGCATACATCCTCTTTATGTCAACTCCTAAAGGGAGTTTCTTGAGGATAAAAAACTCGGTGGCCGAAAAAAAGATATGCAGCGGACCATGCAGGGAAATTCGCGAAATTCCATTGTCCCTACAGATGCTGGTGGTTGACCAAGGCGCAATGGACCATTGCCTACTGGAAATTGGGAAGATAGTCAAGAGAAGCTTCGCAAGGACATCCTTTTTTTTTCTTGCAGCTGTGTGTTTTATGGTTTTTGTGTCTTCCAGTGTGTGGTGTTTTTTGGTTGGCACAGGCAAAGATTGATTGATATTGATATTGATATTGATATTGATATTGATGATGATGATNGATGATGATGATGATGATGATGCGGTGCTTGCAGTCCATGATGATGCAAGAGCCCCAACATGTAGAGGCCACTGAACTCTTGTGCTTGAGGGACTGAAATTGTGAATGTCCAAACTAGCTGAGAAAAAATAATGAAAAAATACATTCGAGACATTGAAAAAGAAACGTATTTGGAAGATATGCCCTCGTTTGAGGTCCTCAAAACGGATGTTTGTTCACCTGCATCATGAATGGCTGACAACTCACAGATTCTCTGGAAAGGGTACTTCCCGGCCCAAAAGATGACTCGTTGGTGACATTCGTAGGTTGGAACTGTTAGAACCTTTCTGTTTGGCGAGGGTATGAGAATTTTGGGCACCAAAATTTTTTGGATACTCCCCCGAGAACTATCATATCCCCTGAAAAATAGTGGTTGGGAAGATGAAATTTCCTTTTGAAATGCTCCCTTTTTTGGGGACATGTGATTTACATCAACATGAGCGCGCCAGATTTCTGCTCTTCATCCAGGAGTGGTATGAGAAATTAGCTGCCGGCGTAGAGGATAACGATCGTGGTCGCCGGAGTAAGGCGAGGGTGAAGGACGAAGGAAGGAGAAAGTTTTCACTTCAGGTGGTGTTCTGTAACTACTTCTTACAGCAAGCCTTCCATCGAAACGACCCTGACACTGCGATAGTTCGAATAAAAAGACGACCAAAAAAGCCAATCCAGCGATGGTACCTGGGTGATCAATGCTCCCAGCCAAGTGACAATGATGGAGGTGAGTTCCTCTAAAGGTTGTTTCATCATCTCTTTGGATCTCTTTGGCGTAAACAAAAAACGGTTCAATGATTGTGGCTTTAAAAAAACAACTTGAAAACTAAGATGCAACTTGCAACCCAAAAAAATTGTGAGTATGTTTTAATGAATTGTCTTTTTTCACCAAACACTTTCAAGTGAACCAGCCCTCTGCTTTTCGGTTGGGGGCTGTAACGACCTCGTGCCACTGGAGGCATCCTTACGCGGTGCCGCTGGGTCGCGAAGTCTCAGTTAAACGCCGATGGATTGTTTGGATGATGGTTTCACCAGTTTCCCGGTTGGGAAAAACATCATATCTACCCAATGCTTAAAAATGAAGACTGGTTTTCAGGCCACATTGCAAGAAAACATGGAAAAGCAGATTTTAGGATTTTTTAGGATGTGTGGATGTTCCATGGAACCTGTCATGTTTACGGGGGAGAGCTTTCATCGAAAACGGCTTGGTTGCTGAGATAGTAATTATTATATGTCACTTCATGAGGTACTGGGTATTTTTAGGATGTGCTACATCAAAGTATGGAGATTCCCAATGAATATGAAAAAACGGAAGTATTTATCAGCTTGGTAGTTGTAACTAACACTGATTGATATTTGCAATGAATCTTACCATTTTTCAGAAGCAACCAACCAACCAATTGAGATGATCACAAGCAAAGGCATCATTCATTATCTCATTTCATTGAAATTTCCAACCATCCAAGCCCCCCCCAAAGCTGTCACAACCCCCCCTCCCATCGTTGCCAGGTCATTACGTCGTCCTGGTGCATCCTTACGGACGACGGCCTCAGCGTCGGGGTCTGCTGCCAACAGTCAAATGGGAAGCGCCTTGGTGGCAAAGGTGAAAAGGAACCATCACAAAAGGAAATCTCATCTTCCAACGATGACTTTTCAGGTTCTATGTTAATTTTTTGGGAGGAGTACATCCATTTGGGGCTTATTTTTGTTGAGGGTCATTGGGTTTTCTCTTTTTTTTACAATGATATCCTACCATACGGAAACCCTGTTTGAGTAGGGCTTCTGAAAAATCCATACGGGAGAAGGAAGCGATCAAGATTTCATCAATTCCAGTGCTGTTGGGTGGCAGGTGTTGATGATTCAGAAATCTAACCAGTTCATGCTGGTTTATTTCACTAGTTTCGACTGTTTTTGATACATTCCTGGTGGTGGTGGCGGCAAAAAAGATAACATAATTCTGGCCAAAAGAAGGGGATGTGATTTGGAGCAACAGAAGAGGTTTATTTGGACCACACTGTCTTTTTGGAAAGATCCCTGGAACTCCTGAATCCTTCTTCTCGGGGATTCACCAAATAAAACAAATCTCCACTGGATCCAGGTTAGCTGATCTCAGTTACATTCCAAGCCAAATTTTTGTCTAACTTCGTTTTTGTCAGGTTTTCTGCTTGCAAAAAAGACGTTTGAATCTCCACTAAACCAATCAGATGGAAGATCTGGATGAAGAATATCACCCCCAAAATGACCCTTGGTGGTGTTTTCAAATATGCTTGGTACAGTATTTGTTACCCCAAACTATCGCTCGGCTCTTCTAAAACACATCCTTCATAGATATATTGTTATACATTAATATATATATATATATATGCACATTTATATTTATATCCTGTATCTTTATACTAAATTCATCTTTTTTTGATCCCAAGAATCATATCACTCTTCGGCCCAAAAATTGATTGAAACTGATTGGTTTTCATTTTCACCCTCAAGGTTTGGCGCCTTCACGTGCCTCACAATCTCCGGTGATGTCGCCAAGGCGGGTTTTGGCCTCGGGGTGTGGGGGCGTCCGGGGGTCCCAGGAAGGCCATTTCCAAGGGGTTCCCCCTAAAGGTCTACAACAAGACCTGGAAGTTGGTTTCAGGTCTTGAAAGATTTTGGAGCCCAGAAAGATTCATCTGGAAACCCTCAAAGATTGATTGGTTTTGGGGCAATATTGTTCCTTTTTCAAGGGGACATGTTCGAGGTTTCATCTTAGTTTTTGAGGGTTTTTTTTCTTTCAAGGTCGGCTTCTGATTAGTTTCAGGTAGTTTTAGATTCACTCTATGGGGGGGTTATAGGTCCGACCGTTGGGCGTCGATTCCCAGTGAAATGTACATGGTTTTCACTGTTTCGAGCTATCCTCTATGATCATTTGGGGCCACCCTTTTGACCCCCATATATCCCAGTTGTTAAGGTGGGATGACCATCCCCAAAATTCCTAAGTGTTGATCTAGCTCCCAGCATCTCATCGCGCCACTTGGGGAAGATGATTTCTATGTTGACGAACCTGTTTTTCATGTGGGTTGAAACCAGCACCTACGAATACCTTTTTGAAATGGCCTCGTTTTTTTTGGAGGAGTGGGATTGTTAGTTTCAAGGAGTGTATAAGTGTCGGTGAAAAGAGAGTGTTGAAACTGTTCTTTTCTTTTTGATTTACCGATGATCATGGCAAAATGGTGGCCATTTTGAAGTTCCCTGGTGTACATCACCCTATTTCCTCCCAAATTATAACCACCTCAGTGATTTCCTCACCCCCAATTGTTGGCGAGTGAAGAGTATGGGACAGCGGACAGCGATTTCTGGGTTGCATCTAGGTCGGTGAACTAAAAAAATCATGGATGTCTTGCCAACTTCCAGATTTTTTTGTCTTTAAAAAAACATCACCCGATTTTTCTTCCAACCAAAAAAGACCGGCACCCCCAATTCGCTGGAGGCAAAGTGGTGACACTGAAGGTGATGCACCACCAATGCCGCCGCCACCACCACCACGCAAAGGCAAGTCCGGAGGTCTTGGCCCCGGACCCCCATTGCCTGGTGGTGGACCAGGGCCGCCGGCAGGCTCGAAATTGCAGCCAAACTGGGCCTTCTGAAGAAACCAACGGAGAAAGAAGAAAGAAGAAAAAAGTTGCGAAAAAGTTTGTTGTGAACAAATTCTAGTGGATTTTGAGGTTTGGTGTGGGTTTTTGTTGATAAACTAACATGTATCTTGATTGCGTCTTGAAAAGCTTGCAATGAAGCTGAGTGTGCAGCTCCTGAGTCAAAAACACAAGCATGAGCCCACTGATGACTTGCAGGATGCCCAGTATGTATTCGGGTTTGTCATGGTTTTTGTAGTCCAATGATTTTGCACCTGAGCATTTCACGTATGAAAATCAACACATGGAAACTATTCGTTGAAAAAATCTGTGGCATGGTGACAAGCCTTTTTTTTTGCAGATGCTTGCGAATGCAGCATCTTGCACTTTCGCGCGCCACGAATCAACTTGTCAACTTGAGCGACTCAACGAGTCACCAGTCACCGGCTCCAGACGACCGAAACGAAAAAGCAGATTACTGGCCTTTCAACCCCACCAACCACTTGAGCCCTCATTTCTGGGGTTGGTTCGGACGTGGTTTAGGTTTTGGTGGTGGGCCCTTTTTTTTGAATTTCAGGTTGGGGTAATATAGAAAACCAAGGTACAACACCCTTTGGATTGGAAGATCATCTTCCATCCTACCGCTCCGTTTTTGGGTTGGAAACTCCTGTTGGCGTATTTTGCCTAAAAAACTGTTTGATTCAAGGCTTCCAAAGAGTTGAGAATTGGGCAAGTTCCACAAAAAGACAGTGTTTTCACATCCCAAACTTATGCAGGATTTTCCCCAACAGCATGAAGCCATTATAATCCATTTGCATCAGGGGTTGGTTGTGCAACTGTCACGCATGGGTCACTTCTGTCTTTCCAAGATTCTGATCTTCTCCCAGATCATTCAATCATCCACCACTTTATTCATCTTTATTCAATGTATAGCCTGGAGGTTCAATTGCACCAACAGAAAAGAATATCATCTTGTTTAGTGTTTGTAAGCCCTTTCCAAACCAGCTGCAACCAAAAACACACAGCAGTCCTTGATTTGTTCAGTCGGTATCGGTGTAGCCGGTATAGCTATGTACAAGTATCACCACTTGGGAGACCAAATCGAGTACAGTAACAATATCTTTTCCACAGCAGACTGTGAGATCAACTCATCAGCTGCCTTGTTCGATATTATCACGGGAATCTAAGAGCACCCCCCCACCCCTACAACCATCATGATTCCTTCATAATCCCCTAATAGGGCCGTATTTCTCCCGGGGGGGACGGCATTGGGGAGGATCCCCTTAGGTTCCCATGAGACAGTTTCAGCATATGTCATTGCTGCCATTTGGGCTCTCAGCTTCAAAGCTTCAATTTGTGGGGAAAACAAACACAACTTGACACAACTTCTGAACAAGTTTTGTATGACTACCAAAAGAACACCAGTTTTAAAGCGCAACCAATTTGGATTTGAGCAATGCACCCTATAGTTTGTTTTTTCTTTTATCGGAAAGGTTTGGGACTATACTATGGGAGATCCGTTTTGCGGAAAAAAATCCCACCAACTATTGAGCATATTGAGCTGCAGGAAAAAAGTTCTGAATTCAACTGAGGTGAACATAGTGAAAATGTATGAACTAAAGATTCCAAGCCAATGAATTGTTGGAAATCTCCACGTTGAAACATCAACAAACTCCGCGTCGCTGTATTTTTTTTGACGCGTCTCCTCGGCCGGTTTGTTTTTGGGCCGCCGTTCCTCACTAAGAGTTTCAGGTAGGAGATGTGAGCAGTAACGGGAAAAACAGGTTGTTTGGATCATAAAGGAGATCATACCCTCATACCCTCTGGTAAACTAAGATAGCCATGGAAAATAACATCAAAATGGTGGATTTTCCATTGCTATGTTAGTTAATGGGAGCGTATTACCTTGTATCGAATATTCTGAATCTTTTATAAGAAACCCCCAGATGCTAGTAGGACATGATTTTTTCAAATATTCATTGTTGGATTGCTATGTGAAAGCCCAGTTCATCTCAGATGCCTGCCCTTGAAAACAGTTTTTTTGGGCTCTTGACTTCAAAAACAAAAACAGGTTACTAGGGAGAATCTTTCCAATTCAAACCAACTCCTGACTCCTGACCTTGGCCTCGCTGTTTCTGGGTGGCAAAAAGTTGTCTCCCTCTCCGAGTCATCCCCCCAAATCCTTAAATAGTCTCCCATTTTTAGTAAGAAATTAGCATTTTAGGGCCCTTAATTTTAAGACATGTTTTCAAATCAAATGAAATTGGCGCTTCCAATTTTTGAGAAAAAAAATCGACGTGGTGGAAATATCTAAGTGGATCGTTTTTCATCATACTGTCCTGCTGAAATTCGGGGCGGTGAAATCGCTGTAGGATCTCCCAATCCAAAATGACCTGATGAAAACCTACCCCAGGTCAGAACATTGGGTAGAAAAGAAACCTCAGTGACATGTACAGTTGGGAAAATATGTTCATTTGGGGATAGCCACTCCAACCTATAGTCATTTTTGGAATAGCACCACTAATGTGCATGATCCCATTTGGGTTGATGGGAATGATATTTGTTTTAACTCTGATTAAGGGAGAACAAAAAACGAGTACGGAAAAAAGCTCGCCATGGCTATGACCCAGCCACCAACACAATCAGTGGTGCGATGCGACACCATACACTAAAAAGGTAGTTGTGTAGGAAAATCTCTCATTTTTTTTTGGGGGGGGGGGTTTTGGAACCATCCGGGGTTGACCTAGCTATAATAACAACTTATGAATCTAATGGCACCTAAATCAACATCTTCATCTCCCAAAAGGCGGCCACAGATGACTGGAGAGGCCAAGTTGATTCGGGGCAAAGTCTAGGGGATGTACTGGGGTTGCTAGGTGTGAATATATATATAGAATATTGAACATATATATGATATACATTATAATATGTGTATGTATGTCTTTATGTGTAAATATGGAGTTTCATCGAGTTACTTCTCCGAGCACTTGATTGGATTGTTAATTTTGAGATTCACTTCCCAGATGAAAGCTAACAGAAGAGATATTTTCCAGTGAAAGCAGGTAATGGTTGCAAGACTATGGTAACCCTTACCGTGTTTGAGAATGTTGCTTTTTTTGGAGGGACATCAGGTTCTATTAGACAAATTTACGTTGGTTTACTCAAGGGTACATCAAATGCTAGGGCCTTTGCAAGAGACCATTTGTTCTATGTCTCTACGATAAGCATACGATGATGTCAAATTCTCAAAGGGAGAAGTTCCAAAATGCCCCACACTTCTTTTCATGGATACTGAATACCCGACAGATACCCCAAATGATGACACAACAAATCTCTGTCCTTATCCACCAGAGCTGTCATAGTTGGACCCAGTGTTTAAAGGAAGGGAGGGTGTACTCATTTACATTGAAATGTGGTATCTGAAATCCCAAAAACCAAAGGAGCAAAGTTTTTTCGAAGCTTCTGACCCCCCACCAGCTTCCATCCATTAAAAATATCTAGTGGTAAATCTCAGGTTGATAAAGGCCCCCTCCAGGTTCTCATTCCAATCCATAGAACTATATAAAGGTTTTCAAAACGCTAGTTGGTGCTGCGTCTTGCTGATTTATATGGGGGAAACCGCATGAGGAGGATTGTTTCTTTTGGGGGGGGGGGGTGCTATGCCTAAATTGTAAGCCACCAACCAAATAACCACCCACTAAGCATTCGTCGAGGCTTTTTATACGGGTTTTTGTTGGCCCTTTTTTTGGCATATTATCTCACTACATGTACAGTCCCTAAGTTTGTTTGAATCTCACATGATGTTATCCCAAGCGGTGGTTCAGTAAGGTATACGGTACCCTCTTCAAACCAACCTGATTTCAGTAACCTGAAGGTGAGGCAATAACATCATCAAGCACGATGTTACTGTGAAAGTTCATATTTGCGCACCTAGAAAACACAACAACAACAACAACAACAACAACAACAACAACAACAACAACAACAACAACAACAACAACAACAACAACAACAACAACAACAACAACAAAACATTAACATAAGAACATATCATGATAACGCGTAAAAAAAATATCATATGAAAGAACATGGCATTTGATGTAAGCTGGATCTATATACTTCACCTGTGTTTGACAAACTCGCCAGGATCCAGGTATTACCCGACGCACCAGTGTGGCCACCTAGGGATGTGGTAGGAAAGTTACATGAAGTTGATGAGTTTTTGATGTGTGATGTTGTGGTATAGGGCCTAGGGTATATTTGAATTTGTGGTTTATTTTCCTCCGGATCTCTTGTGAGTTTTGATTTTTTTTGATAGAGATCTAGGATGAAACTTTCCATCCCGTGCAGTGATCTCGTAGAAGAGGGTTGTAGTGCCCTCCATACTTGAAATGATAACATGCTGTGGAGATCCACATGTTTAATCAAAACCAAGATTTTATCAGCAACTGGTCTCCTTTTTTGTTGACCATGGATTGAATGACGGGGATTCCCAAAAAACACGGGGGCTGACCCCATTTTGTCATCCCATCCACGTCGTTTTTTACTCAAAAAAAAGCTGAATTTCATCGCAGTCGTCCTTCCAACTCAGGAAGTAAATGCCTTAGTAGGGCGAACCTCCAAAGATGGGAGAGCTGAGGGTGATTTCTAAGAACATGAACAAATGTGAAAGGAATGCAGCATTCTTTCGTTTCTAAGTAGCAAGATTGGAACCTGCAAAGATGTAGCATCTCATTGAATATGGAAAAATGCTCCAGCTATCAGTGTCAATTGAACACTTTGGGCGTAGTGGGAAGGGCTGTAGGTTGAGCTAGTAGGTGATTTACAGCGATATTGATGACATTTCAATCCTTTGGTTGCATTGGTTGCTTGATATGTTTTATCCATCCTTTTTTGTGGGCTTGAACCCCGCCATGAGTCCAGTTTGGCCGCTGTTTGCCGTAGTCGATGTTCCGAATTAAGTCCAGGCTGACTTTTGTATACTTTTGTAGCCCTCTTTAAAAGGCAGTTCTAGGAATCCTTGACGTGCTTCCTTTATTTGGTCCATGACGTATGATACTATTGGTGTACAATTGTACAATCAGTTGATGTCGTAAATTTCCCGTGAATTGCAGTGCTTTGCCCACCCCAAAGTGGTTCAGCCTCATTTCGTCCATCAGCAGTTATTCTGAAGCCCAGAATTCATGTTGTCGTTTAGTTGGTTCCAACGCAACGACATTTTTCACCCAACGCAGGCTTGAGAAAAAGCTCCACAGGCAGCCGAAAGGGATAGCTTTTTTACGAACCGATTCGGAAGGATGAAAGGGAAAGAAATATGGGAAAAGCACTTCAGGCAGTGCAAAAAGGTGACCAAAAAAGCAAGGAGGCACTGACCACTTTTACCACTTTGATCAATTTCCTTTCCATCAAGTTGGGTCAAGATGTTTGATGTTTTCATTTGACCCAAAACTTTGGGAAATGCCGATGAAATTAGAGGCCTCAACAGAAGTTGGTCATTCTTTTTTACCGGACTCTGCGAGCAAATCTTGCTCTGAGTTGGTGAACGAGGACCTCAAGTTGGAATCCGTATGACTAAATGAAATAAATACACAATGAACACTATAGAAATCTCGATCGAAAATGCCTACTGAATACAATACTGGAAATCCCACCTACAATGTAAATTTGGAGCTTTCCCATAAACTTTATCTATCTAATCTTGAAGTTTTCCCCTAACAGCTTCCATTCTTGGTCACCACTTAGTGGCTGCAGGTTCTACAAATCCTTTGCAACGCAAATTGTCATGGAAGGACTGGTGACTCAAAAGGTGGAGGTTTGGGTGGGTTTTTAGACTGTTTATCTATGAAATGTTGGTCGAATTTGGTTGCAAGTTTACTATCATGTTTTGCTTCTGAATTTTCTGAACCCCTCCGCTTGCTCATTTCTGATAGTCGAACTCCGGCAAGCAGCAGTACAGCAGTTCATGCGTTTACAGATTCATATATATATATATTTACATACAGATATATCTCAGGTGGATTGAAACGTCTTGTAATACTTGGTAACCTACTTTGAGTTTTTGTTGGGGTAACAAAGTGGTGACTCGTCATAATTTCTGAGTTCTGGATCATTGCAGGGTCCCAATTTATCTCTTTCAATCATCCTGCCAACTTCGCATGAAAAACAAGATCATGATCTTCCGCTTGAAACAAAAGATAGCAAAAATAGATCATTACAGGAACCCATATCACTCAACCAGTACTTCATGAACAATGAAATCAGTACACCAACACTCGGTGCTTAACGTTAGCTTGGTGGTGAGCAGCTTTCTGAAGACCTCAATCCAAAGCTGTGGAAGCAGAATTTCGGGGCTATGTCCCGCAATAACACATTACGTTGCACGATTGCATCCTGTGACTAGGATACACCTAAGATGTATATATATATATACAGATATATGGAGGGTTTATCCAAAATAGTGGTACATCCAAAAAATCGTGGTTAGAGAGGTACCCCTTAAAATTTATACGATTCAAATTCTGTTTTTGGGATCACACCGATCCCAACCTACGGGAAACTATTGAATTCACCACATCCGACCCCCGGGTCTCTGACCAGGACTCACATAGTTCCAGATCCAGGTTTGGTGCAAGAAAATCAGGGGGTCGTACCTCGCGACTTACGGAGTTGTTATATGGAAAGGTTAATTTGAGAAGGCTGATTTGGAAAGGTTTTTGTGGTTGATTGGTTGGGTATTTTCGTGAGGTTGTTTTTTTTGTACAGCCAAGGTTTGCGTGAAGTAAAACTTGTTTGGGTGCAAGAAGTGTTTTCCGGGATGCTGAAAGAAGAGTGTTGACAATAGAAGGATGTGTTGGTCGAAAACTGCCGCCACGTTTGTCAGGTGATGTTTTCTCAAAAGAACTCAAGAATCTCGGTAAGATGGCATGAATCCACCCCAGAAAAGTGTTCATTGACAGAAATGTAAAGATGGTACAGAGCTATATACTATCCTTAGGTTTTCAATATAGAGATGGCCATGGCAAGAATCCTTTCGCAACCTTCACATGCTATCAATATTTAGGGAGATAATTTTCTTTTTTTAACCGACTTCAACAGATCTAAGTCGTTGCTTTGGGATTATTTAATCGGGGTGTTCCCTGAAATTGTGTAGCTGTAGCTTTCCTATAATTTATGAGTGAAGATCCAGTGAAGATGATCCAGTGAAGTTTACCATGTCCTACAAACATGTTGTGGCTCCATTGTGCGCCAACATACCCACTAAGATAACTTTATCATGTTAGTTTGGAGAGTTGTTAATCTTCAAACTTGTTGGTGATGCTTGCATGTGTTTTATATATATACATACAATATACATATTGTGTCTTGTACGTACATTCATTTACATATATATATATATACATTGTATGTTTGACAAATTTATCTGATTGAAATCAAAGAACGTAAACCAATCCAACATGTTTCACGTTCGACAATGTTTGCCTTGAACACTTTCCACCATGACAGGTTTCCGTCCTTATCCTCTAACTTGCCTTTGGAAGGCTGGGTTTGGGTCGAGGATTGGAGCAGATTGGTGCTTGTAACACAATCACCCAAGCAGCATATACCAGTGAAGGTACCAGGATATACCAGCTATGTATATAGAGAGGTATGTAATCACTAATCACCCAACTTGCCGTATGGTCCGGATAGATAGATACCAGGTATCTATGTGTGTCACCTCACGCCGCGACAAAATTGCGTTGACATTGAGTTATTTGGATCCCAATAAGATACTTAAAACATCACTGAGCATTGATAAAAATCCTGGGTTGGCTGGTTTGTGCAGAGGATTATATTTTTCTCTTTACCACCTGATATACAGTAGCCAACCTTACTATTAATTTGTCATCCTACTCATTCTAAAAAGGGATTTTTTGTGATCAAAAAAAGCCATGATTTCAGCAGTCTCTAATTAGCCACCCAGAGTTGTCATGCCAAAAACTGCCACAAGACTGCCTTTCGGACAGGGGATACTGCCGCGTCGTCCGAAACCCCAAAGCTCCGAGATTTTTCCAAACGTGAACTCACAGCTAGGTTGTGCTTTCAAGTCACGGCACCAACACGGTGCGTTCGACAAGACCGGTGGTTTCAAGGAATTGGTATTTTCCCGAAAATTGGGGAAATTGTAATTGTTCCGATTGGACTAATATGTTTACAGGGGTTGAAACCACCAACTAGTCGTAGTAGGAATAGTAGTAGTAGTAGTAGTAGTAGTAGTAGTAGTAGTAAAAGAAAAAATCATCCATGCCAATCCATGCATCTTATTTTTAGAAAAGAAACCTGTAAGAAGCGTCTTTGAAACACAAATTAAATGTTTCCGCATCCACTTCACTCGGAAACGGTGCATCCCAAGGCCCTCTTCCAATCAAATCTCCGATCAAAGATCTGCTCCATCTCAGGCAAAAAGTCGTTGGGAAGTAGGTTGCTATACTGCTATGCATCATGGTTTCTGTTGTTTTGAGGTTTTAAAATCGTGGTCAGTTTTTTGTCCACCTGTTTTTTGGCGATGTTTCACGGGGAACAAAAAAACAAACCCCTGTGGTGAGACTTTCTTGGCTGGCGATGGATGTTTCCCGAAAAAAGGTGGACAACTCAACTTGTTAACTTCTTATTTCTTTCACCTTAGTAGGAAAGCAGTGGATTTTTCAGAGCTCTTGGTTATATTTGCATCCACACACCTCTTGGGGAAGATTTCCTATTTAAAACATGTTTTCCTCATGTATTGAAAAACCACCAGCTCGTAATTTCTTAAGACTTCAAGTGATCCCCCCTGGCAGGATGCCAGTAGCAGGATGTTTTCACAATAAGGTGAGGTTCATAAACCTCTTTGCCACAGGGGTAGTTTTGATTGGAGGGCTCGGAGGGTCATGAATTGCAAAGAACAGTAGAGGAAATTCCTATCCGAAGCAAAGTTAGTTGTTTTTTTGCTACCTATGAATTAGTGCAAAGTAAGAAGAAAATGATGACCCAGGCTCTATTCCAGGACAAGAAAAGCGTTGCGTAAAATATCTTTAGAACAATCACCCAGATTCAACTCGTGCTTTTAAAATCTGTTCAAACTCAAAGTTAAAAATCACACCCCAACGTTGGTTTTTTGGCAAGTCTTTGAGATGATTTCAAAAGAAGAACTGCAACCAACTTCACCAGTGCAAAGCAAAACAAAAACAACATCACCCTTGACATGTTGCTTAAGAACTATAACTACCCCATGTTCTTTGTCTTCCTTTCTGGGTTGGTTGTTCACTCAATTCAAGTCCACCAGCCACGACAGTCGGATCATGACTACATTGTTAACTCCTTGATGCACGGCCCGAAACCTCAGACTCTTTGTGGTTCCACAAGTAGATGGGATGGAAATTTCCCCAAGACAAAGGAACCATGGATAAAGGGCTCCCCAACATGTGTTTTTTTGGTGCCCGGAAAAAAAAAAGGTGGGAAAAATGAGTGCCGGAAGTTGAAGTTTTTCGGGGTGAGATTTGAAATCATGGGAAGTGATGCTGGGTCACTTTTTGGTCCTCAACCCTTCAAGTGAGGTATGTATAATCAGGGGAACATGTTGAGGAGTTGTTATCTTTAATTCATCACTTAGGATGACTCGGATGATGGTCATCCAAGTACAGAAAAGGCAGATTGGCTTAAAGCAAGGATATATGAGCTCCATGACACATAGTGGATTTGCGAGCCATCCAACTGGTCCTTGTATTTGAGTGTAGATTGCTATGACCTTTTGCATGCAAAAATGACCTTTGGCGAAAGTTAAAACTCGCATTCGCTAAATATTTTTTATATTGTTTTATCACATGTATAACAAAGTGTCCAGGGCCTATGCTTAGAAGCATGTTTTGCAGCAAGGGGAGGATGGCCATGGCAACCAGAAACACATTGACGTCTGTTTGTCCAAAGATATCAGGGTCTTGGGCATTTGGTGAATCTATAATCTATGGGTAAATTTCATTTTGCAAAAACTATTGGGTGATTTTTTTGCGAAAGTTTAGCTAAAGCTTTAGGCCCTGCTTTTGTCCCACACAAATTCCCACACATAATCCAAGATAGGGCGCGGCGAAAGTTTTTCGTGGACTTGGTGAAAGCTGTGCTAACGTAAATTTTTTGGGGGGCTAAGAATGGCCGTTTCTGCGAGAAATAGTTTTTGGACAACCACTTGTCTTTCTGTAGCAAAAGAAACTTCAAATTCCAATGGCTCGAAGATTTCATGTCCAAAGTTCCAAAACACCCCGGAAAACGCAACAAACATGGAACTTAAAGATTGGTGTTTTTTTCTCAATGTTTTTTCGTTTTCCAAGGGTGCATTGTTTTAGGTCCTCATTGCATCAAATCCAAGAGGCCAAAGATACCTTTGAAAAAGTTGGGACCTTTCCACGCATCCATGATGGCAGTAGACTAAACGTTCTCTTCATGAAAAAAAAACTCTTAGAAAAAACCTTCATCCTGTTCATTTTGCTAAGAACCAGCACCAAGTAAAACCAGCTTAAGTGGGCAAAACCAATCCCTCAACCTACTAAACATGTTAGCACCTTCCAACACACCCTTCGTTTCCCCAAACGTTTGCTAATAACACCTCGTATTCTAGATACTCATACATTGGGCCCTTCCCCCAACAGTTGACATGGGAAAATTGTCGGGCCAATCATAGCCATTCGAAGAAAAACTTTCAGACTTTGTTGGTCACTGTGTTTTTTTTCCCAAAAAGTGTTTCCCTGAAATTCAGCGTAGATATCCAGGTCGGTGGAATTGTAGATACCCAGATATGTGGAATTTTGAAATTAAATATGTTTGCCAAATCTCCAGTGTTGGTATCCATGTTAGATTTCTGGAGAATATCCTATCTCACTATCTCATTCTAAAAATCCATCATGGCGGTTGATGTTCAGATCTTCATTTCTAGCGTTCTCATATTTGGCGGTTTAATTTGGGACAGTCCCTTGCTCAAACTGATCGTGAAGAGAAACCTAAGATGTGTACACAACAGGATTCCAACTACCAACCCTCCTCGACTGCGCTTGATTCGCCGTTGAAGTTTTTGGTGGATTTCTCAAGACTCAGATTGATACAAACACTCCAACGAAAATGCAGATGGGATGAACCTCCAGACCCAAACAGTTTTGAGACAAAGGCATATCCATATCCCATCTCCATCATTGTCCCAACAAACACTCGGAATCTCCTTGGACCAAGAGGTTTGGACAACGTGGATCAGGTGATCATTTACGTGGCACCCTCAGTGATGATCCAAAAAAAAGGGTTCGTTGGGTAATGATTGCCATAGGATTGCCCTCCAGGTGCTAGCTGGGGAAATGAAAATCATCTTCAAAAATGCTGGCCGGCAGCTGATTTATGGTAGTCTCCAGGATTAGTTGCCTTGTAACAGTGGGTAAATAATCCAATCTTTTTTTTTAATGAAGGGATTCCTTTTAATTTTAACCTTCACTATCCCCTGTAACTGTGTTTAGAGCAGGACTCAAAGTTGATAATGACGGCTCATCAGGGATACAATATTCCCAAGCCTTGTTGAAGTAGGTAGTGAAATCCTTCCCCGCTATTTCAGGAATTGTGATATCGCCGAGTGTTTTTCATCAACCAAAAATTCATTGGAGTGTATAGGAGTGGCTGAGGGCCTTTTTCCCTGAGCAGACTGCATTCCTGACCCTTTTGGTGGATGAATTTTTCGGACACCAGACTATAGGTTTCCTGAAGCGTACGATATACAAAACGTTCGATCCCGGGAAACCCGATTTAGAAATGGATTCATAGGCAAATGGAGAAATGCTTGCAGAACAGGATATACCCGAACTCGACAAATTTCCACCAAGCAAGAGCATCAAAGACTTCCGGGTGATGAATCATCAAATCCTGTGATCTTGCAAAATTGTTTCCTCTACTTTTCAACCAAAACTTTAAGTACAGATGGAACAGTGTAATTGTCTCGAGATGTTTGAGCAACGCAACATTAGAATCCCACACCCATCTCGCAAACAACCACGGCCGGACGAAAGGACACACCCCATGAACCTGAAGCAGAGGAAAACAAGGTTGAAGTGCGAGTCCAAGTTGTTTTGTGCGTTGGAGGGAGTAATTCATTCCGCGGGGAATCAGACTGGACGACTTTTGATTGATTAACAATTGATTAATATCTACTGATATCTAAGGACATTCAATGTAGTTTACACAGAATAGTAGTAGACTACGTAGATTGGTGGTTTCAAACATGTTTTGAGTTTCACCCGGATCCTTAGGAACATCAAATTTGATGAGCATATCTTTCAAATCAGTTGTAGCTAGCTCCTACCATAGGGATTCCCAAAAGGGAGTCTGTTAGTTTCGTGGCTAGTGAATCTCACTTTCCTGGTTTGAGTCTTAAAGGTTTTGTGTTGAGCAGCGATCAAAACCTGGTTGGTTGTTTGATGCAGGCTGTTGTACGTCCTCATCATGTAGGGATTGAAACAAACCAATCCCACCGCCAGATGTTTCATGTTGCAGACCATGACATCAGGTGCTTTTTTGGCGTCGAGCATTGTGGGAAGCTAAGTGGTTACAAGAAATGACTTCGAATTCAATGAATTCTGTGAAGCATGTTGTTGATCCCGCGTTTTTTTTGGGAATCAGTCACCCAGGAGCATCAAGTTCTTTCAACATGTTCCAGCCATACCCTTCCTCCCATAATCATGGTTCAATGAAAAATTGGTGTATCTCCAATAGTAGTTACCTTTCAAATATCCAGCCATTTTCCACGTCCATGATTGTGGCAGAAGGGTAAACTTTACCTAGCGATCAGGAACCTCAGAAACCTCCGGCAAGTGGCGGAGTGAACAAAAGCTAGGTTGTTTGAGTCAAAGAGTGGATTATACTGTTGATGGAAGAAATCCCAAACAACCACCTGGGATTTATAAAATTATAAAACCCTGCAAATAATGGGGATAAATTGCCAACCTCAACTGGTGCGGAATTTCAGCCATCAACAGTACCACCCTGATTTTTTGGTGATTCTGTGAGGTCCCAACCAAAAAACTAGGATTTCTGAGATTCAATTGCTTTAGAATTGATTGATGTTAGTGGAAAAATATGTCCATGTATTTCCCATCTGAAAAATCCAACATGTCAGAAAATATGAATGTTTATCAACTCTTTACTGAGATGTTGATGTACACCACTGAAGTTGAACAGGAAGGTTACCCCTGAAAATAAAGGTCGGTGTTCAGAGGCGAAGTATTAAACTGTCCGGGCTGGAAACTGTAGCAAGGTGGAAAACTCCAACCTTCGCATAGCTTGGTAAGAGTGGTTTTGGGGGTGTTCCAAAGGTGTGTTGTCGAACAACCTTAGATGATTGTAAGTTTTGCTAAACATCTACAACTCTGGAGGAATTCTCCTCCTTTTCGATCAAGATTTTGGTAGCACTGCTTAGATGAAAACCTCTTAGATGGTGCTTTTGGATTTGAAAAAAAAATCTCCCAAAAGGATCCTAAAAAATCAGTTTCTGGACCTCATTTTTGACCATTTTTTGGGTGGGATTTTGGGGGTGCAGGAGGCCATTTTTGGGCAGATGAAATTACCTCCCATTTTGTAGTCCGTTAATTTGACGCCAATTTTTGAGACAGTCAGTTTGGGATTTGTTGGGAGAAGAACTTCAGCTGAAAAAATTCGATCCAAATGAGTAAGAAAGTTCTGGTGAATCCCAAGTCGTTTTAATCATTACCAATTCGGGATATTTTTCTTCCGGGAAGACTTTTGGCAGGGCCTTACCTACCCTCCAACTTCAGAAATAGAGGTTGGATCTACTCCCCACCCAGGTTGCAATCGCGCCAAAAAGGTTTAGTTCGGGATTCCCTTTTATCAAAAATGTCATGTCATCCTGGTGGTGACGATTGCATCCTGGGTGGGGGGTGTAGATCCAAGCTTTTTGGAGTTGTGAGATCCAGGTTGCTGTCCCGAAAGAAGTGAATGTTCATTTAGCTCCGGTGGTTTTTTGTTGACATGGTTGCACGCAGATATTTGCAGATTTTGTTGAGCATACATTGATTCATTGATGAAGGGATGGCATGCATAAAACCAAATGATAGGAAGATAGTTGAAGCTATGGCATGGTTCGATTTAAAATATTGATTCATTCAATGGGTTAATGTGATCTTCTACAAAAAATGCGTATAGATTCCGAAACATTTCCCCTTCAAAAAATGAAAAAAAGCTGCTGACTCGTCAGCAGCATCTCAGGTCCAAATTACACCAGATTTGGATTTCATTGTGCGACTGTTTGGGACCTCAAGCTAGGTGGTGGTTTCATAAGTTTTGGGGGGTGTACCCTCCAATCTAAGATGATAGTGGAAACTACACCATAAAGGAAAAATGGCATATATGTGCTCGACTATGGAGGGTAAAAGGACAAGATTCCTCCAATAGGAAGCCATGTCTCTCCGTACCCCTATCAAAATATATGAAAACGATACTATACGTTTCAAGAATAGTTGGGTTTAAATAGATGCTGATCAATCACTTGCTTGTCACATGTCATCCGGTCTTCTTGTTCACCTAGCTATCTCTGGCCGAAGATCAGTTGAGAAGCGGAAGGGTTGGATCAGAGTTGATGTCTGGAAATGTTTCGTGAGTGAGAAACTGCACAGGGATTGCACTGCCCCTTAATATCGGGTTTTAAATGATGCATTCTGAGGATTCTGATTAAGAAGTAGTAAAATGCAATACAACAAGGGTTTGTTTCGTGACTTAAATGGTCCAGTTACCTTATGAGAAATCGGTTCCGAAATCGATGTTGTGAGACTTGAAAAAATCAAAACCAACACCCAAAGAAGACTGCGGTGTTGATTGATTTTAGGGCAAAAACTTGAGACACTGCAGTTTCTTTCATGCAAAGTTTCTTCAAAGTCTTAGTTTAAAGACGACTTTACGTGTTCAGTATGTCGAAGCGATTCTGCTCACAGGTCTCCAACAAAGGGTGATGAAGTATGCTACCCAGCTCCTCCATGAAAACTCAAGCCATAACCCAAACAAAGTCCATGGTTCGGTTCTGATGCGAAACTTCACGACCCTTCCGCATATGTGTCCATCATCTCTTTGCACAAAAACCATCCACTTCTCAGGTCATGCGGGCTTATGAGCGACCCAAATTCCGATTGCCTCGGGTTCTGAAGCCGTCCGAAAAAGGCGTTCTCGACCTTGAAGACCTTTAAGGGGAAGTTCTTTAAGGGTTTTTCTGGGAAAGTTGAAGAACAAAAATTCTGTGTGACATCAAAATGTCCTTTAAAAAGATTTCAAAGAATATGTGATATCCAATAATTCCCATCAAATGCTTGATGATATGGAAGATGTTTCATAAAATATGTTGCATCACAAGGTGAATTGATTCTATTTTGAGGATAGGACTGAGAAAACGAAGTTGAGAATATCTAGGACCCCGGAAACACCATTCAACCTCGCGAAGTCGCAACATATGTTTTTTTCCAAGACAAGTTGGATGGTAGTTTCCAAGATGTATGACTGTTCACTATCTTCCGAAAGATGATCCAGCTTGGCCAACATAAGGTTTTGGGGCCCTGGCTAGTGGAACATTTTGTCCCTCATCAATTCATAGTTCATCCATTCAACTGAAAAAAGTGGGGGATTTTAGCAACTTGAAAAAGACTCATATCATGACAAGTCAGATGATTTTAGCTCAAGCTCACCTGGCAAGTGGAAATTACTTGGACAAACAAAGGTCGCAGCGGGAACGTGAAGTCTGATTTTTTCTGATCTTGGGTCGAAGTAAAAAAGGATTGAACAAAACTTTTTCGCATCTTTCAGGATGAATTTCTGGGCCTCAACTTTACATAAACGCAAACCTCAAGTACTGAGTTTTTTTTAAGGATAAGATATCATTCTTTCAAACTCTTTCAAATTGTCTCTCTCAAAGCACTGTTTTGTTGGAAATTTCGATCCAGATCCTTTCCACGCCCCTTTTTGAAGTGATTGTTTTAATGGACTGAGATATCTTGGCAAAGATTGCCATGATGGCTCAGGAAACCAGACACCCTTTTTGCGGAGCATTGGAAGAAATCCGGGTGTTTCCCTCCAAAAAATTTCACGGATCAAAACGCAGTTGGTAACAACTTCCAGAGCTTCCACTCGGTGTCTAAGTGCCCCAACCGGGCAACTTCTTGCTTTCGATCCTTTTTTGCAAGAAAAACACACTGCTTTTGGAATAAACTACCAAGTACTGGTGGTTTCTTCCTTTGACACCAACAGTATTAGACTACTTGATTCAGAATCTGGGTCGAAGCATTTCTGGCCGCAAAAAATATCTGACGAATCGTTGGGATGTTTTTCTTTCCTCATCCCAATGGATGCAGAGGTCAGTCGATAGTCGATGTATATTCTGGCGGCATCAGTGCTGTGAGGGATCAGCGACACGTTGAGAGATCAGTTGATATTAGTTGACACTGATGGTCTTAGTGGTAGAATTGGAAGTGAAAAACTACCCAGTGGGAAATCCAAGATGCCTATGCAACAACGGTTTTGAATATTGCTCAGTTGATGATTCATGTCAACGGTGTTTTCCATAAATGTCATGTCCCGCAAGGATTTCACATTCAAATGCTGAAGGAAAAACATGTTTTCTCTACTTTCCGCAAACAAAGGTTGACTGTTTGCCAATTCTACATATGTCACAGCATTTCCTCAACACCTTCGGAAACACAGCAACCCTTCCATATAGATTTGCGAGATAAAAAGCACAAAGATCAAATCCAAAAGGCCTGGACTTGGGTCCAAAGTCCAGGCCTTTTTTGGAGATGAGATCAAAGATTTTTTTAGTCAGTAAATCATTGAGATGTTGCTTCGCCGGCCTTTGCCAAAGGGGCCTGGCCTTCTATTCTTGATATAGAAAGAAATCTAGCATTTACCCAGTTTGAGGCTTAGAGAATTTCCTTGATTTCGCAGGTTTCATATGCCGCTCAACTGATGAAACAGCCTGAAGCATCAGCCAGAGAAATGCGCATTGACAGCCTAACTGCCTTGGCCAAAACACTGAAATATCGTTAACGAGCCAACGAAAAAAATCGGAGGGAATCAATAAGTAAAGACAATCATGAGAAACAACTCAATTGATCAAATTATACTTCCTATGCTACAAAGTATTTGCTTTTTTATAGATTAGTTTATCTTGATATTTTATGAAAGATGAAAGGATTCCCGCAAAAGGTTTATTGTAGGAAACAGCGGGGTTTATTCAAATTGGCAAAATTATTGCCTTAAATACTTATATATTTCGCCCGGATTTTCGATAAAATTTTAAAAAAATATTTGATGATATTGGAATTTCGATTTGTTATTTTTTTCCTATATTGATTTTAATTAAATCTTAAGATTGGATTGGAAGAATACCGATAGGTTTTTTTTTTTCAAGTATATAAATGAAATTCGAAGAAATTACTAAAAATATTTCCTAATTATAATAAGAAAAATAATATTGATTTGAATTGATTTGATTTATAAATAATATTGAATATAAAATAATTAAAATATGAATTAATAGAATATATATATATATTAATTAATAATATATAGATTTAAATATATTGATATTAATATAAATATATTTTTATTATAATAAATATTTAAATATATATTATAAATAAATTTTGATTTTTAAAATATATTTTAGATATAATTATATATATATATT
>DF239298.1:0-59759 GCA_000507305.1 Breviolum minutum Mf 1.05b.01
CGTCCAATTCGTGAAAAGTTGATGGGCTTGACGATCTGATCAATGAACGGATGTTTTCTTGAAATGCAGCGGGTCGCCCATTATCATTCAATGTCGGTTGCCATGCACGAATCGTTCAAAACGCCTCCAATTTTGATGATTTCCATGCACGAATCGTTCAAAATGAGATACTCATTTTCGGAACTGAGCAGAGACAATAACACCAACGCCACGATACATGCAACCGCCGCTTAAATATACATGGTCTCCATGAATTATTCTTCCCCATCTGCACGCCAACATTTTGATAAACAAAGCAGATCAAACTGGTACAAGGCCATTTCCAACAACAAATCTTTGAGGCTCCTGTCCGTCCGCATGCCCTGGACATTTTCGATAAAACATGCATTTCAGCAAATTCGCCCTGGACAGCACATTGACGGGTTGGTTCGATGGCCCACGCACTGTTGAACATGCCCATTGTGTGCTTCCATGGTGTGTTTGGACACCCTCTGTCATATTCGGCCCAAGTTCGGCCATTGCCTCCTTGACAGTGGTACTCACCAATTCATCCTTATCCATCCGTTCCATCCCTCCACCGAAGGCGGACGTGAAACCACCCCTAGTTGACAACCACATTACAAACATCATGTTTGTCATGTTCAATCAACATGCTCTTCAATTCGCTCACAAGCTTGCAGCGTCGACGTTCAATCGGGGAACGATTTTCTGATGCCTACAGTTTGCGCTCCTGCATCTTTGGATTGCACTTCTATTTCCCCATCTGCTCAGGATCGTAATCGTAGTGTTTCACTTTGGCTCGGGCGGGCGCAAAGCAAAAAAAATCCAAAGTGGCGCATTTGCGGCTACAATTTTGGGAAGCAAGAATTGGCATCCAAAAGGTGTTTTTCGATTGCTCATTTCCGGCCATTCTCTTCTGTTCAGGTGGCCGCATTTCCTCACGTGATTACGCCAGGGCCAAGTGATTCCGGCAGGTATGGTAACACGATGTACTCAAAGCGGTCCTACGCCAAACGTAGCTTTGCAGTAACGCGGAAATCAAACAGGGACTCTGCGGCCCTGATGTGGAACACACGGTCCACAAATCATTCAATTGCATCCACGACTCCAAGTCGTTCAGCAAACAAAACCTACCAACGAAATGGTTCCCGGATACTTTCCAATTTTTAGGCAACATCAAAATGATGTATCTAAATTTTGACTATTTCGGGTGAATTATGTGGTAAAAATGTGTCGATAGGTCTACGGCCTACGGTTAGAATTTTTCAATGCAATGGTTACTTCAGCGGTGAGTTTTGCAGCTGCTCGCCGCAGAGTGTATGTGTGTAGGCCGGGTGCGGCAACTGGATGTGCATCGCCAGACCTTGCTATCCCGTATGATGGGGCCGCCAGTGAGTGTCAGTTGGAACGGACCATGGCATGACATTTTGCATGTGTGGCACGTAGAGTTGGAACGCAATAACCCAAAAGTGTTTGTGGTCACATAAGTGTTTGACCTTGCCGGAACACAAGCGGATGGATGACGAGGACATGGACGAACACCGATGAAGTAGGACATTGCAATTCCAATTCCAAATTTTTTCGCGTTGGCAGCAAATGGCAGCCACTGGGAAACTGGATGCCCTCTAGCTTGTGCTTGCGATTTATGGCAACAGTACGTCAATGATTTTTACCTTCATACATACTTTGAGCATTGCGTCAGGGCGTTCGTTTCATATCTCGGCCCTTCAATGGGCCGCAACAGGCATGCACGATCAAAGTAGAAAGGTCAAGGTATGCGACATTGGGCAGCCTGTTTCAGGCACAGGGGCAAAAGGAGCAAACGTAATCCTAACTCCTTATGTATAAATCACCCAACGTTGGGCAAATTGTATGTGAAAAAATCGGGCAGCAACGAATTCCAGAAGTCTGGATCCGTAGCAATTACTTCCCATGAAATCAGACCCTTCAACCGACAAAAAATTGTTAGCATAGTATCCCCACAGTATTTTGGGCGGCGAACGCGCTTATGCCGTGCTGGTTGCCAAGCTAATACTATTTTGATCCAACGATGCCCAGGTAATGTTGCGAAATGTTGTGCCACATTCCAATGGTGTCGTAAACAAAGTTCCGATCATGATTTGGATGCTGCCTGGAAGGTGCAATCGGAGAAATGACGCGATCAAAATATTCGATTTTCTGAGGTATCGAAACCTCCGGGTCACAGAGGATCCACTTGTTTGCATTGAAAATGTCTACGGCGGCCCGCAGTCGACATTCAACATCACATGTCGTGGTCTGTACCGTTGACGTCGTCAACATGCATCCAAGCCACTTGTGGTTTGATTCCCTGTGAGGAACCCTCTTGGCGACCACCGTGCAGCATGCCCGAGATCAGGGGCACTTCGAAGCCGAGGCACCCCCCTGGATCGAGCAGCAGCCCGCGTTCGCAGAGAAGCTGGAGCCAGAGTCACCACACACGCCCTTATTTCAGATCTCAACATTCCCACCGTCCATCGCATCGACAACCGACGTATCGAGGTCATAGCAAATGGTTTACCTCTTTGGGGAGGAAACCGATTGGCCATTGACACCACCATTGTTTCCCCCCTCACCAGCCAAGCTGCACCCCGGCAACACAGAGGACAATACGCAGGCACGGCAGTAAGGGATGCGCGAAGGTCCAAAGAACGGACGTACCCAGAACTTGTCCAACCAGGTCGCTGCCGCTTGGTCGTTTTTGGGGTTGAAGCAGGAGGCCGTTGGAGCGAAGAAGCAGCGAGGTTCATCCGCCAACTCGCCAAAGCCAGAGCCCGTCAGAGCCCAGACCCCTTGCGCCAAGCCGTCACCGCTGCCCTGGTCCGCCCTCCTGGCTCATGCCACCTTCACCGCCCTTGCAGCAAGCTTGTTATGCGAGGACACCTCCTCCCACAACAATGTGGATGGCTTCCTCCCACCACGCAGCGAAAACGTGAGCCCGCTGACCCCAGCCGAACCCAAGCCCCCTCTTAAGGAGCATGGCTTGGATTTGGCCACCCCTCCCCCTTCGTTGCCTGGAGACTGACCAGTAAAACAGTCATATCGTTGCCTGGAGACTGACCAGTACAACAGTCCAAAACCGAGACTCTGCGGAAAAAAGGAGCGAGGAAAAAAATAAAATTGATATGATCAATCCATTCGGCGTTTGCAATTGTGACAGTGGTTGGGCCTGCGTTGTGAAGACCTTTGTTCTTTGTGCATCCAATTGTAATCCCACTGCGGCAAGATTTTCAAGAAATTTGTCTTAAAGTACGCCAATCACATGGTAATCGGTGCCAAATGTTAAAATGTCGTCTGCAAACCCCGAGTCCAACAATGATTGGCCACCATCACGCAAATCTAAACCCAACTGCTCCATTTCATCAGGCCAATCCGCCATCGACATTTCCAACGCCGAACAAAACAGCCGGGGGCTTGAAATCTCGATTTAAATTTTGGATCATCCAAATCATGTGTTCTGAAAGGCTTTGTTCTGAAAGAGCGCGCCATAGTGCTGGCCAATGTACTCGGTCGAAAGCCTTCGACAAATCCAGGCTGACAATCCAAATTGGGACGTTTGCGCTGGAAAATTTGTCCAGGCGTAAGTGCGTAGTCACCAAATGTTCTTCCACACGTTTGCCACCCCGAAAACCATGTTGTTCTTCTGGCTGATGCGTTTCCAGTTATCCACGCGTCCCAAATTCATGTATGCAAAAAATTTATAAAACAGTCGTATGCTTGCAATCGTGGGGTGCACGCGTGGTTTTTGGCAGCATTTTGAACGATGTTTTTTGCCAATCAGTTGGTACCTGTCCAGTCTTCATCAAACCATTGAATTGAACCACCAACGTGTCAATGAAAAAATCCGGCACATGTTTCAAAGCTTCTGCGACGAGGCCACATTCATCAGCTGATTTTTGCACCTTCATCCGCTTGATTGCTTTGTACACTTCACCTTTTGCCCACGCAATTTCTGTAAATTGTGTCGGCAGCAAATCACCACCAGGATCACCAGCAAAGAGTTCTTCAAGCATGTCGGCAAATTCGTTTGGTTCCGGTTGTTGCGAAACTGTTCGGTGCGATGCTGCTTGTATGCCGGGAAGGTGTTTCCAGGATGTTTTGCATGGTAAAATTGTATTCATCTTCCACGGTTTCCAAGCTCGAGTTTTTGTTTGTGCCGAAGTTGAATCAAGAAGGTTAACCGTTTTCGGTCTTCAATTGTCCTGGCGCATCTACGATCCAAACGAAGTGTGCGTAGTTCCCGCGACTTCTTGAATTTTATGTCTTTTTTTCACGCATATCCCGCCTGCTCGACCAGCTGAAACCAGCACGCTTTCAAAATCATTGAAATTCCTCATTGGCCTTCCCGCCATTGATTCTGTCATTGCTTCGTGAGACATGGAAGGGTGCCCTTGTTCGTCCATATGTGGTTTCCAATGTTTCATGCCATGTTGTTGTAATGTTTTCTCCGCCTGCGAGTGCGAAGCGCCAAACGGCAATGGACACATCGGTGATCAATGCCCAGAAGTATCATGAAATCGTTCCAACTTGATTCCACCGAAATCCTAACATCTGACAAAATAAAATCAATTTGCACACATTCCGTCACTGAACCTTCTGCAAGTCCAACTTTCTGCCGTGTCAGCAATTTGTTGACGGCTCGCCACGCGCAATCCATTCGACAGAATCCATTGTACAAGCCATCTTCCGCGTCCACTCTTTTGACCAAAAGTGGAAAAGTATCCATAATATAGATAAAATGGAAGTATTATAATATGAATTGCTTTTGAACGGAGAGGCTCCTCCTCAGCAATCTTTCACCAATGCTTTGCTTGCCCAGTGTTCAGCCCACATTAACTGCGCAGCCATCCTGTGCACTGGCCGCCCATTTTGTCGATGAATGATGCTATTGTCGATGACACTTAGGACATTGGCACAAACAGATAATTTTTGGAAGAATGTGTTGGCGGAATAATGTGTGAAAAAACGCCAAAAAATAACCTAAAACTAAGTTGTTGTGGCCACTTTAGATGTGTAAGGACAGACAGTGGCGCTGGAGAAATACATCGCGTTACCATATGTTCCCTTGTCCAAAATGAAATCATGGAACTTTGCATTGAGATATTTTGGCACAAAAAATTAAGTTATTTCGTTTTGCAACAATTGATGTGTAGAAATTTTATGATCATATGACCAAAAGTTCTTTCAGAAAGTAATGTTCGTATAAATTTTTAAGAGAACAATGTTCGTACCGATTTTCCAACCAAAAGGTTTAACAATTCTTTGCAAACGAAACGTTTTCAACGCGTTTCCGTCACAGCCGCATCAAGGTCACAGACATGTTTTGCAAGTTTTATTCCCAGTGGTAGGATGTGGGATGCTGGATGGTGTCAGAACATTGGAGAAAGTTTAATTTTCCAAATGCAAGTCAGTCAACGAAGGTAAGATTTTGTAGCGAAAGTCAGGGGATGGGGCAAATTTTTGCGAACAGAACGTGTCGAAATACATGGAGGGCTGGGGGTTTTGAAACGGGAAACGATGTTTGAATGTTCACATGGGCAGTCCTTATTGTTGTTTTCTGGTCAGGTAGAAGTAAGGTTTTCGTAAAAGGTTGAAAACAATTTTTCGGAAAAATTCATGGTGTTTGACAACAACGGTTTCAAATGCTTTGTTTCAGGGGCTGTCATTCTGTGATTGTTTGATTTTGTTTGGGATGTCTAAGTCTGTGGGAGCATTGACTATTTGAGATTGGTTGCCGAGCAAATGCCCCTGGCTGTGCGAAATTTAGCACACCTGAATTCTCAATCAGCATGAGGGCGCAAAACGCAGGAGATGGGAAGGAAATTGCCATTGCAGCACACACGACCCGTCAGAATCTGGTTCGTACACTTAGCGAGAGGCTACATTGACAAGCAAGAAAAAGCGGAGCGATATTCTCGATTTCCATTCTATTTGTTGTTCCTCCTCTTGATTTTGTGTTTGTTTTCTTCAGGTTCTTGCTGTTGTGCTTCTTTTTGTTCTTGCTGTTTGTTTTTTTTCTTCTTCTTCTTCTTCTTCTTCTCCTCGTTGTTCTTATCGCTGTCTTTCTCATTGTCGTTCTCATCGTATTTCTCGTTCTCGTTATTGTCGTCGTCCTTGTGGTGGTGTGTCAGGGGTCATCAGACAGGCCCTTGATGGGTTCACTGTGATCTTCAGCTGTTTTTTGCTCGTGAACAATGTTGATCGGTTTTATCTTTAGGTCATGGTGGAGCCACCTGGGCGCCTGGCTGATTTGAGCCTGGCGTTTCTGCAACATGAACTGGCAGATGCCAAAGGTTCCCTTGCCAATGTTCAGGCGAGGCATGACGAAGCCTGCTCTCAGGTTGTGCAACATAATCAAGACTTTGAGGCAGAAGAAAAGGAGTGGATTGCCAACCAAATACGCCGGCAACGTGAAAATGAAGCGGCATGTCTCTTGCAAAATTGGTGGCTCAGAGTAGGAATGAGAAAGTTGCATTTGGTGCCACTCTTACAGATATTGGAGCAACAACTCCTCATCAATGCTCGACATCGGCTTGACCAGACATTGTTGGACTTGAGACATGCAGTGCACGATTTGCACATTGCGGAGCCTGACCGCTTGGCCGCTTGTTTGCGGATACAACGTTGGTGGCGACAAGTCCTAGCGACACGAATCATGAAAGTGATTGCCTTCTATGGGACAGTTCGGAAGGTCAAGCGTCGTGTAGAAGATGCAGCTTCGAAGATACAAGCTTTGTACAGAGGGGTGTGTGGACGGCGACAAGCGCAAGAGATGCGAGAGTCCAGGCAAGCTGCCGAAGAGGAAGCTCAACTTCGTATGGAGCAAATGAAGATGCATGCAATTCTCAACATCCAAAATAGCTACAGGAAGAGTGTTGCAGTGAAACAAGTCCAATTACTGCGAGCACAGATGTTTGCTGCTATGATGTCACAAGGGGATGCTCATTTGAGCAAGCAGCCTAACTCTACTCGCCCTCTTTGGTTCAAGGCCAAGGGCAAAGCGGAGCCACGCAAAAAGCGTTGACCTGGAAGTACTTGGCAAGATGTATGTTATATTAAGTTAGATTTTTATCTGATTATAATTATGTTTATATATTATGACCTCATATGACTTACGCATGTAATTATGTATGTTGGAAAACTCTTTTGTTCTTAGCATGTGGGCATCGCCCCCGCATTTGGAATTTGTGATGAACTTTGTGTTTTCGTCTCACCCAAAACAGTTTCACCGTCTGAAGTGTGGTAAGTGGCATAGTAAGTGGTAGGCATTTTCTCTGTCTATCATTGACACTTGCAGGTTTTTGGTTGTTCGTCAAACTTTCAAACTTAAAGTTGCATATTGCCTTGCTCAACACTTGGGGATGATATTTTTTTTCCATATTTTCAACTGCAAGTGCATCCGTGCGTTGTTGCATTGTGAGCGGCTCAGCGAAGATGTTGGCTTGGAAAAAGGGACATCACTCTTGATCCCTGAGCCTTTCAATTGCCCATAGGAACTCAAAGAAATTTACGTTTGCGTTTCTGTCTTCGGTCAACCTTCGAGGAAAATTGCTCTATTTCAGTAGCTGTTTGAGCCTTCACTGAAAATGTAGATGTGTCCTTCGTATTTTTCAAAGCCGATGTCCCTTGGATTGCAAAAACCAGTCCGTTGCGGGTAAAAATTGGTATGACACGTCATGTTGTGTACTTTCCGAACCGAGGCTTGCTAGCTGCAGGCCGGTGGCATTTGAAACCCCCGGCCCCTCCCGGGTGAGGTTTCACCGTTTTTCTGGGTGCGAGTGAAGTGGTTCACGAACGGTGCCAGGATGTTTCTGGTGGCATCAGTCCTGATTCCTGTCAGTGGGCTGATCCACCGGGATCATGACCAGATTCGGACGGGCTTCGGATGCGGTGTGATCTGGTGCATGGATTTTCTGCCAAGAAAAAACGCAACACAGTGACCCAACAGTGTCACAAGGTGTCACTTGAATAATCCAACACAGGACATTGAATCTTGCAGATCCTTGGCTTAGCATTGGAGGACATCCAAGTTTCAGAATTGTCCTTTGCTGCCAATTCTTCCACCTTTGAATCGAGGCCGACAATTCATCAGAACATTCGTGGAACTTTTGTGCCAAGCAGTGGGAGGATGCCTTGGAGTATCTGAGACAAACTTTGCACCATGTCACCATGTCCTTCAAATTGTGCACCTAAAGTCCTTTGGGTCAATTTCCCGTCAGGACTGCACATGTAGTGGCAGGGTGAGGCGAGGCTGAAGGGGACAATGGGGGACAATCTCCGGAATGTCACAAGACACCACCAGATTCTGCCATTCTCCCCTCAACCAGGTGGGGCCATGGCGAGACTTGGAAGGTGATCGATCCTCCCTTGCATGCCACTTCCTTCACAGTCACGTGGGGCCCTCCTCATTGGATTTTTGGATTCCGGGTTTGGTGGATTTGATGCACCTGCTGAGGTGCAGCATTGCGCATTTAAAGGACATTCTGCCAGGAAACAACGCGAAGCACTGTCAGCATCTAGGCACCAAAGAAATGATCAAAACCACATCAAACCACATCAACCACCAAAGGTGGGGGCAATCCTCAACTCAACAACTCTTTTTATTGGATTTTGAATTAAAAATCACCCATCGCTTCTGCTGCTACCAAGGTGCCAAGGGCAAGTTCTGAGCAAAAACATGGACAGGTGAGACTCCTGAAAAGACACACAGCATTTGTGAAGCTGCGTCAAAGAGATCGACACCACTGAAATGGATTGACAACAGAAAAACTACCCAGTGAGTTGATGATGGATTTGTATAGGGAACACTGTAGGAAACTGTATGTAAGTGTTTAGCGTTCTTGAAATCCTCTCTCCGACTGGAATGATTGTCAGTACCATATCGAGCTTCCAAGAAGATGCCACGTCCAAGTTTCCTAGCTGCATTGATGACACGAAAAGGTAAGAAAAGGAGACAATGATGATGAAGAAGAAGAAGATGATGATGGTGATGATGGTGATGGTGATGGTGGTGATGATGATGATGATTATCATTATTAATTATTGTTATTATTATTAGTATTATTATTATTATAATCAATTATTACGACGTAATGGACCAGATACGGAGTGCGCTTCAGCATGTCAGTGTTTTTCCGCAACCGCTCCCCTTTACCAACCAAAAGTTCTTTGAAAAAAAAGCCTCCGTGACCCGAGGCTTGCGGAAGGAAAGAATGCTGACTGGATCTTTTGTTCCAATCAATGGCAGGAATGTCAATGCAACAATCATGTGCGGTGCCTCGTCGCCTTGGTTCACGATTTTTTTTGTGAAGAAAGTGTCAGTCGGCGATTTCTTGCGATTTTTTTGCTGGGAAAAAGATATTTGGTACCAAAATATCGCACACCAACAAAAATCCACAAAAACCCGTGGTGAATCCCACATGAGTTTTTGTTGTTGTGGTGCGTTTGAAACTGCTAAAATCTAAGGTGGGGAACGGCAAAGAAATGGAAATTGATCAGTCCCAAAACGATGGGTGAAATCTTCTCTGTGAAGTGACTTGGATTCACATTGCAGATGGCAATGGCTTTGGCATGTTTTTTTTTTTCCCGTTTGATTTTTATACATTACCATCTTGGTCCTAGGTGTGATCCGCAATCACTGGGAGATCCAGCACCTGGAGAGGATGGAAAGCATTGTCAATGCTTAGTATCACATGGCAGATTCTTGGCAACTTTCAGAACTTTCAGATTCACCAAAGGGCCTGGCCGTTGGTATTGTGACATACATGTGTTTTTTTAAGACACATGTTTTTTTTCTCCTTTTTTTGTGTGTTTTAAGGGGTCCCCCCAAAAAAAAGAGAAACACATTGAGGTTTCTATGAGCAACACTTGAATCCGCCCAAACCTTAGTGACCGAAAAAAAAAAAACCCGAAAAATAGGGAAAAAACACTGGGAGATTGGAACATCATGGGGATCTCCAATCATCTCCAGGATGCTTCTGAAGGAGGAAACGGCCAATGAACTCGGAGCCAAACTCATTGCCTCTTGCGGAATTTTCGAGGTGGACCGCCATGACTTGGAGCAAATGGTGAAATCAATGAATTCCTCATGTTTCTTTGGGATATTATGTTTTGAAAAAAAACATCAGAAAAATGATGATTTCATTGTGGTCAGGCTGGGAAGAGTGCTGGTTTGGAGGACCTGATTTGTGACTTTTTGATGTTTGTTCTCAGATTTTTTTGGTCACTGGAGTTTTGTGCCGTGAGTTGCGAGGGCCAAACACAATGGCAAGCAGTGGAGCCTTTTTGCTCGGAAGCTTGGGAGGTGCGATAGGATGCGCTTGGTGATTTTGCCAGGATTGCATGAAATTCATTGAAATCATGTGAAATATCTTGGTAAAAGAAGTAATAATATGAAACAATACCATGTGATGTCACGAAATGCTTGATCTGAAACATGATGTGATGGAAAGGAGAAAGCTCAGAAGGAGAGTTCACTTCATGCGGGTCCTCACAGACTTTCCTTAGGTGCTGCTGTGTTTTACAAGCAGGTTTCTGCCTGTTTTTTACGCCTCGTGACCTATGGGAGGTGCTCTCCAAAAGCTCATGGATGCTCGAGTGGATGCACGATTTGCAGGGAACTATCAACGCTTGACTGACAAGGACTTGCCTCAGATTTGAGCGAGACAGAGTAGTGAGATATGTCTGCAGTATCTAGGAAGAATAGGAGGAGCTGGAGTATGGCAACACACCTGACTAGACTTAAAATTCACTCAAGCTTCGGCTTCAAGGCCTTCCAAAGCAACATAAGTAAATCCCGGGTCAGCAGCCAAAAAATAGGTATGCAAGTTGTCGACTCACAGGATGGTTGGCTTGACAAAGCCTTCGTGAACTACTTTGCTGGAGCACCTGGAAGTAGCTTGGCGTGATGGCCATGGCCAAATGGCGAAACAAATGTATCAATATCACCACTCGGCTCAGTTTGAACTGGTGACCTAGGCAAGCATGCAAACATGACGGAACAACTGATCCGTGCGGCACTTGGGCAGTTTCCATGTTGACTTATATTCACTTCAAAGATTTTTTTTTTGAAGCGATCAACCGGGAGTGACCCAAGGCTCAGTGCATATGTTTTCTGAGAATCCCATCATTGTGCTCCACTTGGGCAGCCGTGTACCTGATACATGGAACGCTGAACGATTTCCTCGATTGTGGGAGGCTTAGGTGCGGTGTGCGGTGTGCGCTGCCATCATTCACTCCCTACGTCCTTCAACCTTCTCCACTAAGGCTGCTGTTCCACGCTGCACCTATGGCACCTGACGCACACCGCAGCTTCAATTTCAACAAACTCCGTTCTTTCCTGATTTCGAGGGTGAGGGCCCCCAGTGACGAATATGATATTGATATTGATATTGATGAAATAAGATGCGCATTTTTTCCAACTTCACCATGGGTTCCACGGTATTTTGATACAGTGGCTGAGGCTCGGGTTGGTGTTGAGTTGGACTCAGACCAATTTGTTGGACCTGGAGTGGACTATATGCCACTTGAGCTGCAAGTGTTTCGTTCCAGCTTTCCGGAGTGGCTGATGATGGCCTCAAATTGAAGCCAAGCTTCCACCTGTGCAGGTTCGAGATGACTAAAAAGGAGAAGATGAGAAGAGCTTTTTTCGGTTTTTGCTTCTATTTTTTGCTGCTTCAATTTGTGGCTCTCAAATGACCATGGATAAATAACTATGGATGATTGCATCTCCTTGTAGATGCTTGCGATTAGAGGGCTTTGAGCAATTCTCGTCAGGAGATTACTCAAGATACTCCAATTCCAATTATGCCAGTCCACTTCTTCAGCTTCACCCAGGCGTCTGAATGGGATGGAAATTAACTGAGTTTTTCCAAGAATGTCGATGGGCTTGAAGGTGTTGGGGATTTAACGCTACTTGCAAAGGGAAGACTCACACTAAAGGCACCATGGTCACCATGATCTAATGCAGCCTGCATGTTCGTCACCAGCCACTTGCAACAGATATGCTAAAATCGACAGGTGATAGATACTCTTCACCGGGACCAGCGTGCAAAGCAGCACAACAAATATACTCATTGCACAAATCACCGAGATGTTGTACTCAGTGCTGCAGCTATACCAACAGCTTCCAGCGTCCAAGTGTTGCACAAACGTTCCATGAATAGTTGGCATGATCTGAACTAGTCAAGCCCCAAGATCCTCACACAAAGAAGCTGGTTCAAGTGGATACTCTCTTTGAATTCTATATAATTCAATCAGATTAAGACAAGTAGGCTTGTGTAAGGCACTTCTTTCCCATGTGAGACAGGCAGAGACGCCAAACAACGTTTGGTGGAAGCGCTTCTGTCCTGATCCACCGGCGTGCAAACCTCATTCCATGCGTTGGAGCCATGCCCATCCTACCTGGAATCTTGGCGATGAGATGAGATGTTTCACATCAATTTTTTGAGAGGTACTATATAATAGATATAATAATATATAGTATTCTAGTGTGTATAATGTGAACTTGGAGAATTTGATGCCATAGAAATTGATAAGGACATTCTATTCTCTTCCTTTCCTTGGACGCTGGTTGCGACGTCACTTCCGAGATGAGTGGCTGGGCTGCAGTGGTGCAAGGGTGTAACTCTTGGCCTTCCAAAACTCGTAGCTGTCGAGCTGGTAAGGCTTCTCTTTGCCACAACTGGCGGCAAATTATCCCTTGGTGAGCTTGCAGTTGCAAAGATCCCTGAAGATGAAGATTTACTCAATATTGCCACCTGGGAAGCGGCTTGCCTGACTTGTTGGATGAAGAAGTGCTTAAAGGCTTAAAGCGTAAGCCTCGAATAATTATGTCCTTGGACTGTTTGAGTGTTTTAACTCAGGAGAAAGGGCGCCTTGGCTGATTCATGACTTGCAACAGATGTCATGAGGTGAACAAAATGCTTGGTGAAACGGTGCACAATAAGGACCAAGCAATGGTGCAAGTTCGACAATGATTATCATGAGTTCAAAGATATGCTGAGCTGGAACCCCGAGTCTCTTGGTCTTTTCAGCATTTCGGACTGTTGCGAAATCTAGGGTGATCTTGTCTTTTGCCATTTTCGATGGAATTTCACATTGGAGTAACCTAACTTCAACAAGAACACATCCAGTTTGATGTCAGGCACGGGCGCACGACCTCTACTGGTGACATTGTGAGTGACCCCAAGTTCTACCCACATGGAGCTGCAAAGGCCCTTTTGGCCAAGATTTGTTCTGGTTATTGCAGGAGATGCCCAAAAAAGATATGCACATGAGAGTGAATGACTAAATTCTCATTGCCGAGATATTTCGAGTGTGAGCATTTCATTGTAGATACAGAATTTTGTCAATGTTACTTGGCAATTCACGGGATGTGTAGGCCTTCTGGACCGCGCACAACTGCAAAGATCCTGCAGCTACGGTAACTTGCAAAAAACCAACGTGAAGTCAGAAACCATTCGAACGTGGGCAATCCAATTCATCCAATTTGCAATTGTTCATACACGCTTTTTTCAGGCCACGATGTTGGATGTCACTTGGCTGAAATTTGTATATTGCTGTTTGTAATTTCACGCTGATTTTCTGCCTTTTAAACAAAAAAATGGGTGAGGAAATTGAGAGCCGCTACAAGAAGGGCCTCTACCCACCTTCAACTATTACATATAAAGGGCGCTTCTGGGAATCTGGAAGTGAACTTCGCAAGGCGCATCTGGAAGTTGCCACCGTGGATCGATGTGTGGATTGTTTGGTTTCCGGATGGCAGGAACACCCTGAGTTGCCTTGCATCTTCTGAGTGAAGCAATGCCAGTAAATGGCACAAACGGAGTGCGCCACACATCCGGGGGTGACATGTGTTGATGGAAGTCTTGATTGGTTTATGCATTGCTGAAACGGATTTTGGTGACCCAAGAGAAGATACTTTCTGGCTATGTTTGGTGTATGGAGGTGGGTGGGGCATTTGGTTTGACTTTCAAACTTGTACTCAGCTGCTTTGATCTTTTGCAGGGTTTGGTTTTTTAGAATATAAGGAGGCCAAAGATATACTGTGAGCCTGCCTTACACTGCAGTTATCATCGTCATCATCATCATCATCATCATCATCATCATCACCGTCATCGTCATCATCGTCATCATCGTCATCATCATCATCATCATCATCATCGTCATCGTCGTCATCGTCATCATCGTCATCATCGTCATCATCATCATCATCATCATCATCATCATCGTCGTCGTCATCATCATCATCATCATCATCATCAGCATCTTTCGTTCGCAATGCGCTGGCATGATCTTGGCAATTCATTGGCTCAGCTCCATTAGCTCAAGGAAATGGTAGGGGGTGAGCTAGCAAACGACTAGCGGCAACCAGCGGAAACCATGCCCGATTCTGGCGCCTCTTCGGCAAGAGTTTGATTGAAGAGTTCACGTTTTTGGCATCAACCAGGTGAGCAACCAGACACAGCCATGTTTGGTATCATTTTGCTTAGGCAATGGCCCTGCCATTATGCTTATTGCGGTGGTTGGCGCGGTTTGTGTAGCTGTAGCCGCCTTGGGCCGCAAAGTAAAGAAGGAAAGAGAAATGGCAACTTGGCATCCGGATCAATGTTGTACTGTTGATTCATGGCGGCATTTCCGTACCCATAGCTCTCTGAGGTAACCATTCAAGCAGAACGTGCTGCAGAGAGAGAACGAAGGCGGCAAGAAGAGAGAGGAGCTGGAGGAGGAAAAGGACGGGGAAGACGTGGTGGAGGGAGACAGTAATGCCTAGGGCGACACTGCACCATGTGAGCCGAATAGTGCCGGACTGTTGCAGCGTCGCACCAAGAATTGGGATGGAAAAAGGAAGTGCAAACAAGAGCTGTTGCAAGTGTTTCCTGAGAAGCGATCACAGGTGTGGCTGAGCATGCCACATGCCATTTTTTGATATTTTCTGCTTGTTTTTACTAGATGGCCCAAAGCAGTGCAGCAGAACGGGATATTGGCCAGCCAAACACACCGTACTACACTGCTATACATTGCTATTCAAAAAGCTTCTTTTTCCATGAATGGAATTGGAGGGACTTCCGAGAACCCACTGGAACTACACTGGAAGCCACTAGGTTCACCTATGGCATGCAGCAATTAAAGCCTAGCAAACATAGCCTATTCGAAGGGCCAGGGCATTTTGAATACAAACGAGCTTTCGCAGGTTTGCAATTTCAAAGTGGCAGCCTTACTTTCCATGATGACTGTATGCAGTGAATAATTTATGTTGTCACATCCAGCATTCTGGAGTTTGCCCACTGCTGCCGTTGTTGCCCACTTCGTGGCCGCATGTTTCACGTCACACGAGCCATGAGATCTTCCGAGTCTGAAGCATGAGCGGTTGGCTTGAACGCTGCGGAGCAGATTTGCTTGCCAGGTCACTGGAAATGACCGATTTGGCTCCTGCAACTCGTCGCTCACTCGCGGCGGTCGATTTCTACATCGCAAAGACGGCCCCATGGATGTTTGGTGTATTGTTTGTCATGTCCATTTTGAAGCTCTGCCGTGCATTGTCTACACAGCACTGGATGTGGTTTGAGTGTGCTCGCGGAGCACGAAGCAGGGTTCCAAGGTTGATGGCTATCCTAGGAGATGCAGCCATGAAGTCAGGGCTGCAGCCTAGTGTGAAAATCGTGGTTGTGTGGGGAACATCTGGTGACTTCATTGTGGAATTCTGTTCCGCGCGTTCGTCTGCAGTATCAGATCTGAGGCATCAGATTGAGCTAAGGGCAGGTATCCCGGCAGTGTGCCAACGCCTTGTACAGGATGATGCGGTTTTGGATGACCATGGCGTGATTGATGCAGGCGATGCAAATAGCGTTTGCTTGAAGCTGGTTTTCATGCCTGGGTTCGAAATCATCACGTCATGTGCTACATGGGCCAAGGGCCAGGGAAACCAGCAAGTTGCCATCGCCGAACAAACAAATGGATGGGCCACAGCATTTGGTCCTGAGGCATGCAGTGGCAAACAGTCCCTGTGCGTGAGGCTTGGTGCCGTGACTGACCCTGGTCACATGGAGACTGACTACTGGGTTGGCGTCCTTCCAATCACAGAGCTGCCACAGGCGATGAGTTTGGATAGATCGGTGGTGCCGTTCCTTGCAGGGAGTGGGGTTGCTCTCAGCTTGTCAGCGTCTGAGCTCGCCTCAGGGCAGTGGATGGTTCCTCAGCGAGGCAGTCGACAAGCCCGGGCTTTTGGCAATGGCAGCAATGGCAGCGTCAGAGTCGAGGCTGGTAGCATAGTTGACCTTGAGTTGGATTTGGACAGACAATGTGTCACCTGCAGAGTGGATTCCAGGCAGTCGGTAGAGGTGCCCATTAACATACAAAGGCCGGCTCGACTGGGGGTGAGCATGTTCTGCTCAAAAGTGGGCGACCGTGATGACCTTCGGAGTGTGACGTGGCAAGGCCCACAGTCGGTGCCTTACTGATTTTGATCAAAGTGCTGCATTGGTGGACCAATAGCTCTCTGAGGTAACTATTCAAGCAGAACGTGCTGCAGAGAGAGAACGAAGGCGGCAAGAAGAGAGAGGAGCTGGAGGAGGAAAAGGACGGGGAAGACGTGGTGGAGGGAGACAGTAATGCCTAGGGCGACGCTGCACCATGTGAGCCGAATAGTGCCGGACTGTTGCAGCATCGCACGAAGAATTGGGATGGAAAAAGGAAGTGCAAACAAGAGCTGTTGCAAGTGTTTCCTGAGAAGCGATCACAGGTGTGGCTGAGCATGCCACATGCCATTTTTTGATATTTTCTGCTTGTTTTTACTAGATGGCCCAAAGCAGTGCAGCAGAACGGGATATTGGCCAGCCAAACACACCGTACTACACTGCTATACATTGCTATTCAAAAAGCTTCTTTTTCCATGAATGGAATTGGAGGGACTTCCGAGAACCCACTGGAACTACATTGGAACCCACTAGGTTCACCCATGGCATGCAGCGATTAAAGCCTAGCAAACATAGCTGTAGCAATTTGCCGCCGCTGCGTATCTCTACATTCCCTGCTTCCAAACTTCTTCACGACGTCCGGAACCGAAACAATAAGCGTTGAGGACTGAAGTGTGAAGTCGCTGTGTGGTGTAGGTGTAGGTGTGGCCAAACACGGTGTAGATTGATTCGTTTCTGAACATGATCTTTCCCTGCATTTCACTTTTTTCTACCAGTTTGCTATGATATGTTATTTACATATATATTATATATACGTATATATAAATATAACATATATGTCCCTTCTTTTGGGGGGCTTACGAAGTGATGGTCACCCACCTGTTTTTCCGATGTAAATAACGGGGGGCCATACAAGAAACCACCCTTTAAAGTGGCATTTTTGCAAGTAGCAACAAATCCAAGATCGACGTGGAATAAAAAGGACAGCGACGATGAGGTATCCCTGACGGCCAGGCAGGAGCGGAAGCGGAAATTGGATCACGACAAGGAGACTCACGACAATTCACCTAAGGTCCAACGAATTTTCGCCTAAGGTCCTTATTTGCAGCTGCAAGATTTGTTCTTGGAGACTTTACCAAAAAATTCTGCATGTTTTTTTCTAAACCTTTTTTTGGGGTGCCTGAGATTGCCAGAACATCCCTGGCAACCTCCTGTGAAAAACAGGAGGCTTCGAAATCTCAGTGTCCTTTATGGCAGCTTCGAAGACTTCCAGAGCATCCAGTGACAATTCGACATGGAGGATCTCGAGAGAGAGCTGTTTCAGATGAGGAACTGAGATCCTTAGCACCAGCCCAGGTCATTCGGAAAGCGCTTCCCAATGAATTGGCAGATAAGCTTCTGAGGCAGTTGTTGGATGAGTCAAAGAAGTCTTGGCAATCCACATCTTGGGTGATTCATGGAAAAACCCATGCTACACCACGGACCAGTGCCATGTACAACTTAGATATCACATCGGCCGAGACACGACACAAAGATACGTTACAAAGTCCAGGTGAAGAAGAGTCTCGGGCAACATGCATTCCTTCCAGCTTGCTCAAAGAAGCAGCTCATCATATTCATGTTGCTGTGAAACAGCACCGGCCACATTCAACATGGTCACCCACCTTAGCCTTTGGGAACCGATATGATGATGGACGGGCATGCGTCGGATGGCACTCTGATTTCTTAAACTCATTGGGTCCTCGTCCGATCATTGTTGGTTTGTCGCTGGGAGCCTGCCGACGTTTCTGCTTGCGGCGCACAGTGGATGGTATGGTAAGAGTCTTAGAACCTGGTATTGCATTCGGTTGTGTAGGACTTTTGATGTCTGTGATATATGCTGATATTGCCAAGGTAGTGACAATTCCGATGCCGCACAATACAGTTGGATTCTTAGAAACCTTTTTGAATTGGCTGAAACAAAACTGAAGTTGAACTTTGCTGAGGTAGTAATTATGTGGGATGACTGCCAAGAGGAGTGGGATCATTCTGTCCCACGACAGGCAGATTCCACCATTGGCAAGCATCCTTTGGCAGGATGGGTTGCTGGGTTGTCTTTTTGTGTGGCCACATCGCGATTCTGAAGCAACAGGGACAACCAACTCTGTGCAGGTTTGGTTCGCCTTTCTTTGACTTTTCGAATGGCACGACCAGAGGTGGCTGAACATCTGAAACTCTGCAATTGTGGCAACTGGACCTGCATGATGTTACAAAAATGTATAGGCCGCTTGAAGATGTATGGTTCTTGCTTACGCCAGCCATGACACTTTTTAAGACTAACTAGCTTTGATTCCAAAGTCCAGGATTCATATTTTATCTTTCTATTGTTTTAAGTTTGAGGTAAGCCTTCGGTGCTGAAAAGTAAACGAGGCCTGTGGGAAAGGGTTGCACACATGGTAGCGCACAGGTCGCTTGGTTGTGACGTGCAGGTCGATACTATATGGCCTGTTCGCCAGTTGGGAGTCTTTGTTTGCATCTTTGAGGTGGTTCGATTTTTTTCGTTTTTTTTACTCCATTTGGGTGGTTTGAAATGGCTATTGGAAAAGCAGCACATCGACTTCGACGCAAGACTTAAAATTGTTTTTTCCAAGGCTTTTCTGAAGGACCATCACTTGTTACAAAGGAGCCAATGCTGACAGCAATTTTCTTCAATTCAATCCCTCTACCTCTGGATTGACTGTGAATGAAGTTTTGACCCCTACCCTGAGGTCCACATCACAGTTCCTTGTCATTATTTGGTCTTGAAGGCACATTGAAATCATGCATTTCAACATTGATTGCTTCAACTGGACTTTTTGAACACTTTCATCATTTGGATCTATCACGATGTAGGTGATGCCAATTTACACGAGAAGAATTCCAAAAACCGCTAAGGTGTGGTTTTTGGGAACCTTGCCCTTGGGCACAGGGAGAAGCTGAACGACTCCGATCAATGGAGTTACCACGAGGAGGGCAGGTCAACGAAGTCAAGGTGATGGAGCAACCATGCATCGAAATCCTGGAGGATTGCCACTTGGCTTTCGCGACGTCCACGTGGAACCGTTTTTTCTTTTTTAACGTAAAAATGATCCGCGGATGACAAAAATGGAACATAAATGATGACCCTAATGTGTTGAAGGATCAACTTCACCCACAGAAGTTGCATGATATTTTTGAACTGCAGTGCTGAAGTCGAAGTCATTCCTGAGGAATCCTTATGAGGCGATGCTCTGGTGGGCTAGTGGTCATAAGGAGGTGATTCTTCTCCAGCTGAGACTTCACAGCTCTCAGTTTGATGGATCTTTGCTGGAAAAAAATCGGTGAATGCTCATCGAGTTGCATCCAGCTGTGTGCATGGTATGTTTTTGTATGGCTGGTTTTGCCTGTTAAAGTTTTCAGCTGCTGCTTTGTTTTTCAATGCCTATTTTCAAGAAAGCAAAAAGTGTAGCAGATCAGGTGATTGCAACATGTCAGGATGCTCAAATCTTGAGAAGACAACAAAAATCAAATTCTGCAGAAGTATGCCACTCGTATGCCTTACGAAAGACCATACCAGAGGGCTAGATAGAGTCGTCAGCCATAAAATATACACTGAGACTTTGTTGGCCTTGAATGGGACCAAATGAGATTTCCTCTCCCCTGCTGGTGCGGCAGTGGAGACACTGTGAGGAAGCTAGACTCCGACATTTACAGGCCTGGCCCCCGCATTGAAGCTAGGCTTAAAAGGTCCAGGAGGCTAAGCCTTGAGTGTCCTTGCTTCTGAAGGTGGCTGCTGCACCTGCAAGAAGAGAGGTCAAGAGAACAGGCCAGGGTGTCTTAAGATGACTTTGTGTTGATGTTTGCATCGTGCATGATTGAGGTTGGCAAGCACGAAACCCTGGACTTATGGTGTTTTGACTCAGTTCCTGTTTTGTGATGCAGATGATTCGACCAATCTTGCTGGTTGACTTGGAATGTTAGCTCCATATGGCCATGTGATCCCATGCATTTGAGGCAGTTAGTTGCTGCATGGGAGTCTGGCAGTGGCTTGCTGCTGTAGCACGCCGAGGAGCTACCCGAGCAAAGGCCCTGCCCCGGCTGGTTGCAGAAGATGAAACTGCAAGTCATACATCCATGCCTGGTCCAGGTGATTTTCCAACCTTCCTTTCGGAGTTTGGTGGTGGTGATTGCAGGTGGGACTTTAATGATTTAGGATTTCCGAGGGAATCATCTTCCCGTTGATGGCGGTTGATTCTGTATGTCCACAAGGTCCTACTGCTGTGGGGAAATCCGATACGGCAGTGGAATTGGCCAAGCAATTGCAGCTCCAGGGGCGAAAGGCAAATAGGTTGAGACGATGAGATTGATCAGCTGTTGACTGAAATCTTGGCAAGGTGCGGCTGATTAGTGCCGACTCGGTTCAAGTTTACAAAGGCTCGGAATGCCGATGTCATGAAAATGATATTGAAATTGGAGTTTTCAGTCACTTGAGTCACTTCAGTTCTTATAACGTCTTCACCGTTCACCTTGTTTTTCCAGATCAATTTGTTTCGATCTTGCCGTGTCGCAGGGCTTGACATTGGCTCCAATAAGCCTTCACCGGAAGAGCAGGATCGATATCAGAAAGCGAGGTCCAAAGTTGAGTTTCCAAAGCAACTTGTTTTGACGTCATGTCAGGAGGAATGGCCACTCCAACTGATTGCTTCCTGGCTATCTTTGTGGGAATTTAGTGATGTTGCAAGACAAGGGTCTTCCTATTCTTTGTATGGGTTCAAAGTCCAAGAAATACTGAAATCACTGAAGTCATTGAAGCCATGAGCTATACTGTAGTTCTAGGCATTTTCTCCTCATGGCCCAAACCCTAAGGATTGGATGGAACCAGGAAAGCCTTGCACAGCTGGGACATGGACCAAAGAAGCCATGCGCCCTGAACTTATCCTCCACCGATTTCCCAAACGGCGCTGCAGCTCGTTTCGTTGAAACAACCGAAGGTCAGGTGGATGAGGCTTTGAGGAAGGAAGAAACTCCAATTATTGTGGGTACTTGGTCTGCAAATTGAGTCTATTCTATGTTGTAGCTGCATGGCTGACACTTCTTTCATCTTCTTGAACCAAATCACAACATGCGTTGGAAGGCTCCAAATGTCTCGTTTGAGCACCTCAAACGTTTGAAAGCCAAGGTGGTTCTTGCTACCTGGGCTTGTTTGTTGATAGAGAGAGGAAGCAGACTTTTCCTGCAAAGCTTGGCAAGCTGATTATTTTCATGTTTTAGTCTGCTGGATATTGATGCCTTAGATGGCAGGTATGTATCTTGATTGGCTTGTCAATGGTGAGCCAGATGCACCCAAGTCTGTGAGTACCTCAACAAACCTGACTTCTTGAAATGAAGGTCGGACCCGTCAATGTTGTCGAATTCTGACTACCTAGGATCCTGCCATTCAAGCGCAGATCGCTGTGCAATTGCAGCCTTTCCAGGACTTTGACACCGAGCCACCAACAAAACCTCCAGAATCGCAGTGAAAAAAAGTGATCTGGAAGGACTCCATGGATTGGGATGGTGCCATTGCGCTTCTTGCAGCTGTTGATGCAGACAAGGCTGGGGCTTCGGCTTTCACCTTTAGCCATTCCATGTGGTGGTCATGCAGTGGCCTGGCCGTTGGGATGCCAGGCGGCCAAAATCAATCGCAACAACTGGTCATCAACTTAAGATCTTGAAATTGATGATTTCTGAGATGCCATGGTTACTATGTCGCTGAGGCAAAGACTTTCAAGGCAATTGGAGGTGTGGCCATTGCTATTTTTGTTTGGAGGAGAATCGCCATTTCACACACAACTTTGGTCAGGTTGTGCGAAGTCCACAGCAGCAAAGTGGACGAAGCTCCAGAGATGGTTGCTGGCCAGCACTTAGTCACTAACATCCCCCCATTGTTGTCATTGTTTCGGATGTGGCACACAACTTGTGTTGTCACTTTGATGAAGTCTCGGTGACACATCCCCGACCTTTTGGAGGCTATGACATCCGGGCCTTTTTCCTCAGTCCAGCTGATAGGGAAGCACTCTTTCATCGAATCGACACATCCTAAGATTCCCAGCATTCAGTTTGGTTTCACTTATGGCAAAACTGATACGATTGCTTTGTTGATGTGATTTTTATATGCAAAACTGAGGACAGGCCCTTTACATTGCTGGCCGCTTCGTATTTGAATGCTGATCCACTGTAGTTGCCTCTGTAATTTCAGACTTGGGGGAAGTTCTTGTGTCACAGGCGTTGCGTGAAAATGCTACACAAAGGGTTGCTGGAGGAGGTTGCAGCATCCTTGGTCATGGGTTCAGGAGTTGCTCACATTTACCCTCCCAAAAATGGCTCCCGGCAATGCTCCAAGGCAACACTCCTGGAGCGAGGCAGCCTCCAAGTAGATACGCCTGCTGCTGATGCCATTGGCGACTCAGCTAAGCGTTTACTTAGCAGTCGATGTGTGCAGCCTTTTGGCGGTGTACATTGGTGAAACACATGAACGCCAGGCTATCGCCAAGTGTTGGATTATTTGACGAGGCTGGTCAAAGATGTGCACTTACATAGAATTTGCAGTATGTATATGTTTGTATACATGAAATATGTAACATGTGTAAATAATACATGCATATTCACTTGCAAGCGTGGACCCACACATACACGCGACACGCAAGCATATAAGAATTTAGAATGTATTGATGAGCTTCAAAAGCTGCGGATGCGGACGTGTTCAAGCCGGTGTTGTTGTTGTTGTTGTTGCTGTTGTTGTTGTTGCTGTTGCTGTTGATGTGGTGGAGGTGGTGGTGGAGGTATTGGTGTTGTTTTCGTTGTCCTTGCCGTACCTCGAGGTATCAGGTACTGAGCACATGCCCGCCAAAAAATAGTAAGGAACAAGCTTTCCTAGCAATCCAGAGATAAATTAGCGGTTTTTGTTTCATTTTTTGACACGAACGGGGGCGTGCGGACTGACGGGTCCATGCTCGGATGGTTATCAAGAATGACAGTAAAAGCCATGCAACGTCCACTCCACTGTCCGGTCAATCCAAAATTATTTTGGATTTTGGATTCGTTTACACGGTCTCCGTTCTTTATTTGGCAGACCAAAATTTGGCAGAGGGGCCGTGTGGATTTTGGATTTTGGATTGTGCAATCTTTGCAAAGCTTGGATTTTGCGGTATGTAGAGATATAGAAAATCGGCTGGCATTACGTGCTTGAAACACATGCATCATTTTGCAGATTTTTTTTTTCAAGTGAGAGGCCAGAAGTTCATGAAAAAGATGCAGATAGCTTCATGGCCTTTATCAAGAGGTGGCTTTTTGTGGTGCATTTTGTGGTGGATGTTTTTGCCCACTTTGAAAGATATATGCCGCCAGGTTTGGCGCTGCATCCAGGCAGGGGAGTCTGGAATTTTTCTGATTGATTTTGAGATATGAATGGTTGGGAATTTGCAGGAACTATGCCAAGTCACAAATGCTACTTGGCCACAAAATGCTATTGCATGGACAGATAATAAATTGTCAAGAGGTAGATTGATGTTTTAATCTCTTGGTTCTCAAGGGATGTGTTTTCTTTCTCTCATCATTTCTTTTATATCATTGCAAAAACTTCAAAGGATAGCAACTTTTGCAGTGGCAGTAAGTCGTTGAGTTGGGTGGAGTGATGTTCCTTGTCTGAGGCAGTGGTTTATGAAGGACCAATCCTTCATGTGGTTGCCAGCTGATCCTGCCAATCCTGAAGCAGTTGGGGTCATACACTTAGTCTCTGTTTAGTCAAACATGGCGTAGCCAAAAAGAGGAGTGACGACTCAAAAGGTCCAAAAATGGCAAAAATTGAAAAACACAGTTTGTGAAACACAGTGAAACACTGAACCAGATTGGTTGGAGAAGAGTCTTGCTGGACTGCATTTTCCAGAATGGTGGATGTTGGTGGTTTACAGGTTGGTGCTGAAATCATACTTCCTCTCCGAAATCAAAACCCAAAAATCAGCTGAAGCGACCAACCGCCAGAAGAAACCCCAGTGATTGGCTGAGAAAATTTCAGAAATTCACCACCGATGTGTCTTCAAATTGCATCCCCAAAGGCAGAACTTCATAAGCTATGTCGCCTGCGCAAGTGGAGATTTCATGCCAAGGAGCGGGGGGCCGCGATAGAAAGGGCAAGGGAAAGACAGGGCCCTGGGATTTAAAGAATGCGATATTCGGAAGATGTATTGGTATCTTTGACAGATTCACAAGGGAAGTCAGTTCTGAAAGGTGTGATATGATGTGATATCGACGCAACACTTGGATAAACGCTGGGTGTGTTTTCATTGTCCCGATCTAGTTGCAAAAGCAAAGCTCAAGGAGCAAAACTTAGGCTTGCACAATTGAATTAGGAATTTTGGTACGCTTGATTGAAGTCGGTCTATGAAGCACTTTGAGAACTTTGGTTGTGGCACCACTTGTAACACAATCTAATCAATGCAACTAGGCAGTTTTTTCTTTGTTTCTAGTTGGTTTGTTTTCCACACATCAACGCATTGCTGGCTCAGATGAACAAAGGGTCGGGCTCAACAAGATATGCCATCAAAGGAGGCAAATTTTCACGCGGTGCGGCACGTCAACGATTCTTGCCGAGGCAAATCAAGATAGAGCAGAGCGAGAGATGCAGGCCAGGGACCCTGAAGGCACAACCTACATGGATTCTACGGGTTATTCTCTGTATACAGGTGATTATACTACAAGTACTCAGTTATAGGGATTACAATAAGTCAATATGAAGATCTCTATGAACCAATCAGTATAATGGAATGTCAAAAGGGTTTTAGACCTTGCTGACGTGGTGCTTCGAGGCCGCGCAAGCGGCGGCGATAGGCTTCACTTTCAGCAGTGATTTGGACTATGGATTGGCTGCGGAGGCCTGATACATGTGAGTGGCCAGATAGATGTTTTGAAGCCATGATAATGTGCAGGAAGAGGTAGAACTTCTTCGAAGGGCGGATGAGTGTACGAAAAGAGTGCAGAAGCCAAGTGTAAAAAAAGTTTCATTGTTTTTTTTTAAAATTATCAACTACTGTATATCACCATTTCATCATGAAAACAAAAGATGAGGTTCCTGCAGCTGACAGACAGCAGCTTCCTTTGCTTACAAGCTTTGCACTTGAAAGTGGCGTTGGAGCCTCGAGAGGTGGATTTTGTTGCATCAAATGTTACTTTCGTCGCAACGTCTCGACGATTCAAACACCCGAGGTGCAGGTTGCTAAGGCCAGGGTTTTTTTGAAGCTTACAGAAAAAAAGGGATGAAAAAAGGTAGGTAAAACCTCAAGGTTTGTTTTTTTTTGGGGGGGGTTGTGTGCCAGGTCTTTTGGTTTGGACGTCATCCCAGGCGCAGATCAAAGATCACATCTTGCGTCCATGTTGGATTTTGAAGCTTCGATGGTTTGGGTTTCGGAAACCATGAGCCATGATCATCCCAATGAATTCGGGAAACCAACCACTCAGGTGGGGCTGGGGCAACCCATTGGGTAAAGTTCATCGACAAGGCTTACAACTCTTTAGTGCTAGTGGTTGGAAGGCCTGGTGGATCAAATTGTCATAAAAATTGTCCTGAAAGGAACACGGTTCCCAAGGTACACTGTTTTATGCCTGTTAAAAATGCCATCATTGAGTCAAAAAAAGATGTCAGAATGATGAGTGATCGATGACTGTTTGATTCTAGTCACTCTCCAGGCACGCTTGTGTCAGGTGTTGAAAGGAAAAGAGGATGAAGGTGTTCTACCAGCTTTTTGCTGGCCCACTCGATACCTGGTTTTTCACAAGTCTTTTTTTTCAAGAGCATACCCTGGACATTGGGTTCTAAGGGCTGTCTTTGGATGTTTGACTACACCAGCTGAGGACATGCAAGCCATTTCCCTGCTCACGCCTCCAACGATTTGCCACTGATTCGCCCCTTTCCACAGGAGTCAGCTTTGAGTATTTGACAAAAAACGGATGGGAGCGGGTTAAAGAATTGCACAAACTTTCCCAATTGCAGGAGTTCACACGGATCTTGGATGACAAGGGCACTCTAGCGAGGCGTCTGGTTGATGCAGGATGTAGCGATATTCACCCAGAAACCTGGAGTGCAAGGGATTTTCTTGAAAATCCGCCTCCTGGTGAAGGATCAGATGTCTTTTTCCTGAAGCACAGTTTGGGAGTCAAGGGCAATGGGGTGCATGTGTTGGATCGTGTCCAGTTGTTTGATCGCCTTGAAGAACTGGGACAGAAAGGCAGTGAGCCTTTTATCGTCCAACGTTGCGTCACACCCCCGGCGCTGCGGAATGGTCGGAAGTGGGTCATTCGAGGGCATGCTTTGTTGCATGGACGGATGGATGGACAGATCCAACTCTACATGCATCAGCATGCAGTTTGCTTGGAATATGGTCATGTCTATACCGAGAAGCTGAATGTCAAAGCAGCTCATGTGAGCAACAGTGCCAAGATGAAATATTTGCCAAAACCGCAGCTCATCCAAGACGATTCCATCTTACAGCAGCTTCGATCATTGGTGCAGCGGGTCTTTTCAGCTGTTGTAAAAGACGCGCCCCATGGGCCCTTTACACCCAAAGAGGCAGAGCTGTGTCAGATTTTTGGATTGGATTTTATTATGGATGCCAGAGGGAAGGCGTGGCTTCTTGAAGTTAACGACTACCCTGCAATTGCATCAGGAACCATGGAACATGTTGACACGCAGGTGTATACGAACCTGGTTCGCGATTTACTACGTTTGGTGGTGCTTCCCAAAGTGGATGGCACAGATGTTGCGTTGGGAGGTTGGCATGTAATCGATTGGGGTGAGACAGCAAAATGCGGAAAGTTGACACGAGGGGTCCCCAAGAGGGACAGATGATTTTACACTGTTTTACTGTATGCAGTCTTGCTTAGTGATGTTTTGCAGGTTCCAATTGATGATTTTGTGGCTCAAGCATCAGGTGGATGCGTAACTCTGTTCCGTGATACTTGCGTTTTTCGGCCATTTGGGATGAGAATGCGGCATGTCTGACCCTGAGAGCATTCGGTGGCGCCACGATGTCGGAGGACTTGGCAATGGTGGGATCTAAGGCTGCCAGTGCTGCGTTCTTGCTGACTGGCAGCCTTTTTCCGGAAGCTTCCTCAGTTGCAGTGACTTCCCAAGGTGTTTTGACTTTGAAGATCAGCTGTTTTCAACGAGGTTTTGGCAACACTGCCTGCATCGCAGCCTGCTTTACCGGGGGATGATGAGTGTCTTTTGAATGAGTTTGGAACTTAACACCATTTTTTCGTTAGGTGTGAGGGATCAGGCTGTTTCATCAAAATCTTTGGCAGGTCAGATGTCATACCATTTGCATACAGATACAGAAACGGCATGTAACATCACGTGTTGCATTTTCGGATCAACACCATCTTATGACCAGCTACGCCGCTGAAAAAAACAACCTTATCAGGTGTGCACTTAATGCATTACAAAGAAGAGCTTCGGAGCACTTTGGCAGATGCAGAATTTGCTGTAGTCGTTCTTAGGTTCTTTTCGATTCTTTTCCATGACTCCCCCTAAAACTAACATGAAGCATAGCCCCTCCAAAAAATCATGGTTGGAAGTTGGAAGATTACTTTCAAAGGTTGAGGGACATGGGTCAATTGGTGGGTGGTATCGGTTTATGGGCACCAAGGCTCAGAAGTGGTGCCAAAGCTCAACCTGAGGTTGGGGAGTTTTTTGTTGACAAGAAGACGGGCAGATATGTATGTGTGAGGATATATATGTATATATATATATATATACATTATATGTATGGTATATGCATAGATAAGACGCTTGATATGGAAATATTGGGATATGGCATGATGCGGAACATATCAGCTTAGAAATAAGGAGTTGCGAAGTTCCCACCATTTTTTTACTTGATGCCTATGTGTGCGGAGGTAGAAGGAGCAGATGCGACAGATGCGGTCCCCGTGAGTGACACGGTTGAGAGCAAGCCTTCGATTCCTTCGCCCATCGACGTAGAGCCTTCCGCAGAGTCTCCATCCGAATCAGAAGCAGTGAAGCCTGAAGAAGTTGGAGAAGCCACAGAATCAGAGGCCAGCATAATTTTGATGCAGTTGACGGTTTCTGAAGTTATGAAGTAGGTATGCTACTCGCGTAGTAACTAGCATTTTAACATCCACCGTTCAAGTTACTTGAACTTACGCAAGTTGACTTCTCTCTTGGCCAGGATGATGAGACTGTGGATACTGACCCTACTGAGACAGCCGAGAAGGAGGATCCTGCGAGTGAGACAGTTGATCCAGACAGTACTGGCCCTACTGAGACAGCCGAGAAGGAGGATCCTGCGAGTGAGACAGTTGATCCAGACAGTACTGGCCCTACTGAGACAGCCGAGAAGGAGGATTCTGCGAGTGAGACAGTTGATCCAGACAGTACTGGCCCTACTGAGACAGCCGAGAAGGAGGATCCTGAGAGTGAGACAATTGATCCGGAGAGTGAGACACTTGATAGCACAACGCCAAGTACAACCACTGCAGTGGAGGCCGCACTCAATGTGATTGCGTTATCATAACTCCAGTGTTACAAGCACTTCCAAACTGCCAGGTAATTTGTGCCGACAACTATGCTCAGTGTGGTGGTCGCGGCCTCATCAAACATATCAGCTTTTTGTACAAAAGACACGTGGCACAGCGGCACAACCGGTGCGCCAAGGAGTAGGTTGGAAAGGACCTTCCTGCTGCAAGGGCAACAGGATTTGCTATGAGGCACCATTGGCAAAACATTTGCAATCTCCTCGTTTGTAATGAAGCCGGTTTGTAATGAAGAGAGATGGATGATTCCCAGTGCTAGCTTGAATGCAATCGCTGTGCTCAGACCAATGAATACTATGCCTCATGTATGTCGCCGAAGGACATCTCTCAGTGTTTTGCGCTGTTTCATTGTTTGCTCATGTTTTCCCAGAATTTCTTTAGTTTTCTTTGATTCGATATGGCAAGAAGCTCCCCGTTGCCTCTATATCCTGTGCCATTGTCTCCTGCCTGTAGGAAGTCATTGCGGCCAACACCACCACAACGACCACCACAACGACCAATGAGGATCCGGAGTTTCTAGTCCTTGAAAAGCCACCTGAATCCCGAAGCCACCTGAATCCCGAAGCCACCTGAATCCACTCCGGTGGATGGCTGAGGCATTGCCAGCTGGAGTATCAACAATGTGGCGGAATGACGAATCGCCACCCGGACTGAGACACAGCGTCATCCAAAGCGTCATCTCATCAACCGTCATTGAGTCGTCTTTGACTCGAGGTGGTGTGCCGTTTGTCGGCAAGTCTTGCTGTCAAGGAGGCTACATTTGTTCTGAGGCTGGTTCATTAGCAGTGCTTCGTTGATGGCGTGTCAAGTTGCCATTTCCCTTTTGCAGGTGAACGAGAACTACAAGCAGTGCATGCCTACCAAGAAGGGAGGCCCTCATTTTGTCTACAAGCCTTCCGCAGAGCTTCAGAGACTCAGTTTTGAATATCGTAGATTTCAAATCGTTAGTGGCATTTCTTTGCCAAATCTGCTTAACGTTGCCATGCTGGCTGCAACCCGTCAGTGCAACATAAGGAAAGCGAGCGATGCACCACTCTTCACTTTTTACGTCTATCGAGCGGAATCTGACGACAATGTTCCTTGAATCAAGTCGAGACATTCCGGAAATGCACCATGGAATTGAGATACTGGCCATGTCTAGTAAACTGAAACGTGTTCCGGCTTAAACATTCAAGTTGCTTGTCATGTGCCTGCGAAATGAGGATTACGTCACAAATGTCAATGCCAGGAGCCTAAAGGAACTCGACGTGCTCTTGAAAAGCCATCTCTTCGCGTCTTTTTTTGTGTCTTTTTGTCATGATGCTTAGGTTGCGAATTTGCCGGGAGTGATGTGGTATCTTCACAATGAGGCAGATCAGCAACGGAAGTGAGCGAAGGGACGGGTTTTCCGCAGATTTTGTTGGGCACTTGTGGCTAGGTCGTTTGGCAGACGCCGCGCAAGTTCAACATTTCCAGGCCGATCTGCGTGATTCCGCGCCACCTGGGGATGGAAAAATTTCAATCAAGATGCTTGTGCCAGGATCTATCGCCACAAGGTCATGACACGAGGAACCCAACCTTTGCTTGACCTTGGCATGAATTTTGGAGTTCCTGGGCTTTTGGATCCTGACATTAATTCTGGAAATCTTTTCTTTTGACAAGGTTGGCGATGAACGATCTCAACAAAACAAACCCCAAATTTAAAAGATAAACGGTTTCCCACCTCGGTATCTGTCCAGCGTGTCGAACAAGTATATAGCCACTGGCCTTTTCACATTGCACTTGTATAGATTCACACCGCTTCCTTCATTTCATCGTCGATATCAACGTCCAAGGTGCGTTTCGCCTATGATGCGGCGCAATGTACCGGTCCATGGAATTGTGATCTGAACTTTGAAAAGTGGCTGGGCGGCCATTTTGCTATGAAACTCTGGGCGAATCATGCTGTCACTCTTGGACCTCGAGTAGGTTCAGATTTTTGGGAAATTGTTCTCACTTGAAAAGGAGCTTTAGTGCAGGTCAGTCAGTGACATGTTATAATTGATCCAGATGATAAGAACAGTGTCATTTGTCCTGAAATTCTGGTGAGAAAAGTGATGCCTCAAATCATCTCAATCTTCCACAAGGGGTTTCATTTCCAGCTACCATTTTTGTGGTGCTGCATTTTGAACCGAGATACGGCTACTTTGTTGGATGCAACAACCTTGGAGAGTTTCCCTTTCCAACCTACAAGATCTACTACGAGGATGCCAAGTAACTTGGTGGTTTGCTGATTTTATGCATCAAATCCGGGTGAAGCTGGTGGGTTTTTACGGTGGAAGATTTTGGAAAAAAATCTGAGGTGGTATACCCTTCCCGGACCATGCTCTTCCAACACCTACCTGGATCCGTTGGGGGTAAAATGGGGGAAAGGGAGACTGTCCCGTTTTGGGTAGGGCAAAAGTGGGAAGTAGAGAAACAGATGAAAGGAGGCCAACGTGACAAATCAATGCAGTCAAGTAGCTACATGCAACTTGTCACTCCAACAGTTCCTGTGTTATCCTTTTTAGAATTTGGCAGAGATCCCAAGGGCGGAATACTACGGGAAATCTTGTGCAGCTGTGTTCTGAGATGATCAATCAGGAGAAGGATGCAAGCTGCATAAAAGACCAGCCAGGTGGAATGTGTGTAGGTGCCTCAGTGAACTTGGATTTTTTTCATGATACACCCTAGTGAAAGTAGATGGCGAGCCACTCCTAAAAGGTGGCAAAAGGTGGCTTAGTCAGGGGCCATGATAAACCAATACATGGGAGTGTCGCCATCTACTTTCCGGTTGGTATATTTGTAAATGCCATCAGCAATTCTTCGTTCCGAGGAGGGGATCCCTACCGGACAGGGCAACTGCACATACAGCATTTCTGCAGCAGGGGATGCTTGGCCGTTTGTTGGTGTTTGTATGGCCATGGAGGTATCTCGATCCTAGATGAATTACCCTCCTGGGAACTAACATATCCCCTGGAAAAGAAATATTGAAGATGAGTTTCCTCTTCCGAAAAGGGGGATATGTAAGTTCCCTGGAGAAATATATGTCATACCCAAGAAGAAGTTGCAATTCTCTTCCAGAATTGCACTGGCTTCTCCGGCCCCCATTGACAAATTGATGTGTGTCAGATCGCGAGGATTTGAGCTTGAATGAGATTGAAGGAATCTCCAACTATGCTGCTTTTGTTAAAGCAGGGAAGGAAGAATTCAACAAGACAGCGGACAAGGGGGTTGGGATGACCTTTTGGATCCTTGGCGTTTGTTTTTTTGTTTGAAGATGTTTTGTTGGGCCTTTGTTGTGTCTCATTGCTTTTGTGTTTGTTTCAGACTTGTGTATATTTTTTGATATCAAAATATATGTTTGAGATGATATATAAAATATATTTACACGCATATATATATATAATATGCCATCATAGTCAGATCATAATATTTGTATCTTATATATTCGTACCCTACAATTTCTGGATGTTTTGTTGAAAAATCCGAGGGATGGATTGAACGACACCGATGCGAACTCGGAGAGGGTAGCTCATGTGCCTTGAGCATGCAGCAGTAGCTGTTGAGGTTGCGAATCAACGAACATTTGTTGACTGACGAGAGTCACGATTTGCAGATTTTGAAGTGTGTATATATATATATATATATCATATATATTATATATCATATAAACCTGTATCATAAAGGGATGTAAGTGGATCGGCTGTTTATATACCTTGCAGGTTGCCAAGCTTTTCAAGAAGAAGTATCCTTCTATGCCTAGCCACAGCCACCTGGACCAAGAAAGAATTGCAAGTTTTTTACGGTGACGGCTGAACCAGGAAACCAGGAATCATGTTGCCTTTTCCGGTTCGAGCAAGAATGAGCAGGGCATTGAACAAAATTTGCCATGCTGAAAGAACGAAAACACTTTCCATAGTTCAATGTCTTGCCATTCTTGCCAATTGATGTGGCATTTGTACAGCACTCCACTTCGCATCAATCACCGAACGCCAACTGAGGTGAGATGCTCTCTCCCCCTTGTGACTTTAAATTTGAAGAGTGTCTTGGACAAGTGGGACTTTTTCAACTGGCAATAGTTTGTAGCTGGGAACCTTCGATTAGCAGCTTAGCATTTGCATTCGGATTCCTTCGCGCTTTGCCCGCAAGGTTCTATACAGGGACTACCACTACTACAACTACAACTACTACAACTACAACTACTACAACTACGCTGAGCACAACCACCACAACAGCACTCAAAAACTGCGAGGACGATACCAATTCATGAGTTTGAGAACTTTGAGGTATCAAAAGATGAATATAATATGAAACTAGTTCATTTCAGAATGTTTTTTTTTCAAGTTCGAAAAAAAGTGGGAGATACCAAAACACTTCATTGATAATTATCAGGTATCCCACTGAAGGTGGTTTGACCCACCTGGGTCAAACCCTTCCCTCTCTGAGTTGGCTGTTGAAGGATGCAAAACCTGGAAGTCGCTGCTACAGCGCTGTACGATGGGCGATGCGTGATGGCTCGCCTGGCAATGAAATCGACAGTTTCGAAAGATGACTTCTTCAGTGATATATATATATATATAATATATATATATATATATATTTATTTGGTTCCTAACAGTATGGCTTTAGCTTTAACTTGTGAGTAGCACTTGCAAAAAATGGAAGATTGCAATGTAGGATGACTACCTTGAATTCCTGAAACATATCAACAGAGGTTTCATGTGAGAATTGGTCTTCCGAAATTCGACCAGGCATTCATGTGCATCCCAAGTGGTATCCTGGCTTGTCAGCCACCTCTAGCTTTTCGGACTTCCAGGCAGGTTTGTAAGAGTTCTGCTATTGGCAGTCGTTTTTGCACTTGTTAGCTTGATCCTCCCTCGAACCACCCTTGAGGCACAGGTTCATCGTGTAGCAGCCTCAAGTCTGTTTAAGTCTATATAAGCCGAAAATCTGCAAGAGAAGTGAGGAGTGAGGAGATAGGTGACAGTCTGGTTTTTAGCGCCTGATGATCAACAACTTTCTCTTTCCACGTGATTGCCACCTTAAGGCGTCCCCACAAGTTTGTGGTCCACCATGTATTGCTGCCGCGGCACCTGCTGAACCAGCACCTGAAGAACCAGCACCCGTCACTATTGTGACACCTGCCCCTACACCTGCTACCATCCCATCCATTCCTGGATGCAGAGTTACTTGGCACATGTTTCCAAAGTTGAGTCATGAGAATTTGGTTCCACAAACAAACGCTGGAACATCGAAATTCTGAGAGGGGCAATAAGTGAATAGAATGCACAAACCGGAGTGGACGTGGCCAGAAAACACTGGAAAAAAGCATCCAAGGATGCAAAGCCTGGAGAGTCTTGTTATTCAGCTGTAAAATGGGCAATGCTTCATGGCACCTTGGTTTTTCATAAGTTATGTCCGTTGATATCGGCAAGTTCCGTTATCTTGAGGATGATGTGGTGTTTTTTTGATGAAATGCCTTGGTTGGTTCATTTTTTCGAAACCTGTTCGCAAGGCATTGTTGAACATCCACACTGGTACCCTGGCCTCACCAAAAGATCAACTTTCCGTGAGTTTCAGGCATGGAAAAGACCGGGATTTGGTGGCAGTTTTTTTTCTTGGCCAATTTTTTATTGGTTCAGAGTGGTATTTAAGGTTGCGCTTAGGCAAAGACTGACATCATATCTGTTTTAGTGGAAATCTGCCTTGGATCATAAACTAAGTTTTTTCCGATGAAAGAACTAAAGCATACCAACTTGTTGATGGAATTTGTTTGTCACTCTTTGCAGGCCCAAGTGCACAAGGCAGGGGTCCTAAATCGTGTCCTTTCATCTGTTGCTGCAAAGTTCTGTGGGGAATTTTGGACCAAGGCTACTCCAAAGAAGTGTCCTCCTCCCTGCTGAAGCAGCTGCATTGCTGCATTTCCTGCAATTGTCTCACACAGCGAAAAAAGGTCAAAGTGAAATCCCTGAACCCGCCGTTTGGTGGTTGGGTGCTTCGGTAGCCCCAAAGTGTAGCGCATATAGCGCACCATATTGACATGCGGCTCCTGGAATTGTGATGTCATGCCACCCTGGTATTGTCATCTGATTATGTGAGCTGACAGAGTCGAACAAACTCGTGGTCAATTTGACACTGCGAGTGTTGGAAAAAAAAGTCATCATGGCAGTTCGTTTCGAAACCGGGCTCAGGGAAAAGTGATAGGTGTTGTGTGAGGCTGATCACGTATTCAAATTTGTCAGACTGCTGAATTGAGATGAATTACAACACTTCTCCAGTGGCATGTTCAAAACTCTGCGTTTTCTTCTTTAAAGAAGCCAAGCTTCTGAGATGCATTCCGCGACATTCTGCAACATTTAGTCCCTTGATCTTGATCTTGCTTTGGAATGTTGTAAGCCAAGAGATGATGTTACGCAACAATGCTGTCTATGAGTCTAGCGTCAGAAGGCATGATCTCGGCTATGAAAGTCCGAATCCAGCAGATACACAACACAAATATCACACAAATGCCAAAGTATCTTCACAACATCTTTACATTTTTTTTTTTGACTTTTTGTTCGATTCTGTGATATTTTGTGATATTTTTACAACTCTTGGTTCTCAACTTCTACTTCCAACACGGCTTTTATTCAAGAAGACAACCACGTGTCCCGCATGGCCAAACAGTGGAGTCATGGAGAGGAGTCCTGGTTCTGGTTCACCTGTGACGCCCATGAGAAGTTTTCGAACTGGAAGAAGTTATTTAGCGGAGATGTGCAGTGCACGAGTCCTGCCACGTGTTTTTTTTTCTTCTCTCGGAAGGTGTCTTGTTTTTTTTTTTTGGGTATCATTGGTGATAAGTGTACATTGTAAACGGTGAATATCTGTGAACAAACATTTACAATTTACTGTACACACACATATATACATACATATATATATAGATATTTATCTATCGTCATTATGAATCATCACTATATTTGCAGTATTCATGTTCAATGAGGATTTCTCTGCAGAAGTGTGTTTCATGTGCAGTCGAGACAATCTTCCCTGATATCTCAGGAATACTTCTACTTTGTATCATCTCAATCTGCTGTAGCATCGTGGTTGGATTTCGTTGTGAGAACGATCCCGACTGGCAAAAGCTCTTTGAGGTTTGTGAGGTTGGTAAACTTGGCCGAAAGCGCTGTCATTCCAATCCGTGGCAAGCTTTACTTGTTGGAAATGTTCTTCTAATTTCGACTGCCATGATGATTAATGGCTATCGAAGTCATTATGTTTTCTTGGGAGCTGTTACCTTTTTAGGTAGCACTGGAATTATTTCTACAGATCAAGCCTTAGCAGGCTTTTCAAGTCCAGGGAATATCGCCTTTCAAGCTGTACTTTTGCTAGTAGCTGGGATTCAAGATTCGGGTGTATTGGATCATATGTTTTCACGTCTTCTGGGTACACAAGAAATGCATCTTCGTGCGTTTCTACGAGTTCAATTGGTTACAGCCTTGATGGGAGCCGTTGTTCAACAAACCACTGTGGTTGTTGCAGCTGCTCCAGCATTACAACGCTGGGCTCCCAGAGCCGGTTGGTCGCCACGTGAAGTGTTACTTCCAGTGTCAACGGTTGGTGCAGTGAGTCAAAATTTGGTGATCGTCACTTCCACCGTGGCATTGACGATCTATCAAACCATGCCGGAAGCAGAGTTACGTATGTTGGATCCGGCATTGCTTTGTATTGCACTTACCTTTCTGACGATTCTTTATTGCACCTTTCTGGCCAAACCATTGCTTAGCTCCAATGGTACAAAAGAGCCACAACTGGATAACAGGGAACACATCAGGCATCAGCTTCACAATAGATACTACTTGTCCTTTGAGGTTGCGAAAGGCTCATTTTTGATTGACTCGACCATTACACAAGCTGGTCTACTTTCAGTGCCAGGTGCGGTCTTGGTTGACACTGATTTTGCCATGGATCAACGAATGATACCTGGAAATCGTTTGAACTTTGCAGCGACTGCAGCTGGAGTTGTTTCTTTGGCCCAACAACTGGATGTGTTGAGTTAGATTTCTTTATTTTGTTAAATTCCATGTATATATACTTTGGTTTTCGTGTTTTTTGTTGTTTTTTTTCTCTCTCTCTCTCTCCAAGTTGCCGTTTTAAAAGCTGCTTTTTTAAGATCTTTCCCCAGTACCTAGAGAGGCCAGACTTCTCTGCCGGATGTTTGAGGCCCAAATCCGAAACCGAAGTCCTGGCCTCGTCCTTGGAGGATTGGATCCTTTAGCAGTTCTAGGAGCACAACGGCATCGGAGGCGACTTTATGAAGTTGGAATAGCTCCAGGCTCATCGTTAATCGGTTGTACCTTGGGAACAGTTGGAAGCGTTTTCATTGCGTTTTTTCATTGGACTGTTCGTTCTAAGAGTCTACTTTTTTGGTCTAGATTGTAGATGTATTTTATTAGTTGCGCAGTGATTCTTTGCCCCAAATCTCAGAAATGATGGTAAGGCAAACTTCCTATCATCTTCAACCAGGCCGGTTCAGTGCTGATCAGTATATTTGTCAAAGTTCCAATTTGTTGCATTTGTTGCATCGTCTCATGGAAGGGCACATTTGCGCATGCCCCTGAGGCCACATGTCTTGCTGCTCGTCGACCACAACCTCATAACATGGCAAGCCCCGGTCCAAGCAGACGTTCTTTACGTGGCCGTCCTCGTGGAGGTGCTATGATTTCCATTGACTTTTAGATGGCTGAAAGTTCGCCACACCTGCTAATCACAAGGGATGTGGGTTTAATGAAATGATGTTCCCTTGTGAAGGCTTTTATAAAGGAAATGAAACTATATAGACTGATATAAATTAACCCGAAAATTTGGATCCATGAAAAGCACATGACAACGCGATGTTTTCCAAGATTGGAATCTCATCTTCAAACCGGCGTATATATCATCACATCATATATCAAGTATGAATCACAGAGAAAAAAATTGATATACATACCCATTCCCAGATTCCAGCCCTTCAAATTTGGTAAACCATCTCCGCATCTGGACGCTTGTGGTGCAGACTTTTTCATTGATGCCAACGATGAAATCAGCAGCATCGAGTTGGGTGAGTTCAGAGAAGCTCTGGATGTTGCTGAGTCCAAAATCAACACAATTGGAATGTTTTGATCTTCCACCCTTTGACAAAGATAGATTTTTATCAAAAAACCAAGATCGAAACAAAGACAATATCAGAACATGTAGCCATGTAGGATTTGTCTTAAGAAAATCAGGCTTGGGAGGAACACATGTTTTTCTTTTAAGTTTGATAGAAGAAAGTCTCAACTCAGTCAGGAAGTAACACAGTTTTTGCCGTCATTGAGGTTGGCGACATCCTCTTGGTGGAAGCATTTCTTGAATTTCCAGACCTCCCAGAAGTTCCCTGGACGAGAAGGGCCTTTGCTCCACCTTAGACAAGAGAGAGGCATTGGTGGTTGTTGTATTGATATAGTTTCCTCGTACACGTTTCCTACTTGTGACATTGCATTCCTTCAGGATGGATCTAAGCAAACTCCAGCAACCTACCATCTCATTTTTGTCCTTTTTTCACTGAAAAAATGTCCCAAAAATACTTCACCTTGGTGAAGATTTCGGAGTGTCACTTGGATGGATTGGTGGTGGCCTCGACCTCGGGGCCCGAGGTTGAGACCGACTTCAGCTTCGTGGCGTTAGTACCGGAGTCAGCACCACCAAGGCATGGAAGAACGGTAGATCAACGGCGAGGTTGGTTAGCATTGCTTCTCCTGGCGAGTGTCATCCTTTTTTCATTGATGATACTTGGATGGCATGATTTTTTTTTTGCAAAATAAAGTTGAGCAGAATTGGTAACAGTTGCTAACACTTGACTTAGTGAGATTCTGTTCAAACAAAACCTGAGGGAATTTGGGGAGCTTGTCTTCCTCGGACTTGCTGCAGTAAGTTTGTGCATCATGCTCAATGTGGTGCATCGAGAGCAAGTTACTCGACCAAAACTATTTTGTCACCCTGGCTGTCTAAGCACCTGACCTCTTGAATCGTGTCTCAATAACCATTTTCATGGATGGCACCTTTTTCGAAGAAGTTGAGAAAAAACCCTGGATTTGGCAGTCCGGCCGTTTGTCGAAAAAAACCCGAGGTGTTGCAGCGCTTGAATTTACCCATTTTTTTGACCATTGCGGGTGGTTTGGGAGTTGGTCAGGCTTGGATCCCCTTTTTTTTTGATTGCTGGCTGGATGTCGTTTTGTTGAACTTTAAGGAGGTTATGATTTGTTGGAATAGAAACCTAGCAAATAGTACATTAGTACCAAAGCATCATTTATATAATACATGTGTATATAATACACCAACATCACAAAAAAAGCACTTCATTCCAAACAAATGTCCCTACTTTCAGGGATCTTTTTGTTGAGCCATGTCCAGCTTTTTCTGAGCTTTGTTACAAGCTGATGCCATCGAAATCAGGCGATCAAGGCCAGTGGTTTAGCCAATGCTTGGGCAAAAATGGTGGTCTCTGCTGGACATTATCTTGCAATGGGCCATCCCATAGGAGTGCTAATGGCGTTATCCTTCATAACCTCCCTGCTTGCCAACTTGATGTCTCATACTGCCACAGCAGCTTTGATGGCACCGATTGCCATGAAGGTTTGTGCAGCAGAGTCTATGAAGCTTGTCTTGTTTGGACAGAATTTTTCTATGAGAAGTGATGTTGATCTTCAAGTGGTTGGAAGTCTCTAAACATGCCAGTCTCTGCAAACCAGGAAGCTGAAGACAGCTGCCATTGTTCTGATGTTCTCTGCCAACGCTTCCTTTGCAACTCCCTTTGCTACATCAGCAAATATCATGATCAAGGGTATCTAGGCAAACACCTTGGACACAACATTTGTGAGATGACAACGACATGACAACCTTCCACTCAGTAGTTCCCGAGGTATGGGCCCATATGAGTTCAAGGATTACTTTAAGTTTGGTGCTCCTCTACAGGTGCTCTTTTTGTGTCTTGGTATTTTTCGTGCAAAAACGTTGTTTGGGATGGGATGGCTGAGATTTTATTGATTTTTTTAGAGATTAAAATGCCATAAAGTATGTTAATTTAGACTTGGACTGTATCAATGCTCGTTTTCTTTCTTTGCCATTGCACCAGTTGATGATGATTGGAGAAGTGAAGGCCTCGAAAAAATGGCAGAAACTGAAGTCCAAAGCTTTGAATGGGTTGCATGCACAAAGGAGCATTTCATGACCTGGAAATTGGAATGCGGCTTTGATAACAAGAACAGTTTAGGAGCGACGTTTAAGGAGGATAAAGGTTTCAAAAAGTCTGGTGGTTTTCAATTCTATACATTTACACTACTTCAAGTGAGGGGTGGATGTCAAGTTCTATTGTCTGAACGACCACCAAAGTGTCTGGTTGAAAGTGTTATGGCCACTTTGTACCCTCAGTGTTTCTTTTATTGCTTGGTCTATTTTTTACCCATAGGTCATCTTTGGCCCTTTGTTTCTGATAAATAGCATCTATTACGTAAGACTTGGGGATGATATTTGGAATGTATTGCAACATTGAGTGAATCGCCTTGTCGTTAAAAAAAACCCATGGCAACCCAACTGCCCGAGGATCGCTATTCCTGCACTTTGTGCGCTTCAATTTGGCGTCACCGCTCCATCTGAAGTTTGAGCGGTTTATCGCCAACCAATCCTCGTAGATCGCAGGGCCGGGAAAGCAGCGGCCCTGGAAGAATCATAGCTGTAAAGTGAAGAAAAGAGATCAGAAGCTCAGTGGTTTGCTTCAGATTTTCCCAAATCCAAGCAGGTCCAAGTCGATTCAAGGATTCAAGGATTGAGCTTGCCTTCGTTGATTTGTATGATTTTGTTCAAGGATTGATCTCACATGACTCCATGACTGGTTCCGAAGCCAAACCAAAACAGGGACATACTGACATACCTGATACACTTGACAAGGCTGTCAACAAACAGCTGTGGCGGCTTCAGCACACGCAACACCTAGAGAAGTTTTTTTGACCAAGCCTATAAGTTGATTCACCTGGATTCTATTCCATGCCCATGAAGCATAGTGATAACCTGGTATATTCATATGTGGCACCTCACCACACACACACACAACAAAAAAACGCACACGTATTGTTTCTCCCTCCACACAACAAAAAAAACCATCGGCAAAAAAACCCAGGAAAACACCGAGGATTTCGTGTTTTGAAATCAACACACATCGACTCTTTTCGTCTCGAACCGCCATGGTCAAGACCAAGAAGCTGCGTGCGGCCGGATCTCATCGGTCAGCTGATTCCAAAGGATTACCACCTGGCTGGATTCGTGTGTGAAGCTTAGTCGAAAACAAATGTTCCAAACAGAAAAAACATGTGGGGTATAAGTCCGTTGAAAGGTCAGCACTCAACAGGCACTAGATACATTTTTAGTATCTACAAATATAATAAGAATCATATGATCGCGTGTATGTGTATAGGGTCGGGTACGGGTAATTTACCCAAATCCAACAAGAAAAGCAGCAAGAGCCTCCAAGGTGGAATCACGATCGAAACCTGGGGCCTATTTCTATGCGCACCCGGCGACCAAGCGAACTCAAACGGAACATCCCGGTGAAAAGCAGATCTCATCGAAGAGACCTGAAGGTCCTTCCAGGCGTCGGAAGAATGAAGCTGAAGTGGAAGAAGCAGGTCCAGGATGTTGTGCAAAAAAGGACGTGTTTGTTGTTTTTTTTTTTGGAGGTCTTTAAACTGGAAAACACAAATTGCTGGTCGACTTTCTTTTTGGTGAGGTGTGAGCCCTTTGGATGTAGAAGACTTTGAGGCGGGCAGTTGAAGAGTGCCGGGGGAAGTTTTTTTTTTTTTTGGGGGGGTTGCGGGTTGCACCAAACTTTCTGCTAGGATCATGGTTTAAATGACCCTAGACCCTCGAAACCTAACCATGGAATCTGAAAATACATGCTTGGAAAAGGAAAAAACATCTACAACCCGCCAATTTCTGAGTTCAATGTTAATTTTTTCCGGGTGTATATTGAAATTTACCGGGGAGGCGTCAGGTAGATTAACAAGAAGATAAGGGACAGGAGGGAACGAACTGAAAGTGCTGTGGCTTCAGGACCCTACAGAAAAGGCGGAGCGTCTGCGCCAAGAAGCAGAGGAGAGAAATATCAGGGCGAACAGTTGCCATCCCATCATCTTGCCGTGCATTATGTTTTTGGTGTTGTCAAACAGGTTGCATGTTGAAACCAGCGTGCAAACATGGTAAGACAGCTCAATTGAAAATTCTTGACGTGCATACCTGGTCCTAGACCGCAGCTTCTGATCAATGTTTTGACACTTTGTTTGTCCACTTTCTTTGCTCGTGGTACCATGGTCGCCAAAAACAGTTGTGATTTTGAGATGTGCCATAAATTCACTTGAGAATCCCATCAGCTCTTCGAAAAAAAGGCTGTGTTGAGAATGAGACACGTTAATTATGATATTTGATTTGATCTTTGTCAATTTTGCCATCCTTGAATCTCAACCCCTTGTATCAACAAAGAATGGTTGGCTCCTTGTCAATGAATTTGGGGGTTCTTATCTTCTCAGGAGGTGGAGGCTGCAGAGGCTGCACGCCAAGAAATGGTGCGGCAGCAGCGAAATGCCAAACGAGCTTTGCTGAAGGAGGCAGACAAGAAGGAAGAAGATGAAGAAGATGGAGGCATGACTGGCATGACTGTCCCCCCAAATGCATTGCAGGCACATTTTGGGCATGGCATATCTTCATCTTAGTTGCCCAAATTGAATCCATCAGGTTCTGATGAAGACAAAGAATTGGTTTCAAAAGAGGAATTAGAGAAATGGCGTCTCTCTTAGCTCTTGGCTTGATTGGGAGTGAACTCAGAAAGCACAACCGTGCTGTTGATGAGGAAAGAAGATGAGGATCGAAGAGAAAAGGAAGAGGCGTTGACTTGAAAAATGTAGATCTTTTTCATTGCCTCCAAAACTGTTGATTTTCATCCTTCATTCCTTTTGCTCGTTGGCTTGTTGTTTTTCAATTGACTCATGGTTGTTGTCATAGGCGGAAGCTGAGCGCCAACGCAAGGAAGAAGAGGAACGGAGAAGGAAAGAAGAGGACCGAAAAAGGGCACCATATGTGCTATTATGTGCTATTTATATCCATCGTTTCCAGCAGTTGGTCACAGGGAGCTGTTTGGATGCATCGGAAAAGGAGAAACGACGAAAAGAAGAAGAGAGGCGGAGAGAAGAGGAAGAGAGGAGAATAGAAGCGGTCAAGAACTCGGCTAGATCGGTGTGGGGCAAACATGCGGCATCATTGCATGACCCTTTTTTTGTGAGTGCCCCCTTGCTTGTTCATGTTTGGCCATGAAAATCTCGCCGCATAGCAACTGTCATCCAGGAAAGAATTGCGTTGTGGAAAGCTCGAACAGCGATGGCACGAAAGGATCAGTGAACATTTGCTGTACATTGTGTTACTATACTCAATCACATGGTTCCTCCCCGATGAAGGGTAGGAGATGGTGGGAAGGGCCACGTGTTGAAAAACATTAGGAGGCCGAGTTTGAGATGGCCATGTCAAGGGAGCAGCAAAAGAAGGATGGGAGCTGTAAGCTGTCAGATGATATCCCTGTTGGTCCGTGACCTTTCTTTCAGATGGCAAGTTGTTGGATCTCCCAGGTGGAGTCGGACAAAATACAGCTCGAGGCACGAGAAACATTCAAACTTGAGATATTTCTTTTCTTGGCAGATTCAACCAGCCACAAGAAAACTCTGTGACCCCCGAATTGGAGATTTTTTTTGAAGGCTGAAAAAGTGCGACAAGCCTTGTTGGAACGGAAGAAGCAGGAATTTGAGGAGGAGAAAAAGAAGGCCGAAGCAGATCTACGGCGAAAGGCTGGGCGAAACGGCGAAAGGCGGCTGACTTCCGACTCCACTCCGATCCCATCGCCTGGTCCGGTCGCTCCCGAGGCCGAGGCCGAGCGTCTCCGACGGGAGACGGAAGCGAAGAACCAGAAGAATCAACGAATCCAGGAGATGCTTGGAGCAAGGTGGAGTGGATGACCTTTTAGAAATTGAATGCATTGATGTTGGGAGGTCCCCAGAAGCACAACAGCACTTCATGATTCATGTTGGTTCATGTTGATTCCACCAGGAGCCTTCTGACCACATTGAAGCTCCATGCTTTGATGTCTTCAAAGGTGGTGAGCGGATAGGAATCTTGCAAGCAAATGAAAGATGAGATGTTTGTCAAATGTATCATCTACAGGTCCTTTTTATGTTGGATAATTTTGGGAGTGTTCTCGTTATCTTGTTGTCAAAATGCGAATGATCACGGGAACTCTGCATGTATGGCCGACAACAAATCCTTCAGGACGATTTATCTTATCGCCCACGCAGAAGACTTGGACCATTGGGAGATGTCCTCCTGTGGACATCCGTGCCGGTGTGCCTCTTAGGTATCCCCATAGCTGAAGAATTAACAACGCTCTTTTTTTTGGGGGGGTTTCTCGAACTGAAAACAGAAAACTACAACATTCCACCTCCAACCCCCTTCAAGCTGCCAGGAACCTTTTTGCCCCCATTTGTTTTGTTTTTGGTGGGGAGTGACGTTCATTTGAGGTCATGAAACAGTCTCCCGAAAACATGCGCAGGCGCGCAACGGCGCTGGTCATGAGTCATCATGTTTTTTTTTCGCAGGGGATTGAGGCTCGGTGATGAGTGTGGAATCACCTTTGTCTTCTACGGTCACCTGCCTGTAGGTGAATCGACAAGGTTGCTTCACTTTCATGCAAGACTTGGGTTCAGCACATGGAACCATTCTCAATGGACAGAAGCCTCTTGTCTGAAAGTTTGTGGCAAAGATGGTGATATTGACATGGGTATGCTACGATCTCAATAGATTTCATTTCATTTCTTAGCATTCGAAGCCGGAAAGCTTGGATCCGTGATCCGTGACACCCAAGGTTAGTGAAGAATACGCTGCGGCCTCAAAATGTCGATTTGCAGCCAGTTTCTTGCAAAACTGGACCATGGACGAAATCCTGCAATGTCAAAAACGTTTTGAAAGTAGTTGCTTGGTATTGATAATTTCAATATTGATTCCAAAATTTCAATGAACCCCGGGAAACGCCTTCTGAAAGTTTGGTGCGATCAATGTCAAACGCCGCGCCAATCTCTTGCTGTATAGCTCAAGCCATAGCACCTCCTGCGATCGCAGTGTGCAAAGGACATCCTACCCCCTCCTTGTGCAGTGGAGAATTTCGGGTTTTGAGGTACCTTAAGTGGCCACTGTTTGGGATTGCATTTGGCGGATCATTTAGGATGATTCTTTTTTGAGAGGACAAAGCAGCAACCATCATGCCTGCTACAAAGAACGCGTTTGCCCTCCTTGGCAGTCGGGCGCTTGGTTAGTGTTTGTTTTTTTGGGGGGCATGTAACCGAATCAGATGTTCCCTGATCTCGTAATTTGCACCGAGACTCTGACTCGGAAGAGGAGGACTGCGGGTTGTGCAATCGAGTGATTTCAGTAATTCGCTTCAGGGACCGGTGAAACGGACTGCCGTGCCAGGAAGAGGTTGTTGCTCAGAAAGAGCCAGAGGTGGAGCAGACCTATGAAGCAGCACCTGCAGTGGAGTTCGAAGCGGAGACCATGGGGTGATGGTCCTGGCGGTTGCAACCTTTCTGGATCCTAATCATACAGTAAGATATGCAAAAGAATACCTAGGCACGTGCAGGCTTATTAATGTGCATACAGCCTACAGCTGTGTATAAACAGACCGAAATGCACATTGTAAATTCCAGGTAAATATACATTTACATGCTGAATTTGTATGCTTGCCTTAGCAGCTTGAATACCTCTACTTTCATCAGCGTCACAGACTCTATCCTTCAAAGACGAAATTTCAGCGAACCGATCAATCCTCTATTTCCTTTCCAGGAGCCAAAGAAAAAGGGAAAGAAAAAGGGAAAGGCATGAAAAAGACCGTTGGTTTTTATTCACAGCTGCTATGCCATGCTGTTTTATCAAAACGCTGCAATTTCCACCGTGGAATGCAGGCAGTGGAGAGTGCACCAGTTGCAGCTCCTGTTGCTGTCCCTGAAGCACCTGCCGCCGCTCCCGTTTCTTGATTGAAGCATATAAATGTGGCGTTTGGCTTGTTGTTGGAGTTTGCCCCAGGTTCCACAGGCAGACTAAGCACACACATAAGGAAAAACAGATTTTGAAACAGATGTATACAAACATAGACATTTTGTTGGGCATGTTTTTGCACATAAAGTATATATACATGTACCCATGAGGCTAAGCATCTCCTTTGCTTTCACTAACCACAGAAGCCTTGTTGGATCATTTTCCCAAAGCCGAAGTCTCGGCCGCTTGAGGCCAAGCCAGCCAAGGCTGCCGAGCCAAAGAAGGCCATGGCCCCGTGACATTAGGGGGAGCGATTTCGGAGCTAGGAATTTTTCATGTTTTTTCCTACTGAATGAGGAGCGATTTAGAACCCCAGAATCCTCAACATCACAGGATAGTTTTAAAAAAAATGGCACCACAAAAAATTGTGCCGATTTTTTTTCAGCAAGCCCAGGAGGCGGAAAAATCTGAGAAGAAGGAGAAGAAGGGAAAGCCTGCGGTCTCATCGATGCTTTTGCTGAGATGGTGAGATTTTTTCAATGATTCTTCATGAGTAAGTCACCTGCAACGGATGGTTTCTGCAGGGGATTTTGTCACTTAAGGAAGAACAAGTTCTCAGCACTCATGGGAAGCGACGACGAAGAGGAGGATGAGGATTGAATGGATTGAATGCTGGGATATGCGGTATGCATTGTATACACCGTGACTTGTCTGTTATCATGCGAATCTAAGGGTACCCCCTGAATGCCCCCCAAGGAAATGAGAGCTTATTCGGGGGTCATCCACCTACATCGTTCCCTCAATAATCATGGCAGTATGACCATCAGTTGGTGGGACTGAGGCTGTCCTAGGCCATGAAGATGATGCCGCACAGGCTGCAGACATAGCTCTGGCTACAAACACGTGTCCTGCGGGGCAACGCTCGGGCTGGGACAATCGAAAGGTCACTGTTGATGGGTTTTTGGTGTGTTTAGATGTGAGCTGTGGCACCCAAGTATCATATGAAAATGGATTATTCATGCAATTCTAAGATAAAAATCTTGTTGTTACATTTATATATGCACATACTTATCAAGAATGGCACCTTGCAAACTTCTGTGCCAAGTGCCAACTTGAGATCTGGAATTTTGAGCCACAGGATTTTGTCCTAGTAAAGAATTGCCTGGGCATATTGAGTCGAGTTGAAGCTGAAAGTTTTGCGACTCTAGAGTCTGTCTAGAAGCAACTAGACTGGTCGAAAGCGCGAGGCGCCAAAACAGGCGGCTGTGATGCTTTGATGTTTTGAAACATTTTGAGGACATTTCATGGAGATCATTTTCATATTTGGCAATTTGCATGGTGTGCAGTGTTTTTTTCAAGACGTTTTGGAGGCTCAAGGAAAACTGGTGTGCCTTCAAATTCTTGACGTCGGGTCTAGGATTAGGTGGCATGTCTTTTTGATTCGTAGCCATGTTTTCACCATGTCGCAGCCTCAGCAACCCCTGGAAGTTAATGGCCATCCCACCCAACAACTGATGCTCTCGCTGAGGATGTGGGACACGACCTCAGCAGAAACAAAAACAGGCTGTTTTGTAGGCTGTTTTTTTGGGTAGGGTGTCCCTAAACTTCAGGTTGCAGCTGGAATCATTGCTATATCTGTTGTGTTGTGGGGCCCTGAGGATGATGCTATTTGTAGTGTGTTGTGATAGGTGCCATCCTTCTAGAGCAGAATGCCTCATGAATCACTCATCCTTCACAGGCCTTTCCTTCAGCGATCTGGAATTTTCGGAAAGCTTCTTGCCCACAAGCACATAGCTTTGGTCGCTTGGCATAGTATTTGGTCAAAAGCTTTCTATCAAAATGTGATGCCATCAGCAGATGGATCTGATAGATTTTTCCCAGGTAGTGGCTCATCCTGATGACGAGGCTTGGGGGGGGGCTATGTTTTTCCGTACCCCGCTAATTCTTGGCACAAAAATTGGCACACATAAATTGGAGTGTCCCAAAGGCGATGTTCTTCTGGCCCACTCTCTCGCAACTGCGAGCTGCCGGTGTGACCATCAGCGTCTTGTGCTTGTCTACTGGCAACTTTGATGGTTTGGGGGACATCCGGAAACGCGAGCCTCAGCATAAACAAGTGTTTTGTGTTCGGGGTTTGGTCAAGTTCCATGGTGAATCCTGGGCGTTTAGTTGCTTGTTTATATATTTCCTCTGCAAATGGCCAAACACAAAAAACAACGAATGCAAGGAGATGGAGAAGTCTTGCATGCAGATAGGTTTTTTGGCTTGCAAGGAGAAAACATTTGAGTTTGGTTGCTTCAGTGGTTTCATTCTCTTCTGCAAAAAAAGAGGTGTAACTGGCGATGACTTACAGATCTTGGACGATCCAAAGCTGCAGGACCGGTGGGTTCAACTTCCTTCAAGTTGACTGCCCGACTCGCCAATTTTTTTCGCCTGAGGATGGTTGGCAAAAATGGCCATCCAGCCATGTGGCTCACAAGGTGGGTTTTTTGTGGGGCGGATGGGGGTTAAGGGGCTGTATTACGCCAAAATCCTCTGTTGAAGGCTCTGAGATTCTTGGTGGAAAGCAAAGCCTCTGCACTGCTCACTTTTGATGAGCGAGGTGTTTCAGGCACGAGATGCACGTTGTGAGACACTTGGGACCACTCTACTAAGCTACTAGACCCCCTGAGCTCAATTCACCGCCAGGCCACCCGAATCACATCTCTGCTTCTGAAGGCGGGTTTGATACGAGTGCAGCAGAAAGCATGGACTGATTCCTTGATTCTTGCAGGAGTCTTGGAAGCATGGCAGCTCGCCAAAAAACAAAGTGATTTACCACCTTTCGAACTTTTCATGCTGCAGAGTGTTGCTTGGCTGTTTTGATTGTTTTTTCTTTTTTTTTTTGGGGGGGGGCATTTCAAAAAAACGACAATTGTGCTACTTCTATTGCCAGCTTGAACAAAAACTGCAACCATTTTTTTCAGCTGTCAAAAAAGGTTCCTTTTTATCGCAAGTATTTGGGCCCTTTTGGCTCGCTCTTTCCATCTGGAAATAGTGATGCTGAAACCTGGCAGCATTTTGAAATTTCCCTGCAACGGGATGATGTAGGTAGCACCTGATGTTTTTGTTTTTTTCCCCCATGGGTTTCCCTGTTTTTTTTTCTCTCCCCGGAATGTAGACAAAAATCTAGCTGGTTTGGTTAAAAAAAACGCGCTCAGGAAGCTGTATCCGGCAATCCATTTGCATCTTTGAAGGCATTTGAAGTGCATTTTACTTTGAGCTTTGAGCCTTTGGTTGTGGAGGGATGTGCTGGACAGGCCTTGTCAGCTCATTGGTCGCAACTGGTGTGGTACAGAATTCTATTTGCGTTGGCTTCTCACTATGGGCACCTTGACTATGAAAGCTTCCTCACAATTCTGTTTTCAGTAATCCGCTGCTTTCTCACTGCTTGCTATCAGGCACAATATGTATAGATTATAGCATTTCAAAACGTTTACAAGGTGATTATTTTGTAGACTTTGCATATCTATATGTATGCATACACATTGGCATTTGGACGCACATGTCTCAGAAGTGAAAAGTCAAGGGGAAAGGCTACTACATGTTCCTTACATTCTCTGATAATTCTCTTGGCAAAGTGGTGGGCATAGCTTTGAACATGCACACGCATTATGAAGAAACCGTTGCCTGGTCGTTTCATGTGCTTGTGAGGTATGCCAATTCGTATGTAAGTTACGCCTTGCTCTCATTTGAAGTTCAAGTTGTCGATTCTCATGTTTCATTGATGGTATGCATCCTTCGTTCCAACCCTTGAGGGTTTCAACAAGAAGCTGGCCAAAGAAATGGAAACGAAGCAGAAGTGAATAGCAGGGCCCGCAGGGCAAAACTCTGGAAGAACTTGAGTCGGCAAAGGTCCTTCAACAAGATTGGGCAGCAGGGCCAAAGATGTCCTTGGAGTCCTTGGCATTAGCTGAAAAAAAGATGCATCCGATGCATCCAATTCATCCGATGTATCGGATCCCATTTTCTGAAGACATGGATTACTCAACGGCCTGAGTCACCGAGGCTGGAACGTCTTTGCTCTGGTGACAACCTTCGTTTTGGTTGCTCTTCACGTATTTATGTCGACCTCTCAGCTTGCTTTGGTTTCGAACATCTGTTTTTTCTGTGATAAATATTCAAAAAAATCACAGTTCTCCATGAGGTGTACCGAGAACCATCAACAGTGCTTGCCACAGCTTTTCTTCAAACAACTTTCACTCATCAACTGTGAAACGACACCAAATGCATCCAGGCTATCCAAATCAATCGAGGCCATCCGCTACAATTTGAATCTGCCATTAGGAGAATCCAGCAGAAGCTTATTGAAGATTTGGTTGCCAGGCATCAAGCCAGTGCAGGTCACGATTGAACAGGTCCGACCTTTGTTTTGTTTTCGGGCAGATTTTTGTTCGTCACAACGTCCTATTATTTTTGACCGTTTTCTTTTAAGGATAAGCAGCTCAAAGTTGAATGTCTGTTTGCAGGATGTACCTGAACCAGAGCTAGAATCGCCAAAGAATGCACCAGCCGGGTCACCAGCCCTGCCAGCACCAGGCCTCTAATAAAAAAACCAAACATGAGAAACAAAAAATCAACCCAACAACAACCAACTTTGATACAAGCATTTTCTCCAAAAAATAAGGAGAAAACCACAACTTTTGTGGTATTTGATGATTTTGGTGGTTGAGTCGTTTCCTGCTTTTGGCAGGCAAGATGATGGGAGGCATCTGTGATGAGGCAACTCTTGGTCCAATCGTCACAAAGTTGACGGAGCCTTTAGAAGAACAGCCGCGGGGAAGCTCAGAACAGTCGAGGGGCAACGGTCGGAAGTGGATTTTCTGAGGATTGGAAGGTGGTGGATGTTTCATCCTTTTCTTCATGGATTTTTTGGATGATTCTTTTTTGAAGAAAAAAGATGAGACTTTTGGAAGATTGAACAGGGATGGATTTTTTCGAAGAATTTTGGAAAGATGGACATTTTTTAAAAGAAGCAATTTTTCCAATAGATGGATTTTCAATTGAACAGGGATTTTGAATCTGTTTTTGATGACATACATGTAGCTGCAGTGATGGCAGACATTTGTCTCCCTTGGCCTGGCCCCTTGCATTTCCATTTTGTTGAGGTCACCAGTTCAAGCACAGACACAGGTGGTTACCGCTAGGCTGGACTCTACTGGCTGCAAGGGCAATCTGGAAATCTCGTTGGTTTCAACCTCTTGGTGAGGTCTCCAATCGCTGAAGAGACAGCTGCAACGAGTGTGGAGTTGCTGGTGGAGAATACGAAGTCAGAAGCAGCTGCAGAAGTGTTGCCTAGCTGCATGGTGGTACCTTTCCAGGCCGATTTCACAGCGATTTATAACTGTGTCCCTAAGGAAAGTTCCGAAGGAAGTCCCAAAGAAATCCAAAAAATCGTCGTCTTCCTCTTCATCAACGTCGTCCGACAAGAAACGAAAAAAGACCGCTTGGTTGGCAGTATTCTCTGTTTGTTTCTCGGTGGTTCTCCGAACTTGAGAAAGGTGGTTTCGTGATGGTTTGATCCATTGTCATTTTTCGCAGGAAATCATCAAAGTCGAGAAAGAAATCCTCTTCATCTTCCACATCTTCAAAGAAGTTAGACCCTTTGGATGAATTTTGAGTCGATTTTTTCATGGTTATGTTGGACTTTTACACTGAGGCGAAGAGATAGCAGTTGGGCTCTAAGTTTTATTCTGTGGATTATTAATGTGAAACGAATTGATATATTACATATCATCTTAGATTTTCACAAAGACTCCATGATGGACAGTGATTTATAGAGAAACCCATCCCAAGTCAGGGTTTCCCTTCATCAGTTTTTAGATCTTGTGTGTTTTCCCAATTCCCCCAGATCTGAGTGGTTGGCCTTCGCCGAGGCAAAAAGAAGAAACGCAAGTCTTCGTCGACGTCAGCATCGACCGAAAAGAAGCGGAAGAAAAGGCGCCCACATTCCCCACGAAGAAAACCCACACACCTGATGAGTTTTTTTGTTTGTTTGTGGGGAAATCAGCATTTCTATAAATCTTGCTCTTATCATCCAGAACGTCAGGAAGTCTCGATCAAAGCGCAAATCTTCTTCATCCTAGTGCAGGCTGCGCTTTATTGAACTACGATTGCAATCTGTTGCAGTTTTCTGTACATCCCATGTGCATGGGGCCCACGTGGGCCACGGCTGAGGTAGAGCTTTACAAAGCTCTGATTTGGTGCTTGCTTTCCAACCTTTGCAGCCCACTAAACGGTGGGTCGTTGTAAAGACCAGCGGCGGCGGCAGACCAACGGACAGCTCAAGACGAGACGAGAAATGCGCTTGCTTCATTTTTTGCCCAATTTTGCCGAGCTTGGTCTTGCAGCAACTAGCTACAATATTGAATATGGATTGTGGTTGCTTTTTAAGAAGATGTAGAGTTGGCACGCAAATATCATCTTGTTGATTTAGCGAGTGACATTATATAATTGTTTTATTGGTGCATTTTTTTTGAATATAGATGAGCCGTTCTGCTCAAATAGATCTGGGCTTTCCGGATGCTGCCTTCAGGATCGACGGCACAGGCCCTGACATTTCGACCAACGAATCCTCTTGGGTGAAAAGGATCCCTTGGGTGTCCTGACTTTCAAGGTCGCAACGCGCCATGGAGATTCCCTTTGAGCAGTTTCCGGGCTTGGGTTTCTTGGTGCCAATTTTCTGGTAAAGATTCACATCCCCAAACAGTTGAACAAACATCAGAGCCCTTGTTAACCCATGGTCAAAGTACATGGCTAACCGTCCCCAAAAGGTAGGCTAATACAGGGCTTACATAAACCAATACATGAAAATTGACTGTGTCATCTACTTTTATCCTGCTGTACATTCTCACCGAGGATATGATGAATACCCTGGATTTCCTGTTGATGAATGTCCTGCCTTGCCAGATCTGTCGAGGTGAATCCTGAATCATGAAGTGAACATATCAATGGAGAAAGGTATCGTCCTGGTTGCATGTGTTTTTTTTGCTGCCGTCAGGCACTGCAGTGTGTGTACCGACATTTTGAAGGCAAGCGGTAAGGAATGGTAAACAAGGGCAGTAATGATAGATTCTGATAGATACTCATGTCATATCACCGAATCTGCAAGGCGCATCCTGAGATCTATGAGGATCTGAAAGACTGCAAGACTTCGAAAGGTTCGCACCGATTTGCAGGACTGTTTTGCAACATGAAGACTTTCCAGATTCGTATGTGCCTGAGGTGTAACCCTGGCAAGATGCATCAAGACAGGTGCCTCCGCAACGTTTTTTTTGCAGCACAATTGAAGTCAACCAAGTAGAAATACACAGAAAAACTTCTTGTTTGGTCCTGAAGAGGCATCGACAATTGTGGCCACCCTGCTTTCAAATCGCTGGGTGCTGTTGCTGGTGATGCAGAGTCTTACGATACTTTCGCGCAGCTTGGCATGAAAGCTGTTGCCGGGTTTTGGGTTGCAAACCTTAAACTGTCGATGATAGGATCACCCGTGGTGGCGTAGCACAGGGCATCCAAAGAAATGAAAGAGCGATAAGCAATGAACAAGCAACATCAAGAAACATCAAGCAACATACATTCAAACTTTGTCATCGTCACCAGTCACCATCACCATCACCATCATCATCATCATCATCATCATCATCATCAAGAAGAACCACAAGCATACCAGTCACCCTCATCACATTCATCCTGATTGTCACCTGCCTTCATGATTTTCTTCACCACGTGATACTGTTGATGAACGAAATTCTACATCAGTTCATAGGTAGTTTATCCAATCATTTGTAGGAGTTCATACATTTCAGGTGGTTAGCTGTATTTCTTCCAACTGTATCACCAGCTACATGGCTGGCGTTCAAAATTCCTGGTCTATATAAAGGTTTATATAAAGTGGGCACAATTGGAATTGAAAAGTTGATTTTACATCTTCGCTATGAAGCGGGCCCCATTGGAAATGACGCAGTTCACAAGCTAGGAGCTAGCATAGCGCTAGCGTGGCGCTAGTAGAACTATGATATGGTGAACATTGCCCAGTCAATATGCAGAGATTAGTTTTGAAAACCTTTTCTGATATTATTCATTGTGGTGTTTTGCACCCATTTTGGTTTTCAACATGGGTGACAAGGCATCCATGGCTTTTGTGGAGGCAAAAAGGCGAAACGCAGTCGGAATTTTGCGCTAGCACCGCGCTAGCTTCGCGCTAGCAGAAATTGAACCTGGAGACCTTGGAGAGCCACCTGCCCCCAGCCACCTGACGCGCAGCCTCCAAGCACCAAGAAATCCGACAGAATCTAGCAATCCTCTCAGCTATAGCCAGCCAACCAGCTAGCCAACTACTCAGCCAGCCAAGCCATGGGTATTTCAAGCAAGCCACCAAGAGGCAAGCGAGAAAAGCGAGAGGTCAGTGGTATGACAGCGCTGATAGGCGAAGCCAGCAAGAAGGTCCGCGCTACTGCGCCTGCCATACAGAATTTACTTTATCCTAGATTTTGCTAAAATGAAGGTATGGTAGGCCCACAAGATACTTATGAAGCGGGCCCCAATGGAAATGAGGTATTAGGACCCAATCCAGGAACCAACATTTTGACAACCAACCACATGCAGAAGGGGAGTACTTCGGGCTTCAAAAACCCACTGGGTGTGACGGTGTGACTGAGACTGAGGCCCCTCTTTGACAAGCTTCTTGAACGCAGACATGGAGAGGCTGTCCAGCCGGACGGTTCTGGGTTGGACAGGGGGACAAACTGCTGACGGACCTGTCATGCACGGCTTTTCGGCTCGCCAGGTGCCATCTTTGAACTCCAAGTGCTATGGCAGGCGGAGCCTCACAACAGAATCCGCCGAACCATTTGGTGGATATGCAACTTGATATTTTAAAAGGCACTTGAATGATGAAAGTGGTTTGTTTTCATAGGCGTCTTTGTTGATTGAAATGAAGGTTGCCAACAATCCATTTTCCATAACTTAGCGACTTAGTTGGATCGACTAACGTTTATGCATTTGATGTCGCTGTGCCCACAACTTGATGGGCAGTTTGGGCACCACATGAAGATGGAGGGTGTAGATATGGCGACCATCTAAGGTAATGTCTTGCAAAGTTGCAGCATGGAGGACATATCAAACATTTGCATTTGGCATGTGAAGACGGATGTGTTTTTTCTTTTTATAAAATTCCAAGTGTCTTATTTTCATAATTTGATCATTTCCACCAGGAGTCTTGATGTTCGATTTCCACCAGCTGCAAGTCTACAAGAACGGGAAGAGGCTTGGGGAGAACCTTTGCGGACCTTTTTGGAGTCCACCGGTGACCCGGAGCACAACCCCCACTCTCCAGGTGGAGCGGATCCTGGTTGACTGTGCCATGGCGATGGAAGGCCGGTAACACCGGCGATGAGTTGGCGATTTCCCGATTGTCACGGTGTTTTTCGCCCAGGAGATTTCAAGGGCCAGTATTATCCATTGACTGGTTCCAATTCCTTTCCATCAAAGCCTGGTGGAATGTCCAGTGAAGAGAGGAAGGCGGGGGGCACACTTTGTTTTTTTTTGAAACAAAATCTGCTATAAGTGTATATTTCTTCCATCATTTTGTGTTGCCTTGATTGATACACTTCCGAAGTTTAACATAGCTCCTGAAAAGGAAGCATTTTAAGAGGAAAGTTTTCTTGCAAGCATTTTTCCGGGCCTATATATGTTAATTTTCGGGGGATGTACCTCTTCCACGCCTTGCCGCGAGATGCTTGCTGATAATCAACTTTTCGACCGCCCGGATGCTCCGAATGTCTTGAGCACTGGAGCCGGTCGTCATTGGCCACATGGTCGAGGTATCTTGACAGATAAAAACAACAAAACGCACTCCCATGTGCCAAGCAGTGGATGAGTGATGGCTAAATGGTTTAGCAGGGCAATCTGCTCAAGGTGTCCATATTTCAGGACATCGGATTGGTGAAATAGTATGATGCCAATGAACTCATCCAGACAAGAAAGGTCTTCTTGTCTTGATCTACAAGCTGCCCAGGTGTTTTCACCAATGAGCGGAAAAGCCTCACCCTGTGGATCAATGAAGAGGACGGAGTGCCGAGTAGCCGAGTAGCCTTTATCACCAGCCCAGGTGTGCATTGCCCTGCCTGCCCTAGCATTCGCCCTGCGGCAAGGAACATTTAAAAGCGACCTCGCAGCAGACTGGTGGAAATGCCTGCCGCCTAATGAACCGAAGGGGAGGTTTGGTCAAAGAATCACGAACCAGAGAGAATGCTGGAGTCAGGTGCAAGCTGCATATCTTGAGCTATCAAATGCGTGGATGCTCAGTTTTTTCATTCAAAAAGAGCCTACTGGTATGCCAAGTCTAAGAGTAAGCAGTGAAAATCCTGACCTTAGCCCAGCATGACAAACATCAGAAAGCCAAGCAATCTGCCGAAGACGTAGCACATTTCTGCCATTTCTGCCAGGCCTTAGATCAAATAAGCTCGAAGCTGCCTGCAGGATTTGCATACAGCAAACGCTTAGGCAAGGGGCACCATTTTCCAACAAAAAAATCAGCAACAAGTTGGGTCCCAACCGTTTTTTTTTTTTTGGGGGGGGTTTGGGGTTTGGGGAAGGAGTTTCTATCAATTTTTTGGCCGAAATCTTGGATGATTTCCTTCCTTTTGTTGGGTTTTTTTTGTGATTTTGGCCCCAGGCTATTTGACCTCCAACCCAGGGAACCTGGGAACTGCCCTTCGGGTCTGCCCAGCGAAGATTTCTCGAGCTTGGTGGTGACATTTTTTCACAGCTTGGATCACTTGCATGTTGGGTGAAGATTACATGTTGATACATGTAGGTCACGTTTGGCTCAAGTTTTAGTCATCTCTTTTTTTTGAACAATAATCTTTTAAAGTTCTGAGCATTTTTTTTAAAAATGAAGATGTAGAGATATGATATAATGGTAGTATAATAGAATTGTGACTATATACCACGTATAGAGTCATTTTACTTCAATATTGATATTACTAACTATTGACACTACAGGTTTTCATGTCATATAAACAATAAAACATAGATTCCAGGGTGTAGCCAATTGATGATGCATACAAGAAAGGTTTTTTTTGGCACACTGGCCCGGTAAGAGATCATTGCACGCCCTGCCTGGGTGAAATTCATTGCTTGGTGTGGATGGATTGCAATCTGTAGACCCTGCAATGGCTCCGAAGTCCAGCAGAAAGGGAAAGGCCTTGCAAAAGCTTCCATTCAATGATGATGCTATCCAGTCAGTTCCTCAAATGCTTGGGAAAAACGATGGCAATGGTTGGGTGTTGTATTTCAATGTGAGAAACTGAAGTGTTTGGCAATGCAGTGGTTCATTCCTAGTTGCAAGAATCGTGACTTGGTTCTGGAATAATTTTGACCTCACCTTGCGTCTTCCAAAACGAAAGGAGTCAGGACATCGCAGGTACCAAAGAAAATAACGACCCGCAGAGCAAGCCAAGAAACCAGTAAACTAATGAGGCAGGAAGGCAGGAAGGCCGCAGGTAGGCAAGCAAAGAAACATGCAAAAGCATCAAACAAAAGCAACTCCACCAGACTCCAAGAATCAACGAGGCCTCTTTTTTTTCTCCGATGTTTTTACTCAGGAAACACTTGGACAAGCAAGCTGGCGAAAGTCAGGATGGGCTTGGCTGAGCGGTGGATTTTTAATGTCGAATAAATCCACGTGTTCCTTGGGTCATCGTGTGAAATCGAGTTGGGAACGATCCTACAGCACCGTATGCATGCCGGGCAGATCAGGAGGATGGTGCAGATATAGAGGAGTCACACGAGGATCCAGCTGTTTGTAGCCACACAACTCCATACAGATAATCTAACTTCATAAATTGAATCTAATGATCTTGCAGGAGTTAACGCCAGAGAGCGTGGTCTCGCCGACGGAATGCTTACAACAGGAACCCTTCCCATCAGACGTTGCTACCTCAAATTACCAAGATAGTTTGCCAATTGACAGATTCATAGTTGATTTGCTTGATGCTGTGGGAACTCTTGGGCAGCAGATGTTTTTTGAGGCTTCAGCAAGCGGTGATCTCAGCAGAAGGACTGTGCCCTTGTGCCCACATTTGCGAAGTAAAATCGTCATACCTATGGCGTGCTGTGCCATCTTCTCACGACGTGGATCTTTTGGCTGATCACCGATCACCTCCTGCCTCTCCTAAAAAACCCAACTTCTCCGGCAGGATCCAGGGTGCTGCTGCAACACTGGGTGGTGCTACGGGTTTCTCAGCCATTTTCTTTAGGGTGGACCAAAAAAAAACCAACACATGATTGATCAAGTTAGGGGGTCGGTTTTCACATGATGAGACCTTGAAGGTCACCAACAGATGAGATTGACAGATTTGAAGGTCACCAAAAGATGAGACAAGATGCTCCATTGATGGCTGGTTAAGGCATGCTTTTGGCTGGTCCAGTTTCCGGGGCCGTCCTTGGTGCAGCAGCCCTTTATGCATCCACGAGGGAGGATTTTTCAGGAGCTGTTGCTCGAAAAGCTGGTTCTCTATACCTAAAGGCCGGAGTTCTTTTTTTTTTTGGGGGGGGGTAAGTTATATACCACAATGGATTGATAGAACGTATTTGATGTGATTTGTTTTCGTTGATTTTAGGAATTTTTGTCCCCAGGTGAATGTTGATCCAGATTTTTCATGATGCAGATGTTAGGAGAGATTCAAGACATGTGTTTCAGTACTATGACACTGCAGGTTTCAGATCGGGCTTGTGATGAAGGAGTCCGTGTGATGGACAAAGGGGTAGAGAAAGCTGGTGCGGTCTTGGACAAAGGCGCTTCAATCAAGCTGCAACTCTTCTTATTCCAAACTTTCGGCACATTCCCGAAACAGTCTGCCTTCTTCACGCAGTCATGGCCTTCAAGATTCCCACTTAACCTGCAGGTTGCAGAAGGCTCTCGCAGTCGCAATCCGTTCCAGCTCCAATTCGTGCCGGCTTTCAACAACTGACGGGGGCAACCCATGGTTCCGCTGGTTACAGCGGACATCCAACCGTTGGGCCCGAAGAAGCCAAACGAATCCGCGAGAAGCATCCGGAAACTCGGCGGAGCAGTGAGTCGTTACCCGGTTTTGGGAGTGATGTGGTCAATCGTTGTGGGAAAAGCTAAGGATCGGATCCCAATCCTTTGCTTGGCACTTGGGATCCACACAATTGCAACAAGTGAATGTTATTAGTAGATTGCATGATGACTTGTAGTTGTAGTTGTAGTTGTAGCCATGGTGGTGGTGTTGGTGGTGCTGCTAGTGGTGGTGGTGCCTTAGCAAGGTGAAAGATCGGCCTATTCTCAGCTGCCGCAGCTTGTAAAGACTCTCGGCACTGCGCTGCGTAGGCGTTGGCACAGGGGAACATCTTATTTGGGGAAAACATTTGCCATAGATTTCTAGTGTCTTGATGATCCAAGGAACAAATTTGCAGTGCCTGGTGAGATGAGCGCTGGTGAGTTCAAGTATTTGGTGCTTGATCTTAATTTGCCTGAAATAAAATCCATCATTGGTATTCTCATCAGCCGGGTCAGTACCCGTGATGTGCTAAGGTGCAGAAAGAATTAAAAAAGTACACACA
>DF239298.1:60683-109025 GCA_000507305.1 Breviolum minutum Mf 1.05b.01
AGCCCAAAACGGCCAAAAACGCTACGCAGTACTGAAAGAGATAGCAAAGCTTTGAGCCTTGAAAACCAAACTTCTAGGCGCGCTCCCCCTTAGCGAGGGGTCGGCGGATTTGGGGATGCTTCAACCCGGTCGAAGAAAAATTGCCAGGACGTCCTCCAGAGCAGACCATTTACATTTTCGTGAATGGAGTCGCTCCGTTGCTCGCTTTCAAAATTTAGCAGCATCTCATATGGGGGTTTTCCTAAGATGGTGGTACTCAACAACCATGGCTTTTCTTACTACAAATGATCATTTTGGGGTGTTTTGGGGGTACCACCATTTAAGGAAACACCCATACATCTCATATGACTCATATTAGCCAATTTTCATCAATTTTCGAGAAGCAACCGTTGCTCGAGGAGATGTAGCGCTCGAATGGCAGAATTGTCGCTCGGATTGGATAGAAAACAATCTGTCTTAAAAAGATGAATGTTGCACCAGACAGGAGTTGACAAAGGTGTGCAACGCCAAATAGTTGTAGCAATGCATATGGCATATTGTCCAGGTATGAGCAGCATTGTCGTGAAGATGGCTTCTTGTGGGTCAAGTATAGTGCTGAGCAGACCTTGGGTGGAATGCTGCATGGATACATTGCTAACAAAAGTTAGGTTGGCAATGATTCATTCAAACTGGCATCGAGATTCGTTTGCTGGCCAAAATTTATCTTCCCTGGTGATTGCATTGCATTGTGGTGTTGGAAGAGCAGAGGATATGGGTAAATCCTTTAATTCAAAGGAAGCCGCTCGGTCGGCTTCCCTGCTCTCGCACTGCAGGCACGTCAAGACGATGCATGATATTTTAGGATGGTCCATCATTAATCAAAGATGATCAAAGATGACTACAAACATGAACAAACATGCATTTAGACTTTGAATTCAAATCTCAAACAAAAACTTTCTCAAACTCAATGACTCAAAAGGGGCTTGTAGTGCTTTGCTTTTGAAGCCGTGCATGGTGCACGGATTAGGGCGGAAGAGGCCCCCCCAATCCACAGCCCCATTTTTCTCAATGGGCTTTTGATGTCAAGTGGCCTTGCATGAAGTGCACGGGCCTGGACAGACACTCAACAAGCCTTCAGCCGAAAGTGTTAGCTGAAAAAGGTCGCAATGGACATGGGCAAACATGAACTTGGGTTGCTAGTGATCCCACAAAAGCAGTCCAGGCAATCCAGTTTTTGGGACATTCATTCGCTCTTTTTCTGCCGATTTCAGGTCAGTGCCAGTGTAAGAATTCCATTTCTCAAACACTTCCAGGCTGATGATGGAAGGGTGGAAAAGGGGTTTTCCTTTATCATGGACCCGTGACGTCACACATCGTCCGCGTTGGGAGGACGATTTGAAGCGTTGGTGTGCTGCTCGCGATTTGGAGACCGGGTTTGCGGAACCTGATTTGGTGGAGGCCACGTTGCGATGGAGATGTGAGGTACAGACTTTTATGAGTCTGAGAATGATAATCATACACTCTAAATCAAGATGCATCTCTTTTTGGAGGAGTCGAAGTGTACTTTGACGTACCCCCCTCCCATATGTTATGTTGGTTCCAAAAAATGATCCCAAAGCTTTTTAAAGGATGCTACAGGATACTTCAATGACGAAAATACTTATCAGTTCCTCGATTGGCGTCCAAGCAAAACAGGTTTCCAGCCGCGTCAAACTGAACATCACCGAAGAGGCCGAAATGGGGAAAATCCGTGAAGTCGATCGATGGAGTTTCACCGACAGACGTCGGCTCCGGTTCCGTCAGGAGATGGTGAATCAACTGGTGGAGAATCTTGCGCAGTTAGTGCGTGCAGAGCGTTTGATGGAACAAGGGATTCCGGTGGATGAGGCGTGGAACATGACAAAAATGTTGGCAAATGGGTTGGAATCACTGGAGTGATTCTGTGTACCCTTGTTTGGTTTCCTGGTGGTTAAAGTGCAGTGGATAGAGTCAGCAGAACAAGTGCATAAACTATGTTGCATTTGAGCCACTCAAAGATGAAAGAAGACAAAAGAACGATCTATCTATCTATCTATCCATCTATCTATCTATCTATCTATCTATCTATCTATCTATCTATCTATCTAGCTATCTCTCTAGACCTGGAACCTCCTAAAAGAGTGAGTTACCGCAACTGTCATGTGATGAATTTTTAACTCACCTTGGCAACAGGCATTAGCTCGTGTTCCGCAAAGAGGTGATCTGACACCGGTAGATCCTGAGACCACCAGCTGGGATGCAGCAGGAAACACTCTGCGAGAGATTTTTTCCTCAGCAGTGGCTTGGCACCAAAAAAAACCCAGCTGAAAATGATGGATGTAAAAACTCTGTGTGTGGAACTTTTTGTTTTTTTTGGGGGGAAATTTTGTCAAAAACCTGAGGTGGATTCCTGTGGTGTGACACCTGTGGACATAGTTTGATGCTTAGCTGTCCAGATTTCTGCAGTCTTTTTTGTGAATTGGATGATTGATGGAGGCGCCTCTTGAAACTATGCAACGTTTGGCTGGTGCATTGGTGGTTCCTTGGTGCATGCACCAATTTTTCAAACGCGTTTTTTTTTGCACATGGGGATCGCAATGAAAAATGCTGCCATCTTAGATTGCATCCGAAGTGGACAGCCTTCAGGATGTCGGAAGCTAAGCTTGTGAACTTATGAAGCAAACTGATATTCCCAGCGCCGCAAATTTCCGCATCTCGTAGATAAGTTGTTTGCAAGGCGGCTGCTATACTTCAACAAGAGAAGGCAGCCGTTAAAATCCAGGTGCCCTTCAAAGTCATGGATTTTTATCAGCGATGATGACGTGAAGCGGTCGAACCCGTTTTCTTTACGAGAGGCCCTGCAGAGAGGAAGGTCTGAACGAAAAGCCGGATAGCTCAAAGAAAAGAGGATTTTGATGCTTACACACCATGCTTACACCTTGTATCAAATTCCTTCACCATGCTTCATCTCTACAATGTTTCAGAGATGTCTTGGTAGATTACCATAGGTGGGCGAAGAGAGTCGAAGTCAAAGCAAGGCAAGAGAAACTGTGACATTTGATCAAATGTTTCATGAATCACAAACATCAGAAATTCATGGTGTTTCATCCCATTTCATGCCATTTCAATCCATTTCATACTATTTCACAACATTTCATAGCATTTTTGCCTCTGCCAAATTCTGTCATGTTACCCTTTTCCCGGAAACTTGGAGGCCGATGTTTGCAGGCGTGGTCCGATCGAGGGGTTCCTATCCAGCTTGGGTGAGGGGGAAAAATGTGGATGTGGGATGGGGATGGGATGCGACAGGCAAGTGGATGACTTTCAAAAGCTGCGCTTCTTGCATCTTGGATTTTTTAATGGGAAAAAATACGGGGGTGAAAAAGACATGGTGAGTCCACGACTCATCCATGAAAATAATGATTGATTGTCATATATCATGTATTATATGCCTGGTTCCTTTTCCAACTACAAAAGTGTTTGTTTCTGATCCAGAGTGTGAAAGAATGCCAATTCGCAAATCACTTTGCAAGTTGAATAGTTTTTCCTTGTCATCCCCAAGGCTTGCGGAGCTACTGGCTTCCGCAGCTCAAGATGGAAGCCTCCAAAAAGCTTTATCTATTGGCAAACCGCCAGACATGGCTGACGATGAGAAGGCAGGAATTTGCACCATTTTCTGAGAATCGTTGGAAAATACATTGGGAACTTCGTTTGCAGGAAGTGCTTCGTTTGCAGTTGGAGTCCAGCTTGGACCGTGGAGGGTTGGCTAAGGCAGTTTTGAAGCTTAGGTGATTTGAAGTTCCATGTGTTCTTCCCGTTGTTGAAAAACCAGCAGGCCCTTGCGCAGACCAATGTTTCCGCCGGCCCAGAGATTGAGGGGACTTCGTGGGGCCTCTCAGGGGATCCAAGCAGCCGGACATGCCATGGATTGCTGTGGTTTGTTTGGTCAGATGGACTGAGACTGAGAAGTGATTCTCAAAAATAAGTTGGTGGGATCAGCCAGGCCAGACCTAGCTCAACATGCAGAGGCACAGAAGGGTTAGATTAGATTGGTAGATATGGAAACAAAGAGTTTCACTGCAGCATTTGAAGCTTTGATGGACAGGGCACTTTTGAAAGTTTTTTCCATTCCTTTCTCACATGTCCTGTAGTGATTCAGTCAGAACATTTCAGAAGAGAATGAGGGTCAGATAGGTGATATCTGAAAGAATGTAATGTACCATATAAACATAATATATTTATACATATAAATATAGATTCACCTTTCACAACAAGGGTTTTGCTGTTGCCTTCGCTGTAGGATGCAGCGACCATCATCATGGAGGAAAACGGGAAGGGAATCGGAAACGACGAGGATTCGAACTTCGCAGGTCACGAGGTGTTGAAGATCAGGATCGCATATCAACTCCTGGCTGCTGAGATGGAGGGCTCCTTGGACAATACCTTTGTTGCCTTACGTGATTGGTGCTTAGAAGATTTACGTCAAAAAGCAGCATTAGAGCTGGAAGCAGCTTGCAAAGATGGGCTGTTGGAAGTTGTATTATCTAAGAATGAGGAGGCCAAAAATGTGGCTAGGAGACATCAAGATTTACGCAACAAGGCTGCTGGAGCTTTGATCTCAGCTCTAGATGATGGTTCTTTGGAGGCAGCCCTTCGTGCCCCACGGAAGGACGACTTGGAGGCTTTGCGATGCAAAGTGGCTCGTCGTTTGGAAGCGGGTCTACATGATGGTTCCTTACAAGCAGCCTTACGTGAGGGCCTAAACAGGCGTCAGCAATCAAAGAAGGATGTTGCTAAAGATCAGATCCAAGCGAAAGATGAGATGAATCAAAGTTTGGATCATCTTCGATACCGAGTGGCCTTGCAACTTGAAGCTTCTTGTGCCAATGGATCTCTTGAGAAACTTTTGGCGAAAGAAGACACCAATAGTAAGGAAAAGTTGCGTGAAAAGGTGGCTCAAAGTTTGGAATCTGCCCTGGTAGATGGATCATTGGAAACAGCACTTGAAGCTTCAATGCAACAAAACCAAGGGAAGGCTGTTAAGTCGGACCCTAAAGTGGATGAGTTGCGACAGAAAGCTGCCAAGTTATTAGCAGCATCATGTGCCAATGGTGCAATCGAAGCAGCATTATCAAGCCAAGCTGAGAAGAAACAGGAAGCCCTTAGAAATGAAGTGGCTCGTCGCTTGGAAGCTGCTTGTGATGATGGTACCTTAGAAGTTGCTGTTAAAGCCATTGCAGCGAATCAAAAGGCGCAGTCTGACGGCGAGGTGGAAGCCGTTCGTAAGAAGATTGCTTTTCGTTTGCAAGAATCAGCAACAGATGGTACGTTGGAAGCTGCTTTGGCTGCAACGTCTGGATCCAGAAGTATGGCAGTGAGCGTTGCTGCAACGGCTGGTAGCAACTCTAATACCTTTGGTGATCTTGATGATTCTGAAGATCTTCGAAGTAGAGTTGGACAACAACTTTCAGAAGCTTTCTTTGATGGTAGTTTGGAAGCTGCCTTAGAAGCCAATCAACGAAGTGAAGATGGTATGGATAACCTCAAGTCAATGTTAGCAGATTCGTTGTCCAATGCTTTCGTGGATGGCTCTTTAGAGGCCGCTTTAGAAGCGACAAATACATCCTCGATGAAGGAGGAGAAAACCATCAAACCCATCGATGTTGAGCCACAAATCGAGGCCATAAACTCCCTTTTTTGCAGATTGGGGATCTACACTTTGATGATTTCTGCCTGGTGCTTCCGAGTGGCCCTTTTCGGAATTTTAAGTAGCCTTTTCAGGGGGTTAAGTGGCCTCCTTTTGGGTTATCAAAGGGTCACTTGGAAGAAGCTGGTGGAGTTTTTTTTTTGTTTGGGGGTTGGATGCTACTGAAGGTTGAGTCAAATCATGCCAAATTGCCAGAAAGATAGGACCGTTATAGTGCAATTCTAATTCTAAACAGCTATATATGATATGGATATGATTCATATACCTACATACATATATGAATCTTAGCTCATATTGACTTGACGTTGTTGACATTGAATGGTTGAAACTCCTCCACTTTTCCCGTTCACGTGCCGTGTCGTTTTAGCAGGGAAGAATCGCAAAGCCTACACGACCACCATCGGCGCAAGCGAAGAGTGGTGCTGCAGCACTGCTGCAGGTCATGTCGAGCTATGACCGTTCGAAACCTCAGTGGTTTCGAGTGTCATTGGGATGCAACCCCCCAACATTTGGACCCCCTAAACCCCAATTTGGGGGGATTTAGCTAATATACTTATATATAATATATATATATATAACACAAGGATATCAACAAAATAATGCCTATTGTAGCTGATTCCACCATTGGGGGAGTTAGTTCTTTTTCGTTCTTCCTAATGAGAAGATCGTGATTTTTCATCTAGCAAAGTTAGCAGATCGACCCTGAGGTCGTATAGGAAAGCTTTTGGAATGTATCCAAGCGGCCGAACAAGAAATGCTTCAACGATCGCAGCTGATGGCAATGCTTCAGGTCCGGGATTTTTGAGAAAAGCAACATGTTGGTCGACAGGGGGAAAAAGAGTTACAACCTGAATCATCTTAGGGAAATAACCAGGGTCATGTAGGGTTACAATCCTTAATGTAAGGGGAAATAGTTGGGGGTTATAAAATCCCCCCCTTAAAAAACCCGACTTTCAACCTATGCAGCTAAGGTTATGGACCTTTCCCAACCCAACCTTGATCTCACTTTACCTTTTCTGTTTCGGAGGTGCAGCTGGAAGAAGCACAGCAAGATCTCAGAAGTTGGCTTCCTAAAGATATCTCCTTCAAGACGCATTTCAGCTTTGGAAGTTGAAGTCCAACAGATTTTTTGAATCCTTGAAATTTCTGGGCCAATTCGAGGTTTAGACCAAGCATGGGAGAGACAACAGTTGGCAGTGGAACAGGAGGAGGTGAGGGTAGTTTGTGTTTTTCTTTTTTTTTGGGGGGAGGGTAGCTGGAAAACTGCAGGTGCAAGATGGTGAAAGGGGTGATGATTCTCATAATTTGATATTTATATGATGGTATAATTCATATTGTCTAATATTTAAAGTCTGGATTGCTCTTATTACACTTGAATTGACCAGTTCCCGTTGGATTTTCCATTTTTTGATCAATTTGATGGGTCTGCCGTCAGGCACGGGATTTGAAGCTACAGGAAGAGAAGAAGAGGCTCACAGAAAGGTCTTCCAGACTGACTTGTTATATTAGCTTTTGTCTCCGGCGACTTAGGCTAGGCAGCTGATATGATGTGAGCAACAAAAGTGTCCCAAGTTTTTATCAGGGTTTACTGCTTCACAGTGCTGTATCAACTGAAATCGACACTTTTCGGTGGAAGTTCCTGGGACTTTGCATTTTAGGAAGGTTGTGGAAGTTGAACCCGACAAAAATGATGGTCATTGTATCATGGTCTGGTCGATGGTCCATGACAACCTGCCAGTTTACAACTGGAAAAGCTGAAACAAAGACATGCAGCTGTGGATCTGGTTCGGGAGCCTCAAACTGCAGATGCCTTGTGACGTTTAGGGATCCAACAGATCCCCAGATGACTGATGTGGTAGTAATGCGCCAAAAGACATGGAAGATGCTCAAGTTCTACTAAAGAATCGGGGGAATGTGCTTCATCACCTTGATCACTTTTCTATACTTTTTCTACCATCCACATTTCGCGGGATGAATCGGTTAAACGCCTTTTTGAAAAGCGTTTCAGGATGGAGGCTATTCAGCCCGTTCCGAACTCACTTCAGCACCTTCTCGTTTAGGTGGGACGTGACGTGACGTGTTGGTCCGTTGGATGGATGTTTTGTCTCAGACCCCTTGGAGGTGCCAGCAGTCCAGGGACTACTCCTTGGTCATGGCGATCACAGGCGTAACAAGGTGTCATCGTTGTTTCACCGGATTCGAATCGTTTCACCCGTTGTTTCGCTCTCAGGAAATGGCTGGAGCTGTCATGTGTTGAAGCTTTTTTTTTCATCTCCTTTAGTTTTTTTTTGCCTCCCCCCCAAAAAAAACACCAATTTTTGGCGTAACAATGACTTGAGTACTGTTCCATCCCTATGGCCGGCAATTTGAGAAAAAAAAAAGCTTCAGCACGTGGCGAAATTCCACTTTTTCGGGGTTGCAAGATGCAACCTGAAAAAATTCCCAAGGTTTTCAGCTTCACCCGGTTTGCGGAATCCAAGCCTGCCAACGCCGTAAAAAGCTTGAGATTTCCTATGGGGAAATCTGCTTCTAAGCAGCATTGTCGGGGACTTTTTAGGCCTCCCCAAAAAAGTGGAGTCTGGTGAAACTGCTGATTGGCTCCAGGAACTATCTGTGAAGTCATGAATGGTTTTTTTAAACATCTTTCATGTCAAAGGAAATAGAACAGAAACAGATTTGGCAAGCATGTTTGACAGACTCATCGATGTGACACATATATGCAAATTATGACATATCAAGAGTTTCCAACCAAAAACCTTGAGCATCTTTGAATATCCAACGCATGCAGCTCCTCGGGTCCCAAACAAAATCCTCCCCCAGGGTCCCAACCAAGTTTTCGTTGTTTCAGGGTAATGGAGGTCCTTTCTGGCAGTGGTGCCAGGGTTTGGATTGAAGATCATCCTACTGAGGCGTGATCACCTGAACCAGTTGATAGGCACTACCTGGGATGTAGAAAAACCCTTGTAAATACTGGGATAGACCATATAGCCAAAGAAAAACTGGTGGATAGAAAGTTTCATCACCATGATTTAACAAGGGTTTTCTATACATCCCAGGTGGTTTGCTATATTTCCTCTAATCAATCCATATGTCTCGTGAATTTGTTGGAAATTTTCCCGCCAGGGCTGGGCACCTGGTCGAGTTGATTCTGTGGGAGCCAATGGTGCGAACCTGAGCATTGATATGCTGATATACCTTGGGGGGGTTGCCAAAACCTTTCTTTTTTCATGAAGGGGGACCTTAGTAATCTGACCAAAAGTCCACTGTTACTGTGTTTAGGCACCCAGGTTTGAAAAATTTTGAATCATCATTTTTTCATCATTTGGGATGATCATGGATCAACAAATATCAACAAAATCATAGAATTACACATATGAAATCATACACAAAGCCTCGTTTTTTGGGATGCTCAACTGCTTTCTGTGGCTTTCGTTTTAAACCCGCGGGTTTTTGGCTTTCCAAATTTGGGGTTTGGAACAGGTAAGTACATTGTGGTAGATGACCAGGCTGGGACTGCTCACCTAAAAAACAAGTTCAGTCACATGAGAATTGCATCATCCAAGTCATAACCACCACCCTCCCCCCCCCAAAAAAAACAAAAAAACTGTGCCTTTTCACGACTTTTTCCCATTGTGTTTCAGTTAGAACATGATGTTTTTTTCTTTTTTTTGGAGATTCGCGAATCATTTGCGTTTGGAATCCCAAACCAAAAATGGCCGCCAAGCTCGACGACAGGGATCAAAGTTTGAGGTGCAGCAGGAGAATGCACGACCAGTGGATCCCAATTGCTTGAAAGGAGTAGATGATTTGCATCTTGGATCTGCTGTTTTTTCCTCCCAAAAAAAACCAAAGAAAACAGCTCCACTCCCCTCCCCCACCAAAAAAGGGGGAGATTTCTCCGAAAAGATCGATATAACTGGTGTTTTTTTTTTTTAAAGGGGGTCCAGGCATGGCATTTCGCAAAACAGGAAGCAACTCATGTGACATCGACATCTGAGGCTTTCATTGGGTGACTTCAATGAAGGAGCGTTGTTGCACAATGTTCGCTGCAGATACTTCAATGATAGCATCTACACAGGCATAGGGAGTTGCTGGACGAAGATTGGAAGGGGGGTGGGAAATTGTGAGAGTTGGACCTTTTTGGAAGGAAAGCAACACGCAAAATAAAGGACAGGGATAAGAATGATTACAAGACAGGAACAGCAAAAACACCAATTCATCCAACACAAACATCCAGAATAAAGGTTTGAGGTCATCCATTTGCAAAAGAAGAGCTCCTTTGATTGGCAAGTTTTGATTGCAAGAGTTTGGGACACAAGACGCAAGACAGCATCAGAGACTGAACAGGGATGTCAAACAAGTAAGATGATGTGATTTTCTGAGGTCCTATTTTGATCTCTGAGTCTTAGTTGCACTTGCACTCTCGGAGTCTGTTTTGTCTTTCGAATCTGCTTGAGGTAAATCATCCGACTGATTCGCAACGCTGAGGTCAATCCATTTCAAAATCTTGCTGGTCTCTACTCCGAAGCGAAGCAAAAGTTTTACCGCGAGCAATCTGCAGCGGCAGGTTTGTTGAAAAGCATGGTTGGGTGATAAGATGGTGATAACCAGACAGCATTGAATCACTTGTCACTAGCTGCAGTATATGTATACTGTATGTAATCATATTGATAAAAAAGAAGAAATGCTTTGCGATTTGCCGCGGGTCGCTAATTCTGAAGGTAACTGGTTGCTTATGAGTTGATGGCAGGAAGTGGTGAGGATGCAAATCTTCCTCCTCATTTGTTCTCAGTAGCTGCTGCTTCCTATTCCGCCATGTTGAATGATGCTCGAAATCAGTCACTCTTTTGGATTTGAGGATGGTGGGGTGAGTTGTGGAAATTTTTGAAGTCTTATTTATATAACAGATATGTGTAAGTCATCCCTTTCCTGATATGCAGTCGAAGTTTTATTCTCATCGGTCAACTAACCAAGGTCCATCATCATTTCTGGCGAGAGTGGGGCTGGCAAGACGGAGGCTACAAAAAAGATACTTATGCACTGAGCTAAGAAGGTGAAGACAAGACGTGACAAGAAACATCTCGGCTCGATGTCTTGATAGGTTTCTTTTTTTGGCAAAGTGGTCTGAAGGTACTTTGCCAATCTCCAGCGCATTTCAGGACCGCCAATCAGCTAACAACCGCATTGCTGTTGGTTGGCACGGATTGATGCCTGGAGGTCATGAGACGGAGAAGACCAGCATTGAAGATCAGGTTCTTAAATCCAATCCTATCCTGGAAGCTTTTGGCAACGTCCAGGTCTTAGGATTGGATCTTTGGCCCCAAAAAAACGTCACCCAAACTCACAACCTTTCGCCCAGCACATTCAACGCTTGGCCTTCGCCCTTTTTTGAGGCCAAGACCATCCGAAACGACAATTCCTCTCGTTTCGGGAAATTCATTGATATAGAGCAGCTTAGCTGGAATCATTTTGATTCGGTAACTTGGCACCTGGTGAAAACTGGATGCCCTAAGGTTTGATCCCTCAGGAAAGCTCACAAGCGCTCGGATTTCGAACTACCTCTTGGAGAAGAGTCGAATTGTCACCTTGGCTAAAGCTCAAGATGGCTTCATGTTATCAAAAAGAGTTTTTGGCAACTATCAGAGTATGAGGGTATAAAGCTCAAGATACCAACTGGTGACGATCAGTCTTGAAATCTAGGAATCGCATGATGACAAAGGAGGGTATGGCCCCAAAATCTGGGGGTGAAACCACAGGTTTTGGGATGCCATCTTTGGAGAATTATTTCTTGCCACTCAAGGTCAAGCAGCAGCCAGATGAAAGAGGATATCATGTACTGACCTTACTTACACCTTTACATGCGAGGTGGTCAGCTGGAAAGATTACAGCTGGAAGGCTGTCATAGGTGATGTATGGTGATGTGATGTGTGTTGCAAAGGTCTTCTATCAGATTTGTGCTGGTGCTTCGATGCTACCTGAACTTGGACCAGCTCTTGGCTTGCAGTCAGCATCTGAACATGCCTACTCTTCAGCAGCTCGGCAAGATTCTGCTCCTATGGGGTATGGCAAGATTGAATCTAATCCTGTCAAGAGCCATAGTCCTTATAGCCTTACGTATCATTTTAATTGAATCTAATCCGGGCATGGAGATGTGTGTGGGTAAATTCTGCTCCTATTGGAGTGTAAGTGCCATTGAGATATCACGCGAGATATCGAATTGCAAACGAGGTTTGTACTGAAATTCCCGGAGTGGATGATGCAGAGATGCTGCAGGACTGGCAAAACACAAGCAAATATCCATGTTGCCTGATCTTCCACCGGAACATTCTCAACTTGATTCCCCTTGAACTTGTTGACAGGAAGCCTTGGAATGTATGGAAAGCCTTGGTTTTAGTGCAGAGGAACGGCGTTCCGTCTTCCAACTCGTGGCCGCGGTGCCTGGGAATTTAAAACATCATGTTTGCTCCCATGGCAACGTTGCAAGGGGTGTTGATGCCGGTTCGTGGTACCATCAACTGACAGGTGCTGTTGCTGGGTGACATGTCCTTCCAGGATTTTGGGGACTGAAACATGGATTAACATACAGAACTGGGAAGTGTGTAAAGATGGTTTATGGTTTGTGAATGTGGGGGACCTTTTTTTGTTTTTCAAATGTGTGCACTTCCAATCGAATGCTTCTTTGGTGCAGGAGGGAAGTGATGGCAGTCTGATAGGCGATGGCGCACTTGCTGACAAGATTTGCGAACTCTTACAGGTCTCAAGAGCTGACTTCACCAGGACGTTTCAGCACTTTGGCTCGTTTGGTGCAATGTCAACGGAGGAAACCACCCCTGACTGCTGTTTAAAGTTTTCATAGGGGGTGTGGTTAATTTGTGGTAGCGATTGGCATTCAGGGGGTTAGTTACCCGATGTTACTCGTAATTCAACAGACTGGCGTTTGACATTCTGGGGTTCACAATCAGCAAACTGCAGTGGGTGCTAGTTACGAAGATACACCAGTAGTGGGTTCTGTTTCTTTTAATTTTGTGCGTGATTTTTTCCCATCCATGTCATGACATCATTCAAGGTACAAGACGCTGGAAGATCCGTTCAACCAACAAATCATCAACATGCAGCAGGCTAGCAGCAAACTGATAGAGCACATTGAAACATATATAATTGATTTGACTAGCTTTTTTGTGAAGCTCTTTTTGATGCAGGATCCTGCTGGTTCATCAAATACTCGACACTCGATGGCCAAGCATTTGTGCCCTGCCTGAAACTTCGTAAAAAGCTTGAGGATCACTTTGGAGTCTCACAACGTTTTGGGGTAGGGCGACAAATCTTCACTTGCCACGAAGGGAGAGGTGGTTGCATCCAAAGGTATTCTCGGCTCTTCGACTGGCTGGTGTGGCGCATCAACCAGAGCACTGCCAGCAAAGACACCGGCAAAAAGGACCTTAACAAAAAGATGCACTTTGAACAACAGATTAGTTGACGGCTCGTGTTGGTGTTTTCTTCAGGATGTCATGAAGAAGATTGGCATATTGGACATTTATGGTTTCGAAGTTTTCGACTGGAATTCATTTGAGTCCCTTGGAGAAATTAAATCAAAGTTTTCAAGCAGATCATGAGTGACTGGCTGTGGCTGGCGTATCACGTTTTGGCACAAGGCAGCTTTGCATCAACTTTGCCAACGAGAAGTTGCAGCAGCATTTCAATTCTCACATGATCCTTTGGCAGCATTCAGTTTTTTGGTTTTTCTTTGCCAGTCGTTTTTGGTCATGCTTTTCGTTCTGTTTTTTTTCCCACCGTGAAATTCCAGGATTCTCATCATTCCAATTTTTGAATGAAAGAATTAGCATTTGCCGAATGGATGGAGTGAGGTTTACCATGGAACAACGTCTGTATACAGAGGAGGGCATCTCTTGGAGTCATATCGAGTGGACGCTCGTCATGCATCAACTTGATGACAATCACGGCTGGTTTGATGCCTCGGGTTCCGTGAGATGGGTGAAGCAACTAAGCTTAGGCAAGACAACCGAGAAATCATTGACAGTTTGGAGAAGAAACCGTTCCTTGGAAGCTAAAGGTTTTTTGGAGCTGAATTCTGGAAGGGGAGGCATAAGACGCTTCTATACAAATAAGCATAAACATATACACAGACATGTTTACAAAGTGTATATAAATCTACCAGAGGCATTCAATTATGGGTGTAACATGTTTCTGTAATTTTTGTCTCGATTCCGACGATAGTGATTTCCAGGTTTGGACTCTTCAACATATTGGATTCAGAGTGCAGCATGCCAAAGGCCACCGACGATACTTGTCTCAGCGACTTGGACCGAAAGATGGGATCACCACATGCCCTCAGAGAAGCCGGGGAAAGTATTTTGGGGGGCAAAAAATGCTGTCAAAAGTTGCTGGAAAGGTAAGATCCATAGCACCTTCAAATCATCCAAAGTGGCTGGAACCTTAGTCCAAAAAGTCGAAATGGAATCCCTTCAGTCATGAAAATTCTTGAAGATTTGGATGTTGGTGTAGGTGTACAAGACCTCCCGCTTCAAGTCAACCAACTTTGCGGTAGCACATTATGCAGGGGAGGTGGTGTACGATGTAGCAGCCTCAGTGTCTCAGTGCCGTCGCCTTCGTTGAACTGATAAGAGTGATTTCTTATTTGAATGGCTGAGGTCCTTTCCTTTCTTGAGAACCTTGGCAAGAGCAAATTTTGTGCCAATGACATTATCGTTGTCATTCTCATGGTGCACAGCCACCACCCTGGTTATTGTGTGATTTGGTGGTTGTTGCTTGTTGGGAGTTGCTTGTTGCGTGTTGCTACTTGTTGCGTGTTGCTGCTTCTTGTGTGTTGCTTGTTGCGTGGTTTGTTGTGTGTTGTTGGTGTTTAGTGCTTGGTGTTTAGTGCTTGGTGTTTAGTGCTTGGTGTTTGGTGGTGTTTGGTGTTTGTTTGTTTGTCCTCGTTGTTGCTGTGCTTGCCGTTCTTGCTGTTGTTGATCTTGCTGGTGGTGATTGTGCGAGTGATCCCAGGAAGAATACTGACAAGCTTCATGCAGAAACTTGGCAAAAAGTGACCAGTTTCCCGGGTCCATGGTGGAACACGAATCACATAAGCAAGAGATTTGACAGTGACCTTGTGGCCAAGGACATTATCAATTTGTTGAAGTCATCTTCAATGCCCATTGCTCGCACGTTCCCTGACTGCAACTTCTCATTCTGGCTGAATCTCCATTGCGTTGCACGCCATGGCAGGTTATTCTCAGATCCACGATTTGCCCCAGACACTCAGGTGGGTTACTTAGAGGGGCATGTGGATTGACAAAGCCCTGTAAGACTTCCATAGAATTCCAAAATCGTTTAGTAGTGGACCTTAAGTAGCTTTCTTTCCGGGGTTGTTACGAATCTTTATTTTCACCCAACTTTGTGGGAAATCATCCCATTCGAAACGACCGACCGAGTGTTTGATGCAGTGCGAACCCTGTGGTGAGGCCGTCCGCTCTGGAGGATCTCCTCCTCCAAGACGAGGAGCAGATGCCAGCCAACGGGCGAAGTGGAAGCCTCAGAGTTTTGTTTGGGGGGAATTCAACTGGAAGATTCTCATGGAAATTATCATATTTATCTCATTTTTTTTTCATGGTCAATCGCGATATCTCATGTAAATCATGATGTCTCATGATAAAAACATGGATGTCTAATGTGAAGATATTATGAATCATTTCGTTCAATAGTTGAGGTTCAAATTTGTTTTTGGTCTGGGTTTCATTTTCGTGAGCTAGTCAATTGATGGCATATACAGATGCAGAGATATACGTGGAACATGCAATGGAAGCGTTAAATAGTGTGTACCAATGGAACGGCAGCTTTAATATGCTCATGTGGAAGCATGACTTTGGTCAACTCACATGAAATCAACGTGGTCTCGTGTAAAAACTGGTATTTTGTAGATTTAGACACCGCAAAAATTAGATCAAACCTTGCATCCATCAACCGTTCCCGAGATCCCAGCATCCCAGGCAGAACATCACTGTGAGCATGATGTTTCGACAGCAGTTGGATCGCCTCGTGGAAGACTTGAATCGTATCTCTCAAGATTTATGATCATCCTATGACAGGTGAGAGGTGTCAAACAATTGTTTTTACCCGCAACCAACCAAAACAAGGGAAACAACCGGAGATTCCTGTATCACAGCTATTTTTTTTGTGATTGTTTTTATCATGGATAGGGTGATGTACTCCTGAGAATTAACAGCCACAGCCACCCTCTCCTTTTTTTTGCACTTTTGACGTTCATTTTGAGGGTTTCACTCTCGGTATTTTCGTTGTTTTTTCCATTGGACCCGCCAGGTAGGGAGTTGTTCAGTTGTAACATGACCCAACCCCAAGGCACAAATCCACGATATATTCGCTGCATCAAGCCAAATGGCAAAAAACAGGTGCAGGGCCAAGGGGGGAGTTTTTTGGAGGATTTTTTTTTTGTGGGTGAATCTTTCTTGGGTACCTAACAAATCTTTACTGGAAGCTGTGAGAAAAAGGCATAAAACCATCGTTTTTTTCCTACGTGGAGAGGCGGGGGAGAAAAAACACCGACGTCAAAGACGTTCCCCAGGCACATGAGATGGATTCCTTGGATGTGCAAAGGCAGCTACGATGTGCAGGGATGTTAGAGTCCATCAGAATCAGGAGAGCAGGTTATCCCGTACGACGACCATTTAAGGAGTTCTTCAACAGGTGGGGGGGACATGAAAAAGGTGGGGCAGTGGGATGTTGGGACAGATGTGGGTTTAGGAAATGCATCATGAAAGAACCCGTAAGAATGATGGTTTGATTGGTGGTGTCATTGGCATCACTTTGGAAGACATCATCACCAGGTTCCGCATACTGTGCCCTCACGTGTCAACGGGGCGAAGTTTGGATCCAGACTACAAGGATCTCAGCAAACGGGTGCTGACAGACATAGAAGATGCTCGATTGCAAACGCAGGATTTGGACATTCTGTTAATTAGCTCACTAGCGCATTAATTTACACTCCGGCAAACTAACATAGCAAATGGAATGTCCCCAGTTTCAATGGGAAATACATCTTCAAAAGGTCCATTTTCCAGCAATCGCTATGATAGTTTACTGGAAAAGGTACCAACAAAAATGGGGCGTTGGATTGGTTGGATTGGATTCAGTGACTTTTTGGCCTCACTCCTTTGTTGAGGCCAAGCTCCAGGGATTGGTCACTTTGGCAGCATCTCCCGAACAAAAATGGCAGGATTTCCTCAATAAAATTGTGGGGAAACATATCTTGAGATTTTTTTTTGTTGAAAACTCAGGAACCAAAGTCATGGCAAATTGGGCGAAGCAAAGTCTTTTTGCATCTAGTTTGCATTGGCTAAGAGTGATTTTGAACAGATTGTTGTTGGGTCGAGGCCATTTTGAACTGGTGCATGGCTCTTCATGGCAGTTTTTTTGTTCTTTTCTCTCCCTCCAATTGTACGTCAAATCCAAGGAAAGAAGAGGTACAAGCGAAGCTAGAGAAAGCCATTGGGGAAGCTGTGAAGGTTGAAAAATCTACTTCAAAGCTTTCACGGTTGCTGCATGATGTGCATCCATTGTGCCTGCATTTTTTCTGAAAACAAATAGATATCTTTGTGCAGGTGTTCGTCTTGAGGATTCAAAAGCGCTGGCGTGGATTTCGCGCCAAACGCCGCTACCGCCACTTAGTGCTGAAATGGCTACGGCGATGGAACATCGCAAGACTGTTGAGTATAGTCAGTCCTAGACACATACATCTACAGTGTACCTAGCAAATTGCTTAGATGTAGATTGTAAATAAGCAATAATAAGAGAAGCAGATGTCACCCTGTTCTTGCTTGGGCTTCCGTTAAAGGTTGATTCCGTCGGTTTGAATGGATCAATCCGAGGTGCCATGAAGCAAGCAACATTGCAAGTGCAAGCAGTCTTGCGCACAGTTCGATCAGTGGTGGAGTTCCGTAAAAACCTTCTGCATGGCAAAGCTTGTGCTTCTTGGCCCAAAATTCTATAGGAAGTTTCCAAAGTGCAATTTGCTTGGTTTTTGCAGACCAGATCCAGGTGAAAAAAACATGTTCTTCAAAATGCATGAGATCCACATTTAGCTCACTTGGTCGCCTTTGCCCCTCAGGTTTCACTACAAGCAACTTTGCGAATGCTGTCACAGCGATTGCAGTTTCTCAAGCGGAAATCTGCCATCATCAAAATGCAGAAGCTCGTATGGAGCTGTTGGGGATATGAGAAAATGCCTGGGAGTTTTTGGAGCTAGTGAGCTACGAGACCTACAATTTGCCAGCAGCAATTTAAGAATGTATTATCTGATATCAATGATATCAATGTGTGGTATGAGTTTGATGCTTAATTATTTGAATTAAAGCTACTGACAAGATCGAATTTGCAAGGATGTGTCTACAAACCTAAGGACTCTTTGCAGAGGATGGCTATGTCGTAGAAAGATTGGTAAGTTGAAAGGAAAGCTTGCAGCGGACCGGATTCAAAAGATGCGAGAGGAGGAAGAAAAAAAGCAGGCACTCGATGAAGCTAGAAGATCAGCGCAGGAAAGAGCAAGGGCATTGTCGGATATGCAGAAGCAATTGGTAGCAGAACGTGAGAAATCAGAACGTGAAGCAGCTGAAAGGGAAGAACAACAGTTGAAACGTCAGGAGGAGATGAGGTCCAAAGAGCTGAGTACAAGTCAAGAAGAGAAATTACGTCAAGATTTATTGGACCTCCGAAAGGAGAATGCTCGTTTACAAGGACAACTGGACAGTCAACCTCAAGCAGATACCAACTTCACTAGCGCAGATTTGGAAGCAATTCGATTGGAACTTCAGGAAGTCCGACGAGAGAAGGTTCGGTTGGAAGTGGAGTTGGCCACTAGTAAAACGGCAGAAGAATATGCTTCGGTGTCTGAAGAAGCAATGAGACTTAGAGAAGAGTGTTCAAAATTGAAGGGTTCCAAAATGTCAGTGGAACTACAATTAGAGCAACGCTCCGTGCAGTTAGCATCTGCTGAAGAAAAGAATCACAAATTGGAGACCGAATGTTTGGAAGTTCAGGTCCTCAAATCTGCGAACGATGATCTTCAGATCCAGTTGCAACGTTTGGAAGCACAAAAACAATCCTTGGAGCAACGAGCTCAGCTTGAAGCCGGTCTTCGCAATGAGTTGCGTGATTTGAAATTGGAAAAAATCCACTTGGAAGGTGAGTTGGATACTGCCAAGTTGCGTGAGGAAGCGATAACTGCCAAGTTGAAAGGCTCCGAGAAATCGACTGAAGTACAGCAGCTTCGAGCAAGAGCTTCAGCTGCTGAAGCTGAATTAGAACAAAGTCAGAGGCAAGTGAAAATTTTGCAAGAGGATCTTGCTCAACAGAGAGGTAGCATGGGAAGTGAACGTGCTAACTCGTTGGATTCCTTACGAACTGAGTTGCTGAGTCGGATTGAATCCCGAAGTGCTGCTTCAGCCAGCAACAGGCCATCGATCATGCTCAACGAAGATGGTCGTAAGAGTCTGTTGAATCAAAGGGAGCTCTTTGAGAAGCTGAAGCAGCAGTTTGATGAAGCCACTGCCATTGATAAAGAAGTAGAACCTGAGATAATGCTCGGAAACGAACGCGAGTTGGAACTGGAAGAAGAGCTGCGACGAGCTCGCACGGAACAGGTTGAACTGAATATCAAGCTGAAAAGTGCTTTGGCCAAAGAAACCTGACACTTTCCGTTCTGAGCTATGAAACGTGAAACGTCCGTGGTGAAAAGGGGGTTTTGGATGGTTTTGGCACAATCCGCCACCAATGCGTTGCTTCACTTGCCAAGGTGTGCAGGAAGAATTCGAGGACAAGTGCCAAGAAGCGAAGCAGCTCTTGGCAAGTTCCAGTATCTTGACAGTACCAGCAATAAAATCCGGAAATTACGATGGCAGTGTATATGTCACATATACATATATATATTTACGAGTATATATTATATATACATGCCACATATGTATTTGTATATCTGTAATATTTTTTCTCTATGTATACTACGCATATACAGATGCAGTATGTACATAGACATAGCTCATGGCTGCTGAAAAGTATTGACACCAAAAAGTTGATATACAATGCTCACTGGAATCCAAGGCAACTTGAAAGCTGAAGTGGAAGATTTGAAGCTGCAGCTGGAACAGGATCCAATGAAGTTCACACACACATATATATATATATACATATGTTGGGAAATAAATGTAACTCCACTCTGATGCTTTGAATTGAAACTATATCGCCACCTTGGTAGGAGTCCGCCTCCTCAAGGAAACAAGCAGCGAAGATGAATGAATTCCAGGCTCGCCTGATGACCAAGCATTGCAAGATGTAGCAACATCAGTCTAATGCATCATCAGCCTGATGCATTATCAGATTGAATCCTATGCGAATCCTCTTGTCGAGTTCTATAAGTTGTGTATGGTAGTGAGTAGTTGCTCCCACTGTTCATAGGCGTTGCTGCTCAATGCAGAAACTGACTTGCCTGCGCTTCGTAAAAGAGCCAGCATAGCAGAAGAGCAATTGGTGAAGGCAAAGGAAGGGTTTGTCACATCAATTGAAAGCAGACGCCTGTCGCAGCATGAAATATTTGTACTCATGGATGTTCGTAGATGTTGTTTATCGGCACAATTGTCGTATCTTAAACGTAGCTTTATTAGAACCACCAGGGGTTCGGGGCTCTAAGCATATGGTTCCCCGAAGTAGACTTGAATTGAACATCACTCAGAGCGGACATCCTCATCACGCGTCTGAAGACAGGAACATTTCATCATAAGAACTTTCGCAGGCACAGGAGGAAGTCAATACTGCACAGCAAAGATGCATGAGATCAGAGGAGGACAAAGAACTCTTGCAACGACAGGTTCGTCAGCTGGAGGCCTGGTCATGCCTTAATTTTCACCACTTTTCATGTAGAAAGTGATGGATTTCTTGGTTAAAGTTGATGAAATCTTTGGTGATACATTACTGCTTACTCATTCCCATCCCTGAACACATCCGGATGACGATATCACCTTGGTATTTCAGGACGCCGCCTCAGCTGCTGCACAACGGGAACGTGAAAGCCTTGACGAACTGAGAGGTTATAAGGATCAGTTGGAGGTGGGATCTGAAGCGGTGTCTATTGTTGGGCCAGTCATAAGAACAAGAGTCCCTAGTATTTTGGCACATTTTTTGCCGAGATGAAGAGCCAGCCCGATTTTTTTGGTGAGGTGTACAAAAAAATTGTAAGGATTCCATCATTAACCAACCAAAAAAAGTGGAAAGCTCAGTTGATGTTTGGATGATCTTGGGTGATTTAGGTGTTTCAATTTGCACGTGTTTTTTTTTGGATTTTATATATATAACATGATGACATGTCAATATCTATATCTATATGTATATACGTATATGTGCACATACCCCAATTACACTTTTAGACACTCAGGAGATCGCTTCACCTTGTACAGCAGACACTGGTCAACACAACCTGCACGCCAAACAGAAATTAGGTAACCCCCCAAGAAAAGAAAAACATATATACGTATATATATATATATACATATATATATACACATATCACATGAATGTGCAGATTGCTACTTATAATTTGTAAGGATATTGTAGTTGAAAAAAGGTTGAAGAACATAGGGGACTAGAAAACACGGCATCAATTCGGCATCTCATCATTCACGTCTTGTAGGCAGCCCAGGAGGCATCGTTAGCAGCTGAAAGAAGCAAGACGCAAAGTGAGTTCCAGCCTTGATGAGTGCTCAATAAAACAGCACCGGAGAGCGATCTGAAACCATAGGACAGTAGCTGGCATAGCTGCAACATAGCATACTGCAAGCCTGTGACACACAAAACACCAGTGGGACCAGGCGCAAAGTGAAATACACTTCACACTTTTCTTGGAGATTTGGAGATGTGACATTTTTGGAAGACTCAAATTTGAACTGCAAAATTATTAAGCACCAGCCATAGACTTGTTTGAAACATGATGTATTTGATTCATCTAAGATCATCCACTGATGCTACCGGTCCTGAGGTCTTCGCATCGATTTCTGCAAACAGAATGTGAACGATTGAAGGTGGAGAATCAGCAGTGAGACCACTAGATTTATAGAATGAGATTCCAACTGTTTTGAGCTGATATTCCAATGTATATATATATATATATGAATATCTGCAAATATATGATATGTATATGAAATTAACTATACATATATACATTTAGACATGATATTATTTCATATCATTCATTTCCGTGCCCTTTCCCATCGTTGCAGGGAGAACTTGTACATGCCAATTCTGAGCGTGCAAAGATGCGTCAGATGGTTGATGAAGTCCTGTTGCTTGGTTTCGCATTGCTGTTGCCTTTGCTGTTGCCATTATGTTTTGGGGTACCCTCCAGGGAACTAACACATCCTCCAAAAATGGCATTTTGAAGATGATGATTTTCCGAACTTCCTAAGGTGGGATATGTTAATCCCCTGGAGGGTAATCAAATTGTGGATTCAGTATGATTTAGTCCTTTTTTTTCATCGTTGTGAGTCTCGTTGATTAGCCGAATTTTTTGCATGATGCCCTTGAAGGAAAAAATATCAAGACTCCGAAATTGCTGCTGTCTCAGCTCCTGTTAGTCGACCAGAGAATTATTTGCCCACCGTGCATGCGCGAGATATGCCACGCCATCGTGAGGGGGTACTCGACCTGAGGACGAGTGGAAAAGAAAGGCACAAAGTCTCGAAAAGGCCATGGTCTTGTTTGCTCGATTGCCAATGTCCCTTTGCTTCGAAGAAATCCTCAACTTCTTTGATCGGTTGCAGGAGTTGCAGCAATCGAAGCAGCTTGCCAAAGAGATGAACCAGGTCGATTGCAATACACCTGGAAGGCATCAAGTCTCATTGCCGAGATAATTTGTTCCACAGGCCATGAGCCTCATGACGCAACAAGTCAGTGGACGTGGTGATGCATCTAGTCAAGCAAAGGCCGGCGTCTCATGGTTTTGGTATTGATGTTTTCGCTGCCCAGCTTAGCAGGCTTTGCATGTTTTGCTCCCATGTGTCAGGTGCTTCAGAAGCAACTCGAGACGAAAACTCAGGAACATCGGGGGGAAAAGGATAGCTTGTGACATGAGAGTCAATGTCAAGCATGATTTATATAAGAATATCTTTTCAGGGATATGACATTCGAGGATATTTCAGGGCCTGTGGCCTACAAGGATATTTCAGGGCCTGTGACGATTGAGAACGTAATTTTTTGACATCCATCTTACAGGAGCTCAAAACAGCGAAACGAGAGAAGGGCGAAGTGCAAAAGGAATTGGATGAGAAGAATTCTGCAGGCGGAGCTGCTGTGAGTGAGTGACGACCAAACAGGAAAGCTTCAACCCAATCGCTGAGAGTGTTTGTTCAATAGTTCTTCTGACTTGCGCTGCAGGGTATTCCAGTGAATCGTAGTGAATCCATTCAATGGATTCTGGAGACCGTTGACGGTTCTCATTTTGCTGTGAGGTGATTATTTCAAGGACAAATTTCGAGGAGCTCAAGATGAGATCAGGAAGCTCAATCAGGCGCGTGGAATATCTTGCCGGTATGATCACGTTTGAGTCATTTCAGCGGCCGTCATCGTGCAGGAGAATTCTCATTTGACAGCTACAAATGAGAAACTGAAGCTAGATTGCACTTCACTGCTGACATCCAATCATTCCAACTGTCTTGGAGTATCTGTTTACAGCTGATCTTCTATGTGGCTGAGGAAGAGGCGGCTGGAAAGTGCAAGCCAAGAAGACATGATTGCTTGAACCTCAAAATGTCGGGTACAAAGTGAAGAACCACGGTTGAAACTTGGAAAACCATGTTGACACTTTGTTGAAACCGTATCCTAACAAACACAGTTATGTCCATACGAGCTGCGTGTCTTGAGGCACCTCTCGCATCAAGTCCTGAGAAGTTGGGGCCTCAGTGGTTTCCTCTGTTGCCAGGAGGCAATGGAGCAAACCAACTGGTCCAAAGCTGCACGAGCCTTTTTTTCCTTGAACAATTGGGACACTCATTCAGTGTATATTTTATATTGTGTGTGATGATAATGAATTCTCGAGTTCACTGCCGGTGACAGTGGTAAAATGATGTAAAATGGTTTCTTTTTCGTCAGGTACAGTGCTCCTATGGAGGACCAGCTGCAATTTTTAAACTCTCACTGCTTCGGAATGGCTGTCTCTTACCGACCTTGGTCATCATATATGTCACGTGTCACATGTCGCATGTCACCACGTCAACCAGGAGTTGCAGGAGCGAATCAGCTGCCAAGCGATAGAATTGCGTCAGAAAGACTTCGAGTTGAAAAAAACTACGGAAGACTTGGATCGCGCCCAGGCCCGGTAAAAAATAGGGCACCTTTTGCTGAGTTGTAGTTGATGGGTGTTTGATGGTGTTCAAAAATCTAGGCTCAACTTTTCGTGTTGTATAATGTTGGAACAGGTCTATTTGTGGCGCAGTTCTAGACCGAGAACCTGTGCAGATAAGTATTCTTTAACACGTATAGTCTAATCATGGAAAATCCGTGTTACGTCAATATGGTCCCTTTGCACACAGGTCATGCTGACCTTCACCCAAGGAAACAAATGCTGTATATGCTTTCTAAGTCTTACTTGGATGCAGGTGATCGCTGGGAGGATGCACCTTGTAAATGAGTGATGCTTGGTAGCAAAAAAGTCAGACAGAAATGATTATCCATGTTATGGCCCACTTGTGTCCAGTGTGCAGTCAGCAAGTTGTATGACACCTTGGGTCTGAATGCTCCCTCACTGAGGCCTGAATACTTTGCTGGCTTTGGAGAATGAGCAGACGGGACTCTACGAAAAGATGTGTGCCATGAATGGTGTCAAAGACAATGACATTCTTAGTTCCCCAGTTGCAAGCAGTGAAGGATACATTTTGAAATTGGAACAGGTGAGTGAACTTCTTTGAACCTGTTTGTGATGGTACAGGCCAGCTCTCAGAAAAGAAGGAAAAGACTACATGGATGCTTGGTGACTTGATTTGCAATCAATGAACCTGTTGAAGGGGTATATATAACCGTTATATAACCCCAAAACAAACGTGAAACCTGAAAATGATCATTTCCAAAATCGGAATCTCTTCTTCTATTTTCAGGTGTTAGTTTTCTGGCCGGAGAAACCATGGCAGTTTTTTTTTGGCTATTGGTTGTACAATTGCAGAGTCCTGACACCACAAACATGCTTCCCAAACTATGCAATCGTTTAGCGGAAAAAAACGGTTGATTTGAACTTCTCTGAAGTCACCCAGGTGTCTAGCTGCGGGGATGTTGTCTGAATTTACTAAGAATGTAGTCTGTAGCAGCAACTAGCCTTCGGAAAGTTCATCTTTGAAACCTTGTGGGAAGGTGCCATATGTTGGTTGATGGAAGGGATCGAAATCCCATGCAGAAATATATCCAGGAACCTGGCAATGATCCTTGAGTTTCGGGTGGGAAACTCATGAGACCCTTACAACTTCTTCCATAATCTTCTTCAGCAATTTCATCCAAGACAGTTCCACTCAAAAAGCCGAGGCAAATTGCAAGAAGCACAAAATGATCTTGTTGCCCTGAAAAAATGAAGGAGACGATTTCTTGCCATTGTAAATAGACACATCCGGCCATGTGGAAGCATCAAGTGTTTTGGTCCTTCCCAATGCTCATGGCCTTTTAATTTGGATCGTCGTTGCTGAGTTCCTCAGATCATCGATTTAAGCTGCAAGCTTCTGTTTCACGGTTTCTAATAGGTGAGTGGCTAGCAGCGGTCCAGAAAAGTGCAGACATGAGAACCGTAAGTCTTTCAGATTGCTTAAAAGGGAATCTTTTCGACAACTATGCTTGCAAAAGTCACTTTTGGACTTCCTCTCGCCTTCGAAACATACGCCAAGCGGCAAGGTTGGGATATGTTGGGATGCTCTAGTGTGGTTGAGATGGTCCAAATGGTTGCAGATTTTGCCATATGCCGTGTTGGGCTCAGGTGTCAAAAGCATGATGTCAACATCAATTTACCCCGGTAACTTTCCGAGTTTCAGATGATCCAATGGCTGAGCCCATCAGTGTTGAAAGTCAGCTATGAAGCATCCAATTTGGATGTAGAACTGCGAAACTTTGCATTGAAGTTATGGCAAGATCGATCTCAAGGATTATCCCGCAGCAATCGTGGAGGGTGGCATAGCCGCTATTTGGATGGCAATAACAATAGCAATGCAAGTGTCTTCTCGCAGCTGTCGCTACGAGTGAAGGATGTTGCCATGCTCTTCTTGCAAAAGTGGCAATTTTCATCAAGCATATGGAGACGGACAAGAGTCAATAGGGTTCATTTTGGAGCTCTTTGGGTGAACGTTCATCAGGCAGGTGACTACAATGTGGAACATCAACACGCAGAGATTGGTGCAGTTGGTGATGAAATTCCACTGTTATCTGGGGTGTACTATCCACAAGGGCCGACAGAAGGTGCTAAATTGCACTTGGATTGTCTTGAAGGCAATGAAGGCACATCAACAGAGCTCACTCACAGTCAATGCAGGGTTGATCCAGACCCAGGTACTCTTGTGATTTTTCCAGCTACATTGTTGCATAGTGTAGAACCAGCTGGGAATCCGGAAGAAACTGGTGATCCTCGTGTATCCTTTGCTTTCAATCTCATCCTACGTCAATCTGCTTCAAAACTTCATCAAGCCGCAATGGAAGGAAACAGCTCTGAAATCCAAGACCTTTGTCAAAGATCTGATATTAATGCCAAGGATTTGGAATTTGGTGGCTTTACATCTTTACATCATGCAGCTGAAGCAGGACATCTGTCTGTTGTACAAGTCTTACTGGAAAATCGAGCAGATCCTTTTGCCCAATCCAATCAGCTGTCTTTACCTGTCCATTTGGCGGCTGAAGCAGGTCATTTAAAGGTGGTGAAAGAGTTACTAAAATCAACCCCCAACTTAGTCAACGAAACCAGTGGATCTCAGAATCGCACTTTGATGCATCTTGCAGCAGCCAATGGGAAAGTGGACTTGCTTATGGACCTTCTCAATTTCCGAGCTGATTTTCAATTGCTACAAGCAGATGGAAGCAATGCTTTACATGCTTCTGTTCAAAATGGTCATTTGGCAGCCACTGATTTTCTATTGCACCACTTCGGGAGCTTAGTCAATGGAAGAGATGTAGCCCAGCATCAGCCAGCACATGAAGCTGCCCGCGGTGGACATGAAGCAATCCTTCGTAGATTGGTACGAGCAAGTGCAGATGTCACTGGGAAGGGACTCTAGGTGGCGGTTTCAATTTTTTTTGTTATTTCTACCCCGAACCCTGGGGAAATGATCCAATTTGACGAATGTTTTGTAAAAACGGGTTGAAACCACCAACTAGGACAAGATTCTTTGGCATATTGGGCAGCACATGGTGGTCACACCGCCATTTTGCAGCTACTCCTCACGTTGAAGGCGATGCCATTGTCTCAACCTGAAACTACTGCGAAAGTGTCCAACACAAAAGGAGAAGCAATCGCGAACTACCTTGCAGCCGCTTTGATAGGAGAGGCGTTTATTTTTTCTCCAGTGGATGTGATGTGACCACAACATCATTGAGAATTGGAGATTACATAGTGATAATGTATAATGACTCTAACTTTGGTGGCAGGAAATAAATTCATGATTTTGCGAGGATTGAAGGGACCAATGGCCCAACTTTGAGGTCTCGAATTGGCACCCCTGCAGGATCTGGCAGCAATCCACAGATGAAAATCGAGGAGATGAGCTTGATGCATGTTGCAGCAAATGCAGGGCATTCTGAAGTACTAAGTTGGCTTCAACAAAACTCCATGGAAAGGGTGACTTCATCAATGCAACCCATCCATTTAGCTGCAAGCAATGGACATCTGAAGGTCATCCGGTGGTTTTTAAATCAAGATCTCAATTTGCATAGTGCCACTGCATTGGGAAATGTAACTCCACTCCATATGGCTGCATTGAATGGCCATCAGCAGATCATTGAAATCCTACTGGCGATGCGAGGTTCTGTAGGATCGCGGGCAACGGATGGGAGTCAAGCCTTACATGTCGCAGCAGCTAGTGGGCATCTTGAGGTGGCAAAGATTTTGTAGCTTGCCTTGCAGATGTCTGGAAATTTTCGAATTCATCGATTTTGAAGTTGGAGTCGTTGTAAAATATGTGCTTATATAACTTATAACATTTTTATCATATATTGATTTGTATTTACACACGAAATAGGTATGAGAGAGACTTCACACGCACATGATTTATTTTACATTATATTTTGATATATTTTGCATATGTGTGTGTAGTATATGACATATTTTGTATAAGGGGATTTAGAACAGTGAGGTTGAATGCCCGTGCGCAAGTGGATGCAAGCACTCGAAAGAAGCATTCACCTCTCCATCGTGCCACAGAGGCTGGTCAGGTGAAGCAATAAACTTTATGTGCTGAAAATCCAAGTTGTCTCTAAAACCATTTGTTGGGGTATTGCAATACTTCCTGATACATAGGTGTGGTTTGGATTTCTGTTTTCGTGATCCTACTGTTTTCTGGAAGAGTGTTCACTGCTCAGGCAGGCCATACCTCTATGATGGAGTTATTGAAATCTCAGTCCGACAGCAGGAAGGAGCAAGAATTGTAGAGAGAGGAACGATTGTACTTGGCGGATCAAGATGGAAGGTATGAAGAAGCTGCAGGAAATCCCACATACGTGGTCACTCGATGCATTTTGGATGAGGTGACGATCTTCTTGAAAGGCGGATCCCTTGAGGATGTTGATGGATGTTGGAAGGAACACCATCAAAGAGTTCACCATGGACAAGACATGGGCACAGTTGGCAGATCCAGGATATTAATGGTCAGAGGGGAAGAGCTGCCTGAAACGAAACCTGTTTCAGGAAACGCCTATACGCATTGCCATATATGCCATATCGTCCCGACGAACCAATCGACAGCGAAAAGCGCCCCACGCGAACCGCACTTCAGAAGATACAGCGTTTCAAGACGTGAAGTTGGAGATACGGATGTTTTCGTGCCAAAACGTGCTTGACACAGCGCCTCGGGAAAGGGCAAAGGTAGGGGAGAATCGGAAGGGAAGAGATGTCAGATCTTGAAGGTGTTCCTGATGCATTTTCAGCTTGTTGCTTGGTAGCTTTCTTGCTCCAGTCATGTTCTGGCTCACATGGTGTATATAGTCACTAGGCACACAACAACACATAATATCAGGAGAATCGATACTTTGAAAAATTTTCGGTCATTGCTTAGATGGTTTTTTCCAGATTCATTGGTTTTCATTGGCAAATCCAGGTGCCGGTGATATGACGTAGGTCGCGCACGACGGGGAAGGTCGCCTTGTCAAATGTGATCGCCCATTTCTCACGGATGAGTGAGAGCCATGGTGCGCAGGAAGTAGGGAACTTACCCGTACTGATTGGTACCTTCGATGGACAAAACCCTGGATATGGCAAATATTTGAATATCCAGTGTTTCAGCAAACTGTTTCACCTAACTGTTGTGTAGCCAAATTTGACTTTTCCTATTAAGCTATTGTATATAATCGGGGGTTCTCTCTTCAACGTTCGATTGCCTCCCACGGGAGAGAAGGTAGAAGACTACAACAGCCATTGGTCCAAGTGGCATGCGGAGCACCCAGGCTCGTTGATGAAAAAACATGAAAACACGATATATGACGCATGGACATTTTTCACAGCGAGTTTTTTCACGAAAAAGATAGGGATTGGAAAAAATCCTTTTTTTTAGGTAACATGGTGGGGATCATGTATCTTGTGCCTCAGAGAAGAACATTTCAATCATCTAAAGAGTCGGGCATGTAGTGAGAGTTGTTTCTCGGAAGAAAGATGAAACATGACAAATGACGAAAAAAACGCCATTTTCCTTACAATCTTCAAGACCTTGACTTCACACTTACAGGGTTGGTGCTCAAGTTAAAAAGACCCGGCAAAAAAGGGCCCGCGCTTGAAGAAGCAATGACATTTGGCATTTGTTCCGTGTAATATATAATTTATATATTATATATATAAATGTAGTTATATATATATATACATATTTTAATTTTTTTAAAATGGACGTAACACCCCAGTCCATTTCGAAATCTTTTGTGATTAATCAACAGTCTAGCAAAAAACATGCACAGCTTTTCGGATATTGGTGTGCGGAAACGGACCCTCCTCCAACATGTTGATCCGCACAATGACTTCAAAGACAAGACATATGCTGCGATGTGAAGCTGGACAGTTGCGAATGTGACCTTCTTAGCAGATTGCGATCAATTTGGCAAGTCATCAATGGGATATGATATGACATAGCATGTTTGCCACCAAGGAAAGGCTTTGGATTATATCCTTTCCGCACTTTCAGCACAAAGGTCCAAAGTTGAGCATCATCTTTCTTGGCAGTTCCATTTTTTAATGTTTTTTTTGCCCCCCCAAAAAAACCGGGCCCCAAAAATGGTGAGGACAAGAACTCCTCAGCCTTGGTGGAGCAAAAACGAGCAGCGATTATTGAGGGACAAAAGTTGAGATTCCAGGCCTTGTTGTTGCTTCAACAGTTGCTGCATTAATCCCAACGTTTTGGCCTGGGCAGGCGCAGCAAGTCACAAGGGCTTTCAGGGAGACAGGCACCGGCTTTTTGCAAAATGTGGGGATTGTACATGAAAATTGGCCGTCAAAGGCAAGGTATATAGTGTCGTTATATGTTTTTTTTGTGGGTAATGAGTCAAGTTCCAACTCTTCATCGTCCATTCCTTTCCGGTATTTTTAAAAAAGGATTTTGATATATCTAACATGATTTCAACAGGAATTTCCCATTAAAAACCTTCCTCAAACCTTTCTCCAGGTGGAAGTACTCAAGGGGCAGCCACTTTCATGGCGCTGCTCATGAGGCCTGTGGTAGCAAAAAAACACCGACGTGAGTGTGGTGATTTGGAGCAGGAAAAAAAAACCTCGCTGAGAGGCCAACGAGTCCATCGTTACTTCGCTTGGTGGCTGGCTTGATGACATCCAGTTGTTTTGTGGCGATGATGCATTGGTTACTTCACCCTGGTGATCCGCACGGTCCTAAGTGACTTACCATCCCCAAAAACTAACAGTTCACACCTGCCAGAAAAGGAAAGGATCGTCTTCTAATCCATTCATTTTCTGGTGAGCCCTTAGTTTTGGGGAGGAAACTTTTGTTGGTAAATCTTTTGTACCATGAGGTACTGCATCCTGAGTCTGGGATTTGGTGCTTTCCCATATGTGGCTCTTTTCTTAGTGACTTCGTGATGCTCTGATGAAAGTTGTGATTTTTTTTTGGTTTGGTCAACAACGTCCCGAAATCTCTGAGGCAGTTGTTGGCACTTCTCATAGCTTACTGTGGTATTCTCTTATAACACCTGCTGCCAGTGACTCAGAACTTTCCAATTTTTGATGCTGGAATCCAACATGGAAACCCACATTTTTTCATATTTTTTGGGATGTTTCCATGATTTGTTTGAAAACTGATGGGAGGGGACACCCCACTGCATTCAGCTACTTTCCTCCAACAATTTTTGATATGAGGCAATGGCCAGCTTGCTGGTTTATCCCAGATTTCCAGCATGGTATGCAGCCTCATTGGAACCTCGCCCCAAGAAGGTGTGGATATTCTATCCTGGCACATAGGATATCACAGGATGGTCGTAAAAACACACATGACTTCGAAAAAAAACCCACGGTTCAATTGGCAGGTGACCTTGGTTCGACCAAGTGAAGTCCTCAGTTTTTTCCCCCAGCATTTTTGAGGCAACAAAAACGGTGGACAACTTCAACCAAACTCTAAGGCCGTTGACTTCACCGAGAAGTTCTGTGCATAACTCAAATTTCTGCTTGTTTTCATTGGAAACTGCTTCCCCTTCCTCCCGGAAGCCCCACAAAAATGTCTCAAATCTTGAAAGACTATGGGTTTTTCCCGTTGAGGTGCCCAAAGAAGGGAAGGGTGCAAGCAAAGCCAATAGAGCTGCTGCATGAGAAAAAAGAGCTCTTGATGTGGGAAGCCAGCATAGGGATTTAAGAGGATCCGGACCAGCATGTGAAGCCAAGTGCTATGAAATTGGTTGGATGATTTGACAATAGTTTCAAACAACCAGCCAAAAAGAGGCTCTGAATGGCATTTGACCTATGATGATGTGCGAGACTTGCTGAGGCATGGCAAGGATTTTTTGTGGAATTTCATGGAATTTTAAACAACTAAATCTGGCATGGTTTTCTGATGGTTTTCTGGCAACATGTAGCTTGAAACGGGGAAAGAAGCACATTGCCAGGCCACTTTTAGAGCCTTTGCTGGTGACTGAAGGCACAAAGAGACATTCTTCAAGATTGCGGTGGCGGTGATGTTTTTTTTGGTGAACCGTTCTTTCCGTAAACGCCGCCAAAACAGGTGGTACTTCATCACAAATCCTTGATCTTGGATGCGGAACCAGCTCTTTCAGCAAGCAACTTAGGACTTAGCAGAGCACAGGCTGGTTCAAGATGAAGGGCTGCTAGATGATGGTGTCTGCGACGGCATTTGATGCCAATGACTTATTAATGACAATGCTCAAGGACATGTTGAGACTCTCTAGTTTGCTGTGGCTTTGGCTCAAACTCAGATTGTTTCCCCCCAACAGTGAAAGCTCCTCGGCAAAAGGATTGCACGAAAATGTTTGGGAGGATGATGCCATAGTAAAAGCATTTTTTGTCTGATTCTGGACATAACTTGCTGCTGTAATTCCTTGATTCTATGGTATTTCATGGTATTCCATGATTTCACATCAGATTCTTTGAGCAATCGTGGCACAAAAATGAAAAATGTCATGCATTTTTGCAAAGGCGCCACTTGCTGCGACGAATGGGCGCGCAACCATCCTCATCCCCAAAGGGCGGTGCTCGTGGTATGAGCCTCATGCTGGTTGATGTGTGATTCGGATGCTCCAAAGGGTTCAGAATCCAAAGCTTCGACCTTAAAACCAAGGAAATGCTGGAGTTATTCAACATTGTCATGATGAAGTGCAACCAGAGAGAGAGGCTTGGATACTTGTCAATGATTCCATGGTTTTCCTGTCTTTTTTGATCCGAATGCCACTTTATCTCGAAGATGTACAGGCTCGGCCTGCACGACGATGTCTACCGCCGCCTGACTTAGACACACAAGAGCTGTGATTGTTGAAGCAGAAACTGGTGATAAGCGCTTGTGATATAGCTTGTAATAGCTTCCTTTGATTCCTGGGGCTTAGGCTGGCTTGGTCAGGGGCTCCTTAGCATGCAAAAAATCGTTGAGATGTGATGGCAAAACACTTTGCCAAGCCAAGCTGTGTTCTTTTTGAAACGTGGCCGACGTGACCTAAGGTTTCAGAGACGGAGGCAGCTTGTTGGGGACACAAGAAACCCAATGACATGGGCGCAGATGGCTGACAAAATTTTGATGATGCCTGTTTCTGGGCAGGATGAGAATGAAGATGAGCCAGCAAAAGCACGGCAGCCCACAGAGGCATCAGAAGTTGCAAAAGTTTGTTTTTTTCCAGGGGGATGGTTTCGTGATGGTTTTCCCGGTTTTCCCAATGACTTTTATCTTCATGGTGATGTTTTCCACCAATCTCCTGTGATTTTCCAATGGGTTTAGGGCCCAGATTTGCACACGGCTCAGGCATGGGAAGCACGGCCATTTTCAAGTCAATCTACAGCATCCACGTTGAATACCTCGACAGGCTGAGAGCGGTTCCAGGTTGAGTGCATGGCAATAGGGATGCTACATGATTTCTTCCCACATGTTGTTTCCATGATGATATAGTCAAACAAATTTGTAAAACTAGATAAGTGTCAAGTTTTTGTGAAGCAAACATACTTTTACAGTAGATGACTGGTAATAAAAACTATGTAAGACTTGTGTGTTCAAAGAGGTAGCTGCTGTAGATCTCCATCCTCGGAGGAAAGCACCTTGACACATTGGGCTCTTTCCGACCAACGAGTTGCGGCTCGCAGATGAGTTTGCCATCAACGGCATCACCAGGCTCTAAGAGGTCTACAACCTCCAAGAGGATTTCGTTTTTTCCCCAGCAAACCTTATCGAAAACCATGAATTGAATATATCTATATAAGGGTTACAGTAAACACACCAGGTCAGAGCCTGTAAAGGGGTCCTCATGATTTTTTAAAGGATGATAAATCATATGAACAAAACATCTCTTTACAACCCCAAAAAGAAATGATGCAACAAATTCCATTCGACACCTTGGAGGAGCCGTTTTTCGAGAAGTGGTTCGTTTCCCAGTCCGGCAGAGAGCTCCGGACCTTTACGGGAGGCAGCACTTTGTGCCTCAGAGATGTCAAGGTTGGGATGAGGAGGGTGGGGGGGGATGTGACACCCACGAATCATGTGAAAATCCCCCACCCCTTTGCCCGGGCCCGAAAAAATCGGATGGGAAATTTTTGCCAGGCCAAATGCTCGGGAACTTGCGCTGAATGATGTGAAATTGGAAGATGCACGAGATCGTGCAACAAAATCTTTAGAGACTTTTCTGGAAGCAAATGGGTGTTTCCAAAAATAAAGGTACTGTACCCCAAAATGGATGGTTTATGATGGAAAACCCCCATTAAAATGGATGATTTGGGGGTACCATTATTTTTGGAAACACCCAAGTCTCAAACCCTTCGGTCTTTGATGGTCTTTGTGGATTGGATTTCTACCTCCGAAAATTGCCAAAAAAAGGAAGCTTTACAATCCAAATTACGTGCGTCTCGAGCAGAGGCTCATACAGAGGCAGGTTTTTTTGGGAGAATTTTCCATTGATTGTCCTGAGTTCAATCCATTTATTCTTTAGATTGCTTTGACTAACACTGTTTTTTTGGTTGCGTGACTAAACTTTTAAGTTGTTTTTTTTGACATCAAAGTCAGTGAAAAGTTCCATTGAAGGCCAGCAAATCTGATAGAAGAGCTCAGGCAGGTGCAATTTCACGGGACTTCTGCCACCATGTCACCATGTTGATGGCTGGAGCCAGGGTTCACCTACCTTTGCAGCTCCTGAATATGAAGAAGCAATGAAAGGCCAAGCATTTGCCAGACACCACTGTTGCTTGCTTTGATGAGGATGGCTGGTTGTTGTTGTTGTTGTTGTTGTTGTTGTTGTTGTTGTTGTTGTTGTTGTTGTTGTTGTTGTTGTTGTTGTTGTTGTTGTTGTTGTTGTTGTTGTTGTTGTTGTTGTTGTTGTTGTTGTTGTTGTTGTTGTTGTTGTTGTTGTTGTTGTTGTTGTTGTTGTTGTTGTTGTTGCTTTCTTGTTGTTGTTGGTTGTTGTTGTTGTCGTCATGATGATCATGCCAGCAAGATGTTGAGAAAAAAAACGAGACAAATGCGACCTTGCAGCCTTGCATCATGCACTATGTACCAACGGAGTATCTAAAGTGCACTTGACAAGATACGCATGCGCCCGATCCGTTAACTCGGTTTCTACCAAGGTGCTTCCCTGGAGACTCATTCGGATATTCTGAAGTCAACTCTGAAGGTAAAAGACCATTTTGGTAAGCACAGTTGCCTTGGCTGGGTCTTGGGTGACTCGAGATCGCAATGTTTCAAACAAATGCCTTTGAAGGACTGGTCTTGGCCATATCTACCGCAAGTCGTCACAAATATGCCCAGCATTTGCTAGGTCTCCACATCAAAACAGGTGCCAAAAATTTGATCAAATTATCGCAAGAACGTGCAGTATATACACAACTTTCAGAATGCAAGTCTAAATAAATTTGAACAGTGGCCACATGAAGGGCAGCAAAGCCAATCTCACCAAGCAACAAGTGCTTGGCCACCCATGAACTGGAAAACCACGCATGCTTGCCATGTAGACCTCGGACGAGGATATTAGCTGAAAGCTTTGCCTACGATGTGCATTGATACTCATGGGATAAGGTTACTCGTTTGGTATGCACGGGTACCAGATGTACCAGTACGCTGCATGCTAGCTGAACATGCGACAATTCCTTGGGTTCATGGCTACTTACTGTACATGTTCTGCTCTTGCATGGTGGCACCCCATCGTGCCATCATGTCATGTGAGGAAGACAGCACTGAAGCAGTCAAGCGGCTCTGTGGTTGTATCGAAGATCTATGTCCCAGGAATTCATTTTCGGGCGGACTCTGGGAACTGTTACTTGGAATTGGAATGTGTGGCCAACTGTTGCATTGCTGGAGCCTGCTACACCAACCCTTAGGTAATAGCGCAGATCCCGTGGATCGTACATCTCTTCACAGGAGGCCATCTGTGATGACATTGCCACGAAGGGTTCGCCAAGACACTGCGGAAACAGCGTCACATTTGCTGTGCCATGGTCACAGTTGTTGGGCGACACACTTCGGAAGCCAGGGGGCAAGTAGATGTGCAGGGTGGGGTTTGGCAGGATGCTGTCTGGGACATCAAATGTAATGCAAACTGTCGCAGGATCCAGGACACTTTCGGCTTGCGCATAGATGCTAGCATAGTCAAAGCTCCATGTCGTGGTAGTGGTTGTAGTGGTGACAGGGACAAATCCAATGATGTTCTGCTGCGAGTTAATCAGATCCAATCCTCAAGTTGCTGTGGGCTGTCAACCACAGGCAGGAGCCGGCAAGGCCTTCCAACGGTATGGCCGAACCGTGATTAGAGCCTTGTAAATATTGAATTATTTCAGCTACACCTGCCAAAAGAAGGTATCTAAAGAGTTTGGAACAATGCTCAGAAGAGGGTTTATCCATTCGTACATCACCCCGTCATAGAGCACAAAGAATAGGGGGATTTCACTCTGCTCAAGTGGCTTCCTGACAAACATCCAAACAAACTGCAGTGGCAGCCATTCCTGGCTTCCTGGAAGAATTGTGATACTTGGGTCATGTGCCATGACACACACACAAATGGCCCCATCCCTGCCAGGCAACCACTTTCGAAAGTATGCATGCCCCACACATTGGCCTGAGGCCAAGGCCAAAACCATGAGAAGTTCATTCCCAACAGTAACAAACCATAGGCAACGGCAATGCATGTTGAGTGGCAGTAGCGCGAATACACTTGAATGCAGCCAACACACTTTCCAAAATTGAATTTGTGAATGTAAATCAAACGCATAAGCTTTTCAAATAAGATGTCTCAAGTCCGCCCCTACTGAAGCAATAAAAGGGTCGGCCAAGGTGCTTCAGACGAAATCTCCTGCAGTACAATGGCTTGGATTTGGAACACGTAGTCGAAGGTATCATACAGCGTTGAGCTGCGGAACCTCGGGAGGGAAATCTTGCTTAATTTTCGTGGGGTCTTGACTTTTGACGGTAGCACAACGGCGAAAACGTGGCCCTTGAAAGGTGAAAGATTCTGAAGTCAACACACGCATCTGCCTGAAAGATAGAAAAACAGGCTATGCAATCTGTAAAATCTGGAAAAGACTTGCTGCATCTTGCTGCTGAGAATCTCTAGCAAACAACCATTTGCATCTTTCTTGGGCGTCATCTGCACATCCGTTGGTAAACAACGCAAGCCTGTCACATCGGCATCAACGCACTGAGATGGGTCCGAACAGCCTAATTTGACTGACTTTCCCACCTCCAAGGGCTGGAAAGAGTGTAGTGTTGACACACCTGCCGCATGTGAAACCAAGTTGGATTGCTTGGTAGCAAAGGTCAAAGGGTTTAAGTTTAACAAATTGCTTCACAGGATATGTGCACTACCATCATTCACCATCTATTGCATCAACCGAACATGAAATCACCAAGAGAGCGCCTATCAAAGCTTTTTCCTGCGCTTGCACTGTCAAAAGCCTTGCAAAATCTTGCGAAAGAAACCGGTCTTCACGGATTTTTCACGGTCATTCATTCAGATCCACAGGTGTTTCAATGAATCTTCTTCAAGCTACAAGTGCGACAAATCAACCACGACTTGCTCACACGTCCAGGGTTGCTGAGTCCGGTGCCCAATTTGGAGCGCATCTCCCAGTGGGCAATTCAACCTGCGGGCAAACGAGATCAAGGAAGTATGCTCAATCATGCAGCTTCTACAGCTTCTACCAAATATATCGATTTCAGTGATAGGTGTCCATTCAACTGCTGCATCGTCGCAAGACATCATGATGCCTGCATGATGCACATAGAAACTCCAAAAATTGAAGAACCCAGCCAAGTAAATCCGCCGCAGTTGAAGCGGGGCTTGAACTCCACTGCCACTGTGAACTCTGCTGGGCGTAGCTGCTCCTGGATGGCATGATCCGCCCGCGCCTCAGCGTCAACAGTCTCAGGGCACCACAGGCTCCCAGAGTTCTCAGAAAACTGGACTTTCCAGAGTAGGTAAGAAAGAAAATGAGAATGAGATCAGAATAAGATAGACTAAGCTAGAACTGCTTCATGGGTCTCTCTGCTTTGAGGCCTCAGCATGCCTCACAATATTTTTCAATGTCCGAATTGCAGTCAAGCTGCGTACTGAAACGTCCCTCTTCCCGGAGGCTCTGTGAGGATCGTGTACCCGGACACCTCTTCACGATGCGTCAGCTGTAGCTCGAGGTCGCCATCTCCTGGAATCAGGGCCCAGGGGACATCCTAGCATTGGGGTGGATTCCGTGTATGCAGAAAGGTGCACACGAGGGGTGTCAAAAAATGCTGCATACTAGATATAATTTCATAGCACATAATCATAGATTCTTATATTCCTTATAATTGCTTTATGAAGATATGTCCAAGATGTGGAAGAAACTTGACGAACTTGCCGTTTCTTGCAGCTTTGACACCTGAAACACCTCTGCTCCACAGCTCCAGGATCCATGAGTTCTGCGAGGGAGATGCTGCAGGGTTAACAACAGTGAACCTTAGCGCAAGGGCTGTGAGCCGTGCGCTGCCGAGAAATGCCCGACAACGACTCTTGAGAATTACAAATTTCTTTAAAAGGTCGGAGTCCGTCATGATGCTCCAGGGAGCTGGAAGGCATAGGTGGTAAACACAGCTAGGCTTCCAGGAAAAAATGTCAAGCTGTAGAGTGAAGTACCCGTGGACTGAACAGACCTGAGTCATGGTCGCAGATGGATGCAAACAGCTTCTGTCACTTCTGTTAGCACTTTGATGCAACAATTTTCGTAGTTCAACTGCACGCTGCACTTTTGCAATGTGCAAATCCAAATGTTTTTCATTTTTTTTCGTGTTCTAACTCGAGCCAGGGTACGAGTTACAGGACGTCAGTGGATGGAGGCCAAGTTCTGTTCCAGTGAGGAAAGGAAAATAATTGACATCAGCCAATTTTGTCTCCCCTGCTCCTGGCCAAGTCGGGGGACACTTCGAATCCATACAACTCAAACAACATTTGGGTCTCATTTGCGCTCTCATGGTCCCATGTTCGCAAATGAATTGTGGCAATCATTCACAGAAAAATCAACCCTTTCTTATGTCCTCTCTGGAAAGCAGCGCCACAGAATTGGTCTCCAGGAGCAAATCCGGCCGGAGTGTGTATCAAAAGCTCACATCCGTGCGAAGATGTGCAAGCACCAATTGGCAATGAAAATGCTGCGCACACTGCGGTCACCGCTAGAGTATCCGGGGTGTGAGGAATGATAGCAGCTGCCAGAAACGCATTGGGCACGAATACGGGGCCCAGACTGGCGTTGATATCCGTTTCATTCATGTTTAGATCATACCCTTGGATTGTCTGGCCATGCAAGGGCTGACCTGCTCCATTGATGGTTGTAAGTTTCCACATGTTGTGAGTAGCATTCTTCGTCAAAGGATTCACAATGTCGAACTGGAAGGCGTACATCACCGTTGAGAATAGTGTAGCCAAGGGATCGAAGACCTCAGCAAGCAAACAGATGCAACCTGGGCGGAAGTTAAGAAATAATGCCGTGATTCAATGATTTCAATGAAATGTCACGCGTCACATGCGGATTTCAAAAAGATCTCAACCCGGGAGTCGCGGAGTTGGACAAGTGAACCCCACCAGGCCACTATTCGAAGGAAGTCCATTCCAGGATACGCTTCTGCACCTGCAAACACATCGGAAATGTAGGGTCCCAAAGCGGTTGTCAAAACTGCCAAGCACCTGGAAGCGCCATAGCCATGGCGGAGATGTTAGGGAAGATGAGTGAGTTGACTGATGTGTGGAAAGTCCGGTGGTAGCGTCCATTTCCTCATCAGGGCGCCAAGAGAAATCACCCAGTTAAGAAGTACATACCTGGATGAAAGGCTTTCGGTTTTTGACTCTGACACAACCCCACCATGAAACATCACATGAATACCTTAAAAGTAGTTCATTGGATGTCATTGGGAGAATCTCTCGCTCTCTCTTCTCTCCCATGTTAGAGCATTGTGTTTTCCACATCGATGCTGTCCTTCAGGATCTGGAAGCGAAAACATGGATGGAAATGCCACATGCATCTCGCCACCCACCAAGATGGAAGGAAGCTGAAATGCAATGGACACAGGACCAACTTGTGCTGGTCCAAGAACCTGATAGCCATTTGTTTCCAAGTTGAAGCGCTGCAATACCCGAACCATCCCGAACCCACCTCGCCATCCAGAAACGCAGAAAGAAACAGAAACGGCAAATTTGATATGTCCACTTCGGTTCTTGCAGAAAAGAAACACTGGGCGATATCTGAACCATAGAGAACACGACCGTTGTTGTAGATGTTGTAGTAGGGGTGAAGCCCATGTCATACACGTCGGCTTGAAAGATCCTGGTAGGGGCCCAGGGGGTGAACCATTCTCCTCTGGAGCAACCCGATACTCCAAAAGTCTGAAACTCAAAACTAAAAACCAATATATCCATACTAAATAAATATAAACCCATCGGTGGAGCTTGGGCTAATGCCACAATTAGATACAATTCGCACAGTAACAGCTCAGTAGGATGGTGGAGTTTCACACCCAGGTGCTTTGGATAGTGGCCCTCTCGGCCCTCAAATCGCCAAAGGCCAGCTGGAACCACCTGCTGGCGACAATAGCATTGGAAGATCCAACAGGTCTGCTGCACGCTTTGGGCGCTGCCAACCCATTGGTAAAGCTTTCAAATGCAAACCCGTTAATGTATGGCGGTATATGCATTTGAAAGCCAATAGCGAAAGCCATTACAGTCCTACCACGATGTCCGTGTTTTGAAGTGGTAGGACTGGTTACTTTGCAATATCTTGCAAGGAGATCCGTTCTAGACTCATCTCCACTGCGAGAAGCACGCTGTCAAACATGCAAACTGGCCAAGGAACCTCCATTGGCTCTTGGATCCACATTTGAAAGGCATAACCTTTGAGAGGAAAGGACTGTGTAGGTCTACAGTCGATTGTAAAATGCCCCAGAACCAACTCTGACTTCCATCTATTCTGTTCACCTTCTGTTTCTGTGAGCTGTGTTTAATCATGTCTAATCTGCTTTTGTGACAATTTCTTTCAACTGCTATCACGTGCCTAAAATAAATCATCCTCTTCAATGTGGCGCAATTACAGAAACTGGCACACAACAACTGCAGATTTGTCCAAGGATCTGCGATTTGCCATCAGAGGCCTTGAGTGCTACACATACCAAATTGGGACGATGGGAAATCTGAGATTCAGAAAGTCATGGAGTCATGAACTTACCACCTCAACAACCTTGACAAAACTGATATCACTGCAATGTAAAAACCGACTCTTGCTGATTTTGTACAGGTTCTATTTGTGCTTTTTGCTACGGGTTCTGGCCAGTCCAGTCCCAGCGCAAACTTGTGCAAACCCAAGCGGCATCCCTGTCATAATCTGCAAAGAACACATTTCCTCCGTGGTGGCTGAAGGTGAAGGCTGCACATGAGGTTGCAGGACTCAACACATTTGCTTTAATTGCCAGACGAGGGTAGGTGATTCACTTGCCTTCCGTGGATGATCTCCATGATACAAACAGAACCCCAGCAAGCAACAAATACGACAGCATTTGGCTCCTGATCCTTGATGTTGCAATCCATCAAGGAAGATCCAGAACTATTCAAGGGACCCTCCATCCAAAGGAAGCATTCGGGCTGTTGGTGCTTCACTGAGAAACCATGACATTCGAATCCTCGGCGTGGCTTCATGGGCCGTGAAAAATGATGTTACCCAATTCGTATCGATTCTAGCCATCCTCTTCCACCTTTGGACTCTTCATTTCTTGCCTTTCCAAAGATTTGGCACCCTTGCCGCCACTACCCCTTTAGCAAGCATCGTTCAGCACACATCCTCTCGCAATGCGATCGCTCAGTGCGATTGAAATACAGAAATCTTGGTGGCCCTGTGAAGGTCATGCAACCCTGAAGGTACCGCACATAGCTGACCGCCTCGCATCAATGAAGTCTATTGAATTCTTGTTCCAGGTGCATGCAGGCATGCTGGAAACCCACAAGAATTGGTTAGAAGTTTAGCACCAGATCAAGTGATCCAAGAACCATGCAGAACTACGTTTGAGTCATGTTGAACATGACAGCTGCAAATTTGACCAGGCCTTTTTGGGGCTGGCTCTTGTAGCATGAGGCAGGCAAGACTCATTACCATCGAGAACTACTACAACCTGATGCAACCGCGAGAGACTTTTAGCGCTCGCAGTCACAAACATTGGAATTGAAAGCCACGAACCCAAAACTTTGACAAACTTAGGAGGGGTACATGCTTACAAGGTACCCTGACAAACAGAATAACAAAATCCAACAAAATCAGTGACCCGTGCCACTGTACACTTGAGACAGCTATTGCAACAGCTGAGCCAAGCAGCAGATTGAGTTTCATTGCGACTTTCATTGTAGCTTTCATTGTGGCTTGCATTGTGACTTTCATTGTAAGTGTCATTTTGAGAATCATTTTGTGGTTCACGTTCAAGTTCGCTGGGCCCATAGAAAAGCATCGGATCTGCGCAAAGACCTCGAATCAGCAGAGCTTAGCAGCCCCTCACTTCACCACTGGAACAATGGACGCTCACCGGGTCTTCTCTGAGTGCTTGGAGACGACCCAAGGCTCTTGCAAGACTGTTTCCAAGCGAGAAGAAACTGATAGATATTGTATGAACGTTGTATACTTTGCCTTTACTTCTGCATGGTTCCCTGACCCATCAGCGCCTATGGCTGGCCAAGGTGCTAAAAAATGAATTCGGCATGGCATCAAAGGCACCTCTCTCAATGCAAATGCCTTATCATTAACCAGTTCATGCAACACTCAACACGTCAGCGATACTGATCATCCGAATGCATTCCCTCCAAAACGAGGGAACAGGAAACTGCTCGATGTGATCAGACAAAGCTTCATTTCGGACACCATCAATCATCAAAATATTACAGAGTTGCAACTTGTGAGTGGCTCGTTAGCTCCGCTCACTACAAAAATCTGGTGAAGAAAAAACAATTGATCAAAATATCAAAACAAGATCACTTTCTCGACTTTCTCCTTTCAGCTTCGCGGCCGTTCGGCATGTGAATGGAGAGATTGCATTGGAGTGGGCCCCAAATCGCTGAGCCACTCCAGGCTCCACCACAATTCATTGGCAACATCAACCTTTGGACAAAAATTCAGCGCCCACGGCCCACTGCTACCCACCCCTTACTGGTACCATCCGTTTTCAGATGTGACATGTTGCAACGGACCACAATCATAGAATATGGTGAAATGATGTATCGCTTTAAAAGTCAACTGGAAATGGATGAAAACCCACCAGCGCTGTGTTAATTAGCCGGGGCTCTCAGCAGCAACTATGAGGAAGCTCATGTTGTAGGCTGGCCCGATCACGGCAGCTTCTGCTTGCGAAATGTTTTCCAAAGAAGTGCTGGCGACAGGAAACCTGAAGGATTGAATGAGTGCACAAGGTCGAGGTGAAATGCCGGTCAGTTGGTACCTCTAGATCACTCGCCACAGAAACAATCAGCCGGAGGTTTCCTCCCCCTTGCTGCTCGAGAATGCCCCCAAAAAATGAGATGTATCCGTCGCAATCGGCCTTTTTGTGTTTGGGAATTCTTGTATGCTTGATGATGGGCATGTGTGAAGATGGTACTCTTAAGTGCAATTTCTCAAAGGCCGAAGTACCCTGAAACATTCTCCAGAACAAATTGGATAAAGCCGGAAGCATTCAGCAGCTCGAATCGCCACAGGTTCATCTCCTTGCCAGCCAAGATTGTAGAATTCTTGCTGAATTGGCAAAAAAAATGTAGCGAATAAGTTGCTTCCGCTCTATCTTCATATCTTGCTTTTCCACCAAATTGCATGTGACAGAATTGGTTTCGTGTGAGCACAGTCTGAGTAACCAATGCTTATGTACATTCGCAGAAGGCTTTCAAAAACCTGCAGGTAATGCGAGCACCCAAGTCAAGAAATCAGCCACTGCTTTGTTGCATCAAAGTGTCAGGAGTAACTGCAGGATTCACAACCTCAGTAGATCATTGCATCATTACGCATCCTGGACTTGCCCAGGTTTTTGATGGAAAGTTTGAGAGAATCCTCAGACCCTGCAAATTCCTGCATCCAATTCCGAACCATTCTAAAAGACCTCCATCATTTTTTTTACGCAGCCAAGAAACTGAAAACTGAAACGCTACCGTGTCGTTGAGCGGGTTTGGTTGCGAGCTGCTGACACCCCACTGTGCTTCCCAGGGGTCCCAAGCAAAGTTGAGCTCGTCTCGGCCGGAGACATTGTCGCGGCTAGCATTACACCAGGACACGTTGCCCATCATTAGCTCAGAACCAGTGAGAAACGGAAATTTCATCCTCAGACATTCCAAGGTCAGATGGCATACAACAGGATACAGCAGGACCTTGAGAACACAGGGATACACAGGGCCAGAACTTCAACGCTTTGACACCCGAAGTGCAAGGCCATATTTCAAAAACCGGGCATCGGGTCAGCTTTATGACCCATGTCGGACGTTGCTTCCCATGCATCTCCACAGCTCATGTTCTGGACAGAGAACCTGAAGAAAAATGCAAAGTCAAGTTACGACTCAGTCCGAGTCCTCTTACAAATTAAATCTGAGTCTAGTTGACATGCATTCAGGGGCATCCAATGGCGTGCGTCCTTTGCAGAATCATGTGCGATACATCCAAGCCACTCGGGAGGCATGACAACTCGAAGATAGCACCTGAGTTAGTCTCAAGTTCTCGCTGCACTGGCGATTCTCCCCGTCTCCCCCGGTTTCGGATCTTCAAGCTCAACATGCAAAGCTGAGGAGCATGGGGGTGTCGTCGCCATCGCACCATTCGCTTGGCACCTGCATTGAACATACATCAACTATCATCAACTTAACCCAATGGATCCACCATCGTGAAGATTCGATAAGCACAAGCTGTTTGACGTGCATGAAATCCCAACCTTTAAGCCAGCCACTACATGATTTATGGCCTTGGCATCAGTATGCGGATGCATATGTCTGTTCACCCTAGAGTCAGACAGGCTCCTATCCAAGCCTCAGAATCTTGTGTTTTATGTCTTCACAACGAGGTCCATCCAAGTGCCCTGCTCTTGGCTCGTGGGAGCTGGCAACAATGGCGATGGTATCTGGGGAAAGTGGTGCCTGACAAAGGCACACTCGGGCACACTGTAGAGGCTGAATTTAAATTAAAAGGGTTGAGTGAATTTCCTGATGTTCTCGTTGTCCAACCTTTATTTTTGAAGGGTTTCGAAGACGTAGGTACGTATATCTAAATATAATATTTGACATATACTCTTTGCAAACCCCAGCCCCCAAGCTGCTCCGACTTCGAACGCATTCCGAAGAAACATCAGTGATCATCAGTGCCTGGGAGGCAACCTCGGCTGTGCTGGGGAAAAGATTGGCTAAATGCATAGATTTCACTGCATTTCGGACTTGACACATCTTCACACGCTGTTAACTTGTCACTTAGTAGGTCCTCTCTAGCACTCTCTGGCCAAAGAGCAAGTAGGCCACTGCATGCCCACAGCAACCAAATCTGGCGCATGCGTTGCCCTAGGTTGCCAGCACAATTCCTGATCGCAACAAATCAGCACACAGCGACTACTGCGGCACAGCCAACAACCATTCCCCATTCCCAGCTCTTCAATCAGAAACATGCAACTTGCCTGCTACTACTGACAGCCTAACCACTCCGAGCATGCGATGTGGAAAGGTCACGTCAGCGATGAATGTCGTGGAATGTCAAAGCTGCTGGATATGGGATGGCTAGGCTGAAACTGAGCAGTTCGTGGAAGTGTAAGAAAGTAGGGGGCCATTGGTGGAATCCAGGAAATTCTTACTTAGGTACCCAAAAGTTCAGCCATGAATTAACTTTACAAGGTGCACTCCTGACCCGATAGGAAAAAGGTGCTGGAAGCTTGATTTCAAGGACCTCTTCACATGTAGTCATTTGATGTCATTTGACTCTACAATGCAGTGGAGCCGTGATGGTTGAGGGATGAAAAGAACAAGGATGAGAGCATGCATGTTGATGAAATTGTTTCTTGTCATGATGTCTGTTCATGCTGGTCATGCACTTGGTTTGCCATAGAATGAACGTTTTCTGAGTTCGTGACTATCAGCGCTAACCTGAACTTCAAGACATGTTTCAAAATCTCCATTTGGTGAATGCAGCTTTCCAGATCTTTCCAGTTTCAATGCATATATAGACAAAAACAATGGGCCAAATGGATGACCACCCAACTCACCTTTACCAACAGCATGTCAGCGCGGACGGTGAGGTTCACAGGGCTACGTAGCCATAGTTCCTGGCATAGGTCTGTGTGTGTTTGCTGTTGATGTACAAAACCACAGGTCCACCGGTACCGGTTTTGCAACAGCCAAATCTGAGCATCTCTCCTTTCCAATCGGCAACCTTGGCTCAAACCAACTGCCCCGTTGAAAGCATTGACGTACTTTTTCAACTAATGGATGCCAGTGGAAGTTCCCTTTAAAAAACAGTACGGAAGGCCACCAGAGTGCAGTTTTCAAAGCTAATTTCATGCAGTTTTCAAAACTAATTTGATATTATCTAATGTAATATTTGTTCAATGTCTTGTTTCTTTCCCGGTGGAAGCCCTTTGATGGGACAAAAGGTCATAAACACCCAGAATACAAGAGAATTGAGAATTTAATTAAGAGCTTTGAAAACCAAAAAGAACTGGAAAACCACCTAAAAACTTATAGAACACTAAAAAACCAAAAAAACCTCGAGAAAACCAATAAAACAAAAAAAACCTCGAGAAAACCAAAAAAACAATAAAACAAAAAAAACAAAAAAAACAATTGTCAGGGGGTCTTGGTGAAGCACCCCAACTTCCTGAAGAGTCTAGAATTTATCTGGGTAAATTATAATAATTCGTAGGTCGTTGGGTCGAATTTCATAGTTCCAAATGGAAATAAGCCTGGGTCGCTGAAATACGAAATTATTTCTAGGTCGTAGGTCGTATCTATTATCTCAAAAAAAAAGGGCATACAAAAGGATCCAAGACTATTCGAAAAATATTTCTCCCTCAAACACGCGCTGCCCAGACCCGCCGGGAATCGAGCCTGCGGGTTTTTTTCTCAAGACGTCCAATTTGATGATAGTTTTGGGTTTAAAAAAANGGATTTTTTGGCGGTCAAAAAGCTAAAATTGGACGTCTTGAGAAAATAAAACAACAAAACTGGATCCTTCCACTCAAAACTTGCTCATCGAAACTTGCAGTAAAAGCGTCATTAATAATCTATGCTGAAGCCCTGAAAATGAGTATATATAAGGCGAAGTAGGTTTAGTACCGATGGGTAAGAGAATCTTTTCCAGGACCCGCTAGGAATCGAGCCACCAAACCTTTTCTCAAGACGCTCTTTTTGGACTTTTTGGCGGCCAAAAAACTCAAATTGGACGTCTTGAGAAAATCGAGCCACCAAACCTTTTCTCAGGACGCTCTTTTTGGACTTTTTGGCCGCCAAAAAACTCAAATTGGACGTCTTGAGAAAATAAAAAAACAAAACTGTGACTCCTTCGCCGCGGGCGACTGGAATCGCGTTCGGGCCATTCCAGGCTTGACTGTACATTTTTTGGTGAGTTTTGCGTTTAACGGGTTCTACTGCAGAAAACTTGTGAGCAATTCGTTGCTGGCTCAAAAAGCCTTCTCAATGGCTGGTTTTGACATCAAAAAAACAAACTAAAAATGAGGCCCTAAGAATGCAATCACAATGGTGAGCCCAAAAACGAATGGGAATCCTCAAGAAGATGAAAGGGAACTGATGGGGGAAACAGGCACCTTATTTCGGGACTTAGGTCGTAATTTCAAAGTGATGTCGTGTGACGTCGCTATAATTTGGCCAGATTTATGTTTTTTTTGTTTTTTTGGTTTTATTGTTTTTTTTGGTTTTCTCGATGTTTTTTTGTTTTTTTTGGTTTTCTCGAGGTTTTTTGTGTTGCGGCTGCAAATGGATTTTCGCCGCCCCGCCCCTTTTTCTTTAAGTAAGGAACTCTTTAGTAGGCCACGTATAGTCTTTAGAAAAGTGAAGTTCTTCCATGAAGAAGTGGAAAGAAGCCGGTTTAGAATAGTGTCCTTTTTTCAATAGTTTCCGTATCTTATGTAAGCAGTATTGTTTTCACAGCAGGCTTTCCTTTTTGTGAAAGGGAACATGTTTGTTGCGTAGCTGGTCCTTGCAAAGCTGCATTTGTTTTGCAACATTAAGTTAGCCCACATATTTGAAGA